>VDFB02353493.1:306575337-306637518 GCA_007258455.2 Sequoia sempervirens | reverse complement strand
CCACTCTCCCACTCTCTCCCACCCGCTCCCATCCTATCTGATGCTCTTTGGCTCTCTCCCACATTCTCCCACTCTCAAATAACTCTCTTCCAACTTCTCCCACTCTCTCTGACTCTCTTCCACCTGTTAGAACTATAAAATTTTGGATATTTTACATGTTGTTCATACTCTTAATTTTTCAAATAAGTCCTACCATGAGCATATTTTCCCCTTCCTAGCCATATAATCCCAAGAAATCCATCTAGGTCTGAGTATTTTACATTATAGTCCATATCGGCATGAGATTATCAAGGTCTCCCTGACCCATAATGCATTCTTGTTAATATATGTTTGTTGTTTCCTATCGGCAAGACCTCAGGGATGTCACAGTGATCGAAATTTACCTATAGGTACCTATCGGCAGGACATACATATTGTCTCAGCGACAGAAGATTCATATCGGCTAGATAAAGACTGTGGGGTGAGGTCTTACTAATAGCATTATGTCTCATCAACTAGCTTTGAATGATGTATCGCCAGGAGTTGTCTTCGGTATGTGGTGTTTCCAAATGATTCATGTCTTCATGCATGTCATTGTAACATTCCATAGTCAGGGAGACGTCCCATAGACACCTTTTGTCTTACTGAGAAATATCCTTATTGTATGCTCCAATTGTCAAGACATAACCATTCTCTCGCCGATCAAACAACATGTCGGCGTGACAAAACAAATCAGCAAGACTACATGACCTTATGCCAATAAACCTTCGGTAGAGTCCCATTGTTCAATGTCAGTGAGACTGGAGGCACTTGGTGAGACACATTCTAAAGAACTTAGTCTTACCAAAATACCCATGATGCATTCCTGTCGCTGAGACAAGATCACACTCCCGTTGAGATGCGTTTCCTTTTCCTTAGTTGCTTTCATCATGACCCCGTGATATCGGAGAGACCTCACGTAGACCACATTGTGTTTCACCGAAAGCCCTTTATTCATCTTGTGTGTCACTATGACCTTCAATTGTTGGGGAGACATTATATAGAATTCTCCTTGTTATACCAAGAGCCCCAAGCTCACACCTATTTTCCAAGACAACATTACCTTTATACTGACAGAGTCCACATGTATACTATCGGCGAGACTGGAGGTCACTCACCGAGACATCACTTTGAAAGCTTTAACTCCTACCGGGATGCTCCCTTTCATCTTGTGTATCGGTGAGACATATCAATGTCAGGGAGACCTCTCAGAGATTACATTATGTCATACCGAAGCAACCCGAATCCACACTTGATCGCTGAGACACAACCAACCTCTCACCGAAAGCCATTTGAAAGAAAACCTTTTGTGCTCCGTCGGTGAGACATATACACCTCACTAAAACCTTATATTGAAAGCAGCAACTCTTGCCGATCTGTCCTCATTATTTGTCCCCGAGACAACTCCATTCTTATACCGACATAGTCCTCCAATAGAAACCCTTTGTGCCCTGTCGGTGAGACCGAAAATATTTGGTGAAACCTCACCCCAAAATCCCTTGGCTTGGCCGAAATAAACATTTGCACAAGTCAGTAAGACATGAAAGACTCGCTATGACATTTCATCGAAGCAACAACCTTTGGTTGAAGTGAACCCTTAATGTGCTTGTTGGTAAGACCACAAGAGTTCGCCATGACATTACAGTGAAAAAAAACCTCTCGCCGAAGAGAACTATATGTTGCCAGTCGGGGAGACATATTGAAATCGAAAAGACCTCATTCCGATGATACAAACTCCTGCCGATAGGTCTCTCTTTGGTTGCCAAGACAATGAAAGAGTCCTTCCGATAAACTTGCAACACATATGTTAGCACAAAAACAACATGGGTCGAGGAGATAGTCATAGACCTATGCCGATAGTAGCTGTAATATGGAAAATGCATGACCCGATGGATTCAATGGGGTAATATGGAAAAAATATGGGTAAAAATATCATGAAATGAGACAATGTACTCAAGGTAGGACTCATTTGGAAAATGCACGGGTATGGACAACATGTATAATCATCAAAAATTTATAGTTCCAACAATGGTAGGAGGGAGAGGGTTGACAAGGAGAGAGAGATACCTAACAGAGGGAGAGGGGGTAGGAGGGAGAGGTTTGAGAGAGAGAGATACCTAATAGAGGGAGAGGGGGTAGGAGGGAGAGGGTTGAGAGAGAGTCAGCCTCGAAGAAGGAAGGAGGGCAGGAGGAGGGAGGGAGGTTTGAGGAAGAGAGGCGACCTCATCAGAGGGGGTCCAGAAGGGTCAAATCTAGAGGGAGAGAGAGAGACCTAATAGAGGGAGATGGGGTTCCACCCTAGAGACCTCCATCCACCTCCACCCTTCCTCCACCCTCCACCCTTCCACCCTCCACCCTCCACCCTCCACCCTCCCCTCCACCTCTTCTTCCATTCTTCCTCCACCTTTTCCTTCCTCCCTCCTTTCCCACCCTCCTCTCTTCCCTCCACCTTCCACCCTCCATTCCACCATTCTTCTTCCCACCCTTTCCATCCACCCTCCACCCTTCCACCATCTCCTCCTCCATTCTCCTTCCTGCCACTCCACCCTCCATTATCCCCCACCACCATCCATATTCATCCATTCTCTCCACCTTCCATCACCCTCCATCCATCCTTCCTTCCTTCCCATCTCCTCCACCCTTCACCTTCCTCATCCCCCACCCTCCACCTTCCTTCCTTCCCTCCACCCCATGTCCACCCTCCACCCCCATCCACCTTCCTCCACTATCCTTCCCACCCTCCACCTTCCATTCTCCTCTCCATTCCACTATCCTCCACTCTCCTTCCATCCACCTCCTTCTCCACCTTCCACCCTCCATTCCACCATCCTCCATTCCATTCCATTATCCACCCTCTTTTCCACCTTCCTCCACCTTCTCCTTATTCGTACTTCTTCCACCCTCCATGTCCTCCATTCCTTCCATTCCATCCACCCTCCATTCCACCTCTTCCATTCCATTCCTTCCTCCACTATTCCTTCCTCCACCCTCCATTCCCTCCACCCTTGTTTTTGTCAAATATCCTCATCACCCTCCTCCACCCTCCACTCCACGTTCTGTCCAGCTCTCCTTCCACCCTCCTCCACCACCCTCCCTCCACTCCTCCTCTTCCACTCCTCTTTGGTCCTTCTCCATTCCACCTCCTCCATTCAATTCTCCACTTTCATCCCATCATTCCTGTCCTTCCATTCCATTTGTCCTTCCATTCCTCCACCCTCCACCATCCTCCATTCCTCCTTCCCTCCTCCTCCACTTCCTCTCCACCCTTCCACCCTCCACCCTCCATTCCTTAATTATTCCTCCATCCTTTTCCACCCTCTCCTCCACCCTCTTCCATTCCTCCTCCATTCCTCCATTTTCCTTCTTTTCATGGTCATCTTCCGTACATTTCCATTCTGCTTCCTCGTTATTTTCTCCTTTCCTCCATCCTCCATATCCTCCATCATCCATACCCTTGCACTCCTCCATCGCTCCATCATGTCATTCCTCCTCCACCTCCATCCTCCTCCACCTTTTTCCTCCACCTCATCCTCCATCCTCCACCCTCCTTCCCATCTCCATCCTCCCTTCCTCCACCATCCACCTTCCATGTTGTTCCATCACCTCCTTCCACTGATCATCCACCGTCCTCCACTCCTCATGGTAAATCCACGTCATCCCTCCTTCTCTCCCCACTCTCTCCACTCCCCACCCTCCTCCTTCCTCCACCCTCCACTCCTTCCCTCCACCCTCCATCCACCCACTCCTCCACTCCTCCTCCACTCCTCTCCTCCATCCATCCCTATTGGGCCCCTCCACCCTCCTTCCTCATTGTAAAAATCTGATGATTTTTACATATCTTTCATCCCCCTAAGTCTCCATTTGAGTCCTACCTTAGGCACATTTTCATCATTTTATGATATTTTTACCCATATTTTGGTCATGTGACCCCATAAAATCCATTGAGTCATGCATTTTTCATGTTGTGGTCCATATCGGCATAGGCCTATCTAGGTCTCCCTGACCCATGTTGCCTGTGTGTTAACATATGTTTGCAGCAGGTGATCAGCATTCACCTATAGGTTTCTATCGGCATGACTTTCACGTGGTTTCAGCGACCGAGGAGGAACCTATCGATAGGAGTTTGGTCATCGGGATAGTGTCTCATTGATTTTGAATTGTCTCCCCGACTAATGCATGTGGAGGTTCATTGGCGAGAGCTTGGCGATATCGTAATGTGATCTCGGCGAGGTTGTTATGTCTTGTTGACACGGGGTTTTCGTCAGCATGTTCTTGAGGAGAGTCTTACCGAACAACACATGGATGGTTTCTTCGGCCAAACATATTGCTTCCGGTGTGAGGTCATAGCGAATATACATTGTCACACTGACCGATGGCGGGAGGATGCATATTGGTAAGAGTTGAGGCTTTCAAAGTAATGTCTCGGTGAGTGACCTTGGGTCTCACCGACAACACAATGAGGACTTTGTCAGGATGAAAATTGGATTGTTTCAGTGACACACAAGATGGATAAAGTCTTTCGGTAAAACAAAGTGCACTCTGTATGAGGTCTCCCCAATGTCGGTATGTTATGACGACCCACATAAGATAAAAGAATACATCGGTGAGAGAACCAATTTGTCACAACGACTCACGATGAATGAAGATTTTTGGTAAAGCAAAGTCTAATCTATGAGATGTCTCTCCGATATCTCAAGGTTATAGCGAAACGGATGAAGCAAGGAAGCACGTTTCGGTAAGAAAATTTCTTATGTCTCAGCGACTAGGAGATGGCGTTCGGGGTGACTCTCGGTATAATGAACCATTATCTACATGATGTTTCCCTGACTCCATGAGGTCACAGCGAAACACATTGGGACAGGAGGTTTTTTTTTGGTTTCAGCATAACAAACAGAATGCTACAACGACATGCAAGAGGCAAAAGGACGCATATCGATGAAACATAACGATATCAAAACTAGGAAATAACACACTCGTGTTATAATGCAAGCACGTTATATTTTGTTTTGGGAATCCCCAAGCCTTAGCATTGGTAGTTGCCTTGGAATACCAACCTATAGGCTTGGAGGGCATTCCCAATGACTAGAGATGTGTTTTTGCAAATTCTACAATTTTTTCACATAATCGGGTTCATGCTCACCATCAGAATTGCATCTAGTTCAATATCAACAAAAGGAAACACATGGGTAATGTTAGGTTCTCTCTTATCTATCCAACGATGTAATTTTTTTCACTTTTTAACAATGCTAAGCCTTTCATCCATAATTTATTTTGTTTGTATGTCTCTTTTTTGCCAAAAAGCAGTGTTTGGTTTTTTTTTCATTATAAATTAACCGTTCGTCAAAATTTCAAATAAATTACATTTTTAGAAACTAGACTCTATTCTACATTTTTTTTTAAAAAAATTAAAAGAAAAATCAATTACCTTGAAAAAAATTTAGTGGGAGCACGGCCAAAATTTTGCTTTTCAGGAAGTGCCCACTTAGAAAAATAGTAAAAAATCAAATATTCATTAAAAAATTATTAGAAAAATTGTGCATCAACTAGATACTGTTAGCTAACTTTTGACTATTGCAATTTTAAAAACACTACAAAAAAATTCACCATGCTCAGGTCATACAAGAGTTGCTATGTTATGTTTTCTGACAAAAATAGCACCAATTTGTGTACATCCCTCTTTTGAACCCCTTAATATCAACCATTTTCAAAATAAATTAGTAGTTTAGAAAGTAGACTTGGAGCACTTCGATCCTTTTTTTTGTTCCTTCTCAAAATTTTGAGTGTAACTATCCTCAATTTCATGTCCAAGGTCAGTATTTCCTGATTTCAGAAAAAAAGTGGCCACTTAAGCCCCCTTTTTGGGAACCATCTTGGTGCACTTACCCAGATATATTTTTTTAAATAAACCTAGTAGTTTAGAAACTACATTCAATTTTATATAGATTCTATTCTTACATGTTTTTGAAATAATATAGATAACTTATTCAATTTTTTACGTCAAGTTGCCTAACTCTGATTTTTTTGAATTTTTCACCACTTAAGGGTTTGTTTATTCCATGATGATCTTGCACATACCCACATATGCCTGAACAATGGACTGCATTTGATCTCTTACAAGACACTGTAGTCATTTGTAGAATTGCCATCACTTTGAGAGCTTGCCATGCTAGATGCTACTAAATGATGAAGAAAGGTGACACTAGTTGAACTTATAGAGGATTGGTTAGACATTTGTGCGTTCTCCTAAGTTTGATGAGATGGAAACTTATTCCCAATTTATGGCTGATATCAGATGGTTTAAATTACATTTTCCCATAAAATAACATACACATGTTATTGTTTGATATTACCTTGATACTGCATTAATTATTTGGTTGAGTGAAAGGTCATTCAACGACTTTTGGTGAGATCAAGATCGATTTTTCTTGCCTAATTATTCATTTTCTACAATTAATTATTCTAGTTTATTTTAGCAATTTTGAAGAAATGATGGAGAAAGAAGGTCACTAATTTAGTAACAGTTTTGATGACTGTTCAATGGCATTGGTTTTGCTATAAATTTGAATGTGGAGAGAGAGATTGGGGTTCTATGAAGATACACTTGGTGGTGTTGACAAGAGGGATGTGGGAATTTATTTTCAAACTATAATAGTTCATTATCTTTGTTTTATGAATTTAATGATATGCTATGTACGATGATCTTTGCATTACGCGTGTGATATAGTTATGTCTTCTTTGTGAGATAAGCTATATGGTTATTATTTATTATAGTTTGATCTTATTTATTTTGATTGGATAGTCATAGGCTTTTCAATCTTTGAGTTGATTGTTTATGGCTATGATTTATGCTCTCACATTAGTTTCATATTTATGAACTGGAAGTAATTTCCTTTCCTAATTTCTAGTTGAAAGCACACCTATGTTCATTGGCTTAGATAAATTCCTTGAAAATCTAGTGAGGGAGTTGTACCTTAAAAAATTCAAAGAAAAGCCACAAATGCAATTGTGGTCTTTTAAGAGCTATTAGCGGATTTATATTGGTGCTAAATCTAGGTCAATAGTCATTATTTTAAGTATATTTATTCTAAGCCATTTCATTCACTAATAGATTTTTGGCAATTCCACTAGGGAGAAAAATCAAATTTATTGAAAATTCTAACAATCTCCATCACATCATGTGGCATGGTGGTACTTCCTCATAATAAAATATTTCCGATTTTATAGCCAAATTTAGAATAGGTTGGAGTAGAACAAGAATACATTATTTCACAATTAAATACGCTAGCTTGGAGATTTAGGAGAAATGCAGTAGATTATATGCAAGCAAATTTTTCCTTAGAAGAAGAGGAAGAGTTGTTCCAACACCCACCTACACCTATGGTTGAACACCCTCCAAGGTTGATATTTGTGTACTACGACAACCCTCCTCGTCATCTTGATCATCATCCCAAATGATTATTTCATCATCCAAGGGACCCACCCATACCTCAACTTTTGAATCCACCTCTGGCTCATCCACCACCCAAGAACTAACCCAATATTTATATTTCCAATCTTTACTCCTTTGTGAGTTGGCAACTGTGTTCATCTATGGCCTTAAATCTTTGGTGTAATAAAGTTGGCCATCTTGTCTTGTCATAACACTGTGATTTACCTCACGGCTCCTAGAAATAGTTCCCTACATTTTCTAGTCAAAATGAATAAGACCCTGAGGAACACATACTGGCTATGACTACAGTAAGTGGAATTTTAGGAATTCAAGAAGAGGATTTTTTTGTAAGAATCTTCATTGATAGTTTAATTGAAAATGTGGCAAAATGGTACAGAGGACTTGAAAAAGGAAGCATTACAAGATGGAGTGTCCTTAAAACAAAGTTTCTCTAGCACTATAAGACTCTAGTCAACATCACAACCACTTTACAATTTTTCTTTTAGATCATGAAGGAAAAAATTGAAACAATGAGGGATTTTGTTTACCACTTCAATCAATCTCTTCAATGAATTCCTATTCCAGAAACACATAGTGAGGAGATCCAGTTCCACATATTTATTTCTTCTCTAGAACCTAACATTCAATTAATCCTTAAGAGAGATAAAGTTCAAGCGATTGAGAGAGCTCAAATAGAAGTAGTAAATGTTGAGGATGACTTTATAGTTGTGGGAAAATGGAAACAAGGTGTGAGTGTGAAGTATGAAGATAGTTGAAAGTTTTCCTCTGAATTCAAAAGTAAAGGTCATGAAGAAGTGGAATTAACTCACCCGACTACTGAAAAAATTAATCTAACAATTTTTGATAGCATGCAACAAACTAATGAGGAACTAGATCAACATTGTAGTGATTAGGCTTTTAGTTTATATACCTCATTTGAGGATGAATGTGATCCCATTTCATCTAGTGGTGATGAAGATGACAAGACACAGGTGAAGATACTAATTTCCTCTCCTTCTCCTTTTGAAGATAATTCCTTCTTTTTTGAAGTTGATTCAAGAGACTCAGTGTCAAATTCCCTTCCTATTCCTGAATAGAAAGCTTTCTCCTTCAAAGAAATGGTAGATGAGAATAAATGTTCTCATCTAGAAGAAAATAAAAATTTTGTAAATGGTATCTCTCAAGAGGAAGAGAAATGGTCAATTCATCCTAACCCTCTTTTTTAGTTTAGACGAATTCAAAGTATATGATAATCCTCTCTTTGTAGATTTAGTTGATGGTCAATTTATGTCTAAGGCTGAATTGTGTGTATCAATAGTCAAAGATGGTCACAATCAAGGAGATGTTGGGAAAACTACTAATCCTACACTTGAGGAAGCAAAATTTTTATAGATTGGTGAATAGTTAGAGGTTAGAAGTGAATCAGTTCCTACTTTGTAATAGTCTCCAAATGAAATTATCTTCTATGAAAATAATTTGATTGAGGAAATGTACAATGAAGTTAAACAAAATATTGTTCCCTATGGTGATTCTTCAAAAAATGGGAGAATGCTTGAGGGATGTAATGCCAGAGAGGAATTTAGAATTGAGGATTTTGCGTTGGAATTGTATATACCTAGATTGATGAACCTTGAATATGGGAATTGGCTAACAAAGGATAGTCTAGTCTTGACAAGATGGTAGCAAGATGAAATCTTTGATGAGGAATGGCTTTTTGGGAAATCATTTGACTATGGTTACATGTTTGTCTGTATCCATGCTAGGATGCCAATATTTCTAGATTTTCTTTAGAGACTGTATAGGAAGGTGGGCATTTTTAAGGAGGGGTTGTTCTTCTCCCAACCAACGAATTGGTTTGTATGATTATTTACCTTTCCTTTTCCTTCTCTAGTAGGTGGGTCATACCTTGTAAATAGTTGTAATTTTGGTGTGTTCATTTTTGGCTTGTTGTTTGGTTTGGTATCCTTCTTCCTTGGATCCATGCCCAATGGAAAGTAGTGGTCTTACATGTTGGGTTCTCTACATCCTTACAATCCTTGTCCCCAATTAGAGCCACTGTTACTTGTAAACATGACTTCCCCCCTTTTTTTGAGTTATCTTAATTTTTTCCTTAGTCATTTTACTTAAATTTGTGTTTAGGTGGCATTTTTTTATACTTTTTGAACTTAGGTGGGGTTTTCGCTTGTTCCTCAAACCTCTCATTTTATCGCTTGCATTTTTACAACTTTCGTTGGGAAGTATTTTATAACGTTATTCAAACTTACTATTCCTTTGAAGGTGGGCTTGTGTGTGTTAATAACCCACGTGATGAGTTGTCGTGTGTTAGGAGTTAGTAACTTCCCCCACAAGTTATTCCTTTGGGAGGTAATCTTTTAATCATTTGAAACCCAAGCGGTGTTTTGTTAGGTTATGTGAACGATTTGTTTCATCACCTAGAATGCTTTCTAGTGATTAATAGAATAACAATGAGTTTAATTCACATAACTAGTGCATTATGCAGAAAAGAAACCAACATTCTTTAGGTATGATATGAATAGAAATAAATGTGGCCATGCATACAAAAAAATAGTGATGTGAAAAGGAATATTTTATTTATATATGTACATTTTTACATTGCATTGGCACTACAAAATTGTCTAAGTCGACTACAAAAGTTTGTATTGAAGAAAAAAGAAAAAAGACACATTTCCATTTAGGCACACAAGGAAAATATCAGGACTCGAATTCCCTCAACTATATTATGGAGGCGTTCAACTTGAGCAAGTGACAACAGGTTCTCATGTAATTGAAGGAATTGTGCGAAGAGTCCCATATTATTTCTTACAATTCCTCCACATAGAAGACCCACAACTTCCTCCAATGTATCATCATGAAGGGCTGATGCTATGTAGATGGATTAACTATTAGTCCATTCCAAGGGTACTGGTTGAGCCCAATGATCACCACATTCACACGATGGTGGAATTTGAATGCTTTACCAGAGATTCTGGAGTTCTCTTACACCCCAGTCATGGAAGCCAGAAGTCCTAATGACTGTGTATATAAAAGGCTCTAGCATGGTGGTGTTTTCTACATGGGCTTGGATCATAAACGCTTCACCTAAGATTCTACAAAGAACTTCTTCTACCTCACTCTCAAACATGAAGACCTACTTCAGCTGATCTGACATATGCCTGAATAGCGGATTGCATTCGATCTCTTCCAAGACAATGTAGTCATTTGCAAAATTTTCTTCACTCTAAGAGTTTTCCATGTTAGATGCTATTGAATGATGAAGAAAGGTGACACTAGTTGAATTTATAGAGGATTGGTTATACATTGTTGTGTTCTCCTAAGTTTGATGAAATGGTAACTCAATCCCAATTTATGGCTGATTTGAGCTATATTTTAAATTGCATTTTCCCATCAAACAACATAGACGTTCTGTAATTTTATATTCCCTTGATGTTGCATTAATTTTTTGTTTTTGTGAAAGGCCATTCAACAGCTATTGGTGAGATCAAGATTAGTTTTTCTTTCCCAATTTCTATTCATTTTCTAGAATTAATTATTCTGATTGATTTTAGCAATTTTCAAGAAATGATGCAGAAACAAGAAAGCCACTCATTTAGTAATGGTTTTGGTGACTTTTCAATGGAATTTGTTTTTCTATTAATTTGAATGTGGAGAGAGAGATGGGGGTTCTCTGGAGATACACCTGGTGGTGTTATCGAGAGGGATCTAGGGAATTATTTTTAGACTATAATAGTTCATGATCTTTGTGTTATGAATTTAATGTTATGCTATGTATGCTAATATTTGCACTATGCATGAGATATAGTTATGTCTTCTTTATGAGATAAGTTGTATGGTGTTAATTTATTATAGTTTTATCTTATTTCTTTTTATTGGATGGTCATAGGGTATTCAATCTTTGAGTTGATTTTTTATGGTTGTGGTTTACACTCTTGCATTAGTTTCATATTTATGAGTTGGAATAAATTTTCTTTCCTTCTTTTTGGTCAAAAGCACACCCGTGTTCATTAGTTTAGATAAATTCCTTGAAAATTTGGTGAGGGAGTTGTACGTTGAAAAATTTTAGAGAAAAGCCACAAATACAATTGTGGTCTTTTTAGAGTTGTTAGTAGATTTATACTAGTTCTAAATCTAGGTTGAGAGTCATTATTTGAAGTATATTTATCCTAATCCATTTCATTTGCTAACAAGTTGTCAAAGTTGTCACCTTGCATTGGATATACTTGGAGGACTTCTATAGGTTGCAAATCAGGGTTTCAAATCCAAAAATCAATTGGGAAGCACACATCAAACATTGAAGACCATATTTAGACTTTGAAGCTTTAAAAAACCCTAATTGGACTAATACACTAGTTTTGGCATATGAATGACAATTTAGGTCATTTTTAAGATTTTTGTGTGTCGTAGAAAAATGTACCCTTTGCTTGACATGGGATTAATTCATGATAAAATGGACTTAATGAGTTCTTAATCTAGTTTTTTGAGGCATTTTATGCATCCACACTAGGTCATGGACCCTTGCAAATCAAATAACATGCTTTTAATGATGTCTTGTAAAGGTGTTGTAAAGTCTTGTAAAGAAATTTCACACTTTTCTAGACTTAATTAACCTATTTATCCCTAATTCAACATTATGAAATGTGCTCAATAACATTATTACATCAATATAGAAGGTTCTTGAATTTAACTTAATGATAAAATAGTGTTGTAATGTGCCTTTCCCATTCACATTGGTTTGTGTTCCCTTCTAGGCTATGTGGACCTAATTTTAGTGTATTTAATCACACTTTCACATTGATTTATGTGTACCAAGACCTATTTTACATTTACATCATCACTAATATGTCTGTAATGACCCATATTGTGCATCCCAGGGCTTTAATTGACCAAATACTTGACAAAGTTACAAATTAAACCTTATTTCCTTATTCCTTGGCTTCTGAGCTATTGGAATGGCCCCTATGGGACCCATTCACCATGCACAGAGAATCAGTCCCATCCAGGTGGGACCCATTCACCATGTCTGGTGAATGAGTCCTATCTAGCCCCATTTTGACCCTTGGGTGGGAGAAACTAAAATTTAAAGTTTAATTTCACTACATGTCGGCCTGTGATGAGGTATAATTAGGATACTAAGGCACAATTTTCTATAAATAAGTGCTTTTATCCTCATTTTACATCTAGAAACACATTTTTATATCTCTTATCATTAATTCATCTTCTATCTTCTCATCCAAGTCAAGCAAGTTAGGGGTTCTTCATTGAAGTCTTCAAGTTAGCTTTATAAAGCATTCAAGCACTGAATCTTCCTCCATTATTGAACAATATCAAGATCAAATCGTCATGGAAAGGTAATAAGTTCAATTCTTGCATGTTTCATTACTTTGGTTTAATTACCTAAAGGGGTTTGACCAAGGAAAACCCCCATATCCTAACCCTCAACACCTTTTCCCCTTTGCATGTGTTTTTGTATTCAAATTTATCCAGTGGAAATGTGAGGAGAGGTGTAAACATCTCATCAAATTCATTCAAGGTGTTTCAAGTCCTATTTCAAGCTTGGAGAGAGTCTACAGGTCTAGTATTGCAAATTCATATACGAGGATTCATTAGAAACAGAAGTGCAAATCCTAAGTCATAGAATCCTGTCCAAATTTATTTGTTTTATAGAAGAGGAATCATTCACCATTGATGGTGAATCAGTCCCATTTCTATGCTTGATCAATGATTTCTGAAGATCTAGATACCCAATTCCCTGAAACTAGTTCCGACACATTTTGGCAAAAACATGACTCATTTTACAAACATGGAAAATCAATTCCAGTGAGCATTTATAGTGTCTTTTTCAATTTTTCAAAGCCTCATCCCAACCCCTTTAGCTTCTAGGTTCATATCTTCAACTGGGTTATTTCTATTTCAGATTGTTTACATTCCTAGTCAATTTGTTTGAATACACATTGTGTTTTCCAGAACTTTTGCATTAGGTTAGAATACATTCCTTAATCTGAATTTTTGTTAAGTTTCCATCATTTAGACACATTCATACACACACTTCAAACCCCTTTCATTTCTTCTAATGTTAACAGAGTCATTTTGGCCCATTTTCCTCTCATGAAAAACCCTAAGAAGGAGCTAGAGCTTTTGGGGAGCCAAAATCTTTGTTACATTTTGGTGAACCTGCTATTTGAATTCCTTCTTTTCTAATTTCGGAGTTCACTAATCATCCTATATTTTCTTGTATTACATTTTTCATTAGTTAGCTTGCATTCTAGGATTTCATTTTTGTATGGGTAAAAGTGCATAATAGGTTGCATTTTTGCATCTTTCATCATTGAACAACTCTAAAATTCTACATTTTTCATTTAGAACTACATCATGGCACTTAGAACACATCAAAATTAGTTATAAATTTCTAAATTTTTTGAAAAAACTCCATTCTAGGACTCATCCGCCACCTTGGGAAAATCAATCCCTTTTGACCCCTGAAACAACATCTTATAGACCACAAAAAAAAAAAAATAGGCTAATGTTTGGTGCCTTCACTTGTACATATCAGTCAGCTACATTTCTAGAGCATGAATTTTGTTACATATTGCTTCAATTAACTCATTTCAAGCATTGTTTAAATTTCACTTTTACATTTAGGGTATGTGCAGGATCATCATGGAAAAAATAGGCCCCTAAGTGGCAAAAATTTCAGAAAAATTAGAGTTAGGAAACTTGATTTAAAAATTTGAATAATTTATCTATATTATTTCAAAAATTTGTAACAATAAAATCTGTATCAAATTGAATGTAGTTTCTAAACTACTAGGTTTCTTTAAGAAAAAAAATCTATTTGGTGAAAATTTGAAATTTTAATGTAGTAGTACTTAAAATTCAGGGAAAAAATAAGAAGTAGGTGTTTGTCTAACCACCCTAACCATAATAAAATAATAATATTCTTTTACAAGATTTTAGATATAAGTAGAGGACTCATGTCCCAATGTGATGTATATTTCAACTTTTTCCAAATAATTATTAATTATGATTTTTTATTTCAACTTTTAGAAAATATAAAAACTCGTATGTCTGACAACCTTAACTTGGTCAAAACTTCATGAAATTCAAATTTTATTTTTTTAATCCTATAGTATATGAAGCATAGAATGTGACGCATTTTTTGAATTCAAAAAATGTGATACCATTTGAAAGCTATAGATGTTTTTCAATCAGCCTATCAATTAGGACATTAATCATAATTCAAATAGAAAATTAATACTAATTACTTATTAAATTCAAAGTAAAGCATAATTTACATTGGTGGAAATCTGAGAATCTCCTTTAAAAACCCTTTTCGTTTCATCAATTTTGGGTAAAAAAAAAGTGATTAGCCACATACCCATCATATTGGCACTTTTTGTCCCATCATGATCCTGCACATACCCTTTACAACATTTCATCTTTTAGATTATTGCATCAATCAATTACTTTATTTTCAATCTAAAAAGTTACATTTCATCCTATGTCTTTATATTTCATTTTATTAGAAAGTAACACCATTTACATTCATGACAATTAGACTTTTGCAAGTTCCATTTTCCATCATATTTCATAGTCCTTTTAGATAAACTTACATTGAGGAAACTCTAGAAAATATCCATAACCAATCACACAACACATCAAAAGAACCAATTACAACACACATAACATCCAACCCCTTTAGTAGTGATGATTTTGCAATGTTAGATGAAGTCTTACATGACTTCCTCTCTTCTAAATCATCCACTAAATATTTTCTCCAAAAGGATGCAAGCATTGATAATCATGATACTCATTATTATTCTTCTCCTGATATCTCTCCCATTGGTGATGAAGGTATCTTGGTGAAAGAGGACACAATCATTGAAGATCATGAAATTCTTTCTTATCTTCCTTCTCCTCCCACTTGCAAAATAATTATGACACACAAAGATGAAATCATTGCCCCTACCATACTGAGTCCTCATTCATCTCCCAACACCTCTCCTACTGGTGAAAATGCTACAATTTTGAATGATCATGACAAACACATTTGTGTGGAGCATATGAATAAGAACTATAACAATCCTACTCAAGAAGACAGTCTAGGACAAGAGGATGTAAATATAGATGAAAATAAACCATTTTCTTCTCCTAATATCTTGTCTACCCAAGAAGAAGATAGTTTAGTGTTAGAAGATATCATTGGTGAAACTCCTAATACACTTATTTCTTCATTCTTTAATGTCTCTCCCATTTGGGAAGCTCTTTTTGAACACAAAGTTCCAATAATTAGTAACCATGAAACTCTTAGTAATCCTTCTATTGATGCCTCTCTTATGAGCGATGAAGCTATCTTTCCTACTCCAATTATGAGATATGATGAACATATTAGATTTCCTCCTAGGGTCACTCTTATGGCACATAAGAATGATAACTTTTAGGAAACAAACAACCAAATCAAGCCTTTTCATATCCTCACCACTTTCATACTCAAACAAATTCAACCATTAATCATCATCCTATGCAAGATCGCACTATACCTAACCTCATTCTTCCAACTCAAAGTCTTTGTAATTTTCCTTTCATAGCCATCAACCCATCCAACCACCCCTCACTCAACATCCATACTATTACCACCCATTTTTCCAAGAAACCTGTATCATTGTTACATCCTAAATCAATACATAAATAACATTAGTTGCTGCTCCTAAGTTCCATGTAATATTTGTAGGATCATAGTATTCTCACTATTACATGTTTTGCATCCCTTGCAAGGGTCAGCATGTTGTCATCCACTTTAGGATCACCTTCATCCTACACTAAGTAAGGTCAAGGGGTTCAATAGCCTTATCCCTATATGTCACTTGTTGTTGTCTCTTTCAACTACTCGTTAACCTTTCATGAACACATAAGAACAAGCTTGAGATGTGAATGACATATCTTAAGATTGACTCGCATGTGACATACTCCCTTTCTTTGAAAGACGTAGCTTATCAAACAAATATGACTTAGCATAGGGATTTTTGGATAAGCTCTCATGTTCTTCTCTTCTACTTTAAAGCAATTTCTCACAGTAATGGTGTTAGCAACCACTTTAAAGTGTGGGGCATACAATACCATAATTCATTCACATTTCTGGTTCCTAGTGTATCCTTGTCATTCATATGATGTGTTCATCACTTTGTGGATAACATTGGGTGTGATGTCCTTCATAAGTGTGATCTATCTTAGCATATTGCATTCCTCTTGGTGGCTTGATGCAACACACTACATCCCCTAAGTTGTGAATATACTATTCTTTGATTGGTCCTCTTTGGAGACATTAGACACTATTTTCCACAAGTGACGGACCTGACATGAACTGAACAAGACTCCTTTTAACATCATTTCACATTTTACTTTACAAATTTTACATTTTTACACCTTTTTACCACCTTTCATAATGCAACTTGCATGACTGTGGTACCTTTCCCTTTTTTTTATGATAATTTTTCCTTGTGGTGCCTTGTTAGAGTTATTAGGTGGTATAACTTTAACATGGTTGAGCAGGAAGCCCACCAAGCAGCATGACTTTTTCCCATAGCCACCTTTGTGTTTTGTGAGTGCATACCATCTAGCATATGTATCTTACCTTTTTGGGCTTTCTCACCCTATGGAAAACTAGTTTATGGCCCTAGAGTGAGTATACCTTTTGCCTTTCTCACCCGGTGGACAACCAAGAAGTTTCGTTGACCTAGAGTGAGTACATATTTTCTACCCTTTCTTTCATTCTCTTCATTCTTGTCATTACATGATTTTGTATCTTGGGGGCTTGGCTACCTCCTTAATATTTTTCATTGTTTTTCATCCACACCTGTGTATGAATACCTCCCTTGAATTTCTACTTTAGTGTGAGTTTGAAGTAAGTTCATCCTCTCACTAAAGTGGGGGCTAAATGTGTTATACAAAAATGTACCATTTTCTTGACATGGGATTAATTCATGATAAAATGGACTTATTGAGGTCTTAATATAGTGTTGTGAGGCATTTTATGTGTATACACTAGGTCTTGAATCCTTGCAAATCAAATAACATGCTTTTACCGATGTCTTGTAAAGGTGTTGTAAAGTCTTGTAAAGGACTTTCACACTTTTCTAGACTTAATTAACCTATTTATTCCTAATTCAACATTATAAAATGTGTTTAATAACATTATTACATCAATCTAGAAGGTTCTTGAATTAAACTGAATGATAAACTAGTGTTGTAATGTGTCTTGCACATTCACATTGGTTTTTGTGCCCTTCTAGGCTATGTAAACCTAATTTTAATGTTGTAAAGTTTATTTAATCACACTTTCACATTGATCTATGTATCCCAAGCCCTATTTTACATTTACATCATCACTAATAGGCCCCTAATGACCCATATTGTGCATCCTAAGGATTTAAATGATTAGATACCCAACAAAGTTTCTAATTAAACCTTATTTTCGTATTCCTTGGCTTTTGATCTATTGGAATGGCCCATGTGGGAATCATTCTCCATGCATGGTGAATTAGTCCTATCCAAGTGGGACCCATTCACCATGTGTGGTGAATGAGTCCTATCTAGCCCCATTTTGACCCTTGGGCAAGAAAAAGTGAAATTTAAAGTTTAATTTCAGTACATGTCAGCTTGTGATGAGGTATAATTAGGATACTAAGCCACAATTGTCTATAAATAAGTTTTTTTATCCTCATTTTACATCTAACAACTCTTTTTTACTTCTCTCATCATTAATTCATCTTCTATCTTCTCATCCAAGTCAAACAAGTTAGGGGTTCTTCCTTAGAAGTCTTCAAGTTAGCTTTGTAATGCATTCAAGTGTTGAATCTTCCTCCATCATTGTAGAATTTCAAGAAAAAATCATCATGGAAATGTAATCAATTCCATTGTTGCATGTTTTATTACTTTATTTCATCACTTTGGTTTAATTACCTAAAGGGATTTGACTAAGGAAAATCCGCATATCCTAACCCTCAACGCTTTTTCCCCTTTGCATGTGTTTGTATATGCAGATTTATCAAGTGGAAAGGTGAGGAAAGGTGTACAAATCTCATCAAAGTCATTCAAGTTGTTTCAAGTCCTATTTCAAGCTTGGAGAGAGTCTACAAGTCCAATTTTGCAGATTTAGATACAAGGATTCATCAGAAATAGAAGTGTAGATCCTAAGTCACAAAATTATATCTAGATTTTTCTATTTTCTAGAAGGGGACTCATTCGCCATTGATGGGGAATTAGTACCATTTCTAGGCTTGAACAATGATTTTTGAAGATCTGTATACCCAATTCCCTGAAACTGGTTCTGACACTTTCTAGTAAAAATAGGACTCATTCGCCATACATGGAGAATCAGTCCCAATGAGAATTTCTAGTGTCTTCTAAAAGTGATCAGAGCCTCATTCTAGCCTCTTCTAGCTTCTAGTTTCATATGTTCAACTAGGTTATTTTTTTTTTTAGATTGTTTACATTCCTAGTCAATTTGTTTAAATACACATTGTGTTTTCCAGAAATTTGCATTAGGTTAGAATACATTCCTTAATCTACATTTTTTTTAAGTTTCCAACATTTAGACACATTTATACACACTTCACACCCCTCTTTCCATTTCTTCTAATGTTAACAAATTCATTTTGGCCCATTTTCCTCTCCTTCTAGGTGAAAACCCTTAAGGAGCTAGAGATTTTGGGGAGCCAAAATCTTTGTTACATTTTTTAGTTTCAGACACCCATTTTCTAGATTCTTGTTTTTGCATAGAAACCTAGATCTAGGACTAAATCACACAGTTTGGCATATGAGTCCTAGTCAGCATTAAAGTAAGTGTTTCCAACATTTCAGAGCTTCATTCAATCTCCTTTAGATTTCCAGGTGCACACCTTTTATCTTGCAACTTTCTATTATGATTTTTATGCATTTTAGGTCATTTAGTGAAAGATTTCATCATATTAGGGTTAAGCATTATATCTTGTATTGCATTTTTCTTTCCAAGTCTTAACTTCGTGGCGAACCCCTCATTAGTTTGAAATCAGCCCATAGGACAACCCTATTGCAAGATCTCTTTCTCCTTTGCATACTCGAGGTTGAGATCTCTAAAGTTATCCTTGAGTGACAGTGTTTGAGTTTTGTTATTCTATCTTCCAAGGATAGAACCAAACAAAATCCTACCTTTCATTTTGGTGAACTTGCATTTAGAACATCATAATTTTGATTTGGAGTGCATTATCATCCTTGTATTAAAATTGCATTAGGGTTTGCATTAGTTAATTGACATTATAGGGTTTCCTAATTTTGCATTATTAAAAGTGCATATAGGTTGTATTTTTACATCTCATATCATTGAAATTTATATAAAATATGCATTTGCACTTAGGTTACACATCATACATCATAAATAGCATAAAAATCAATTGAATTTAAAAAAAAAAATTGAAAAAAAACCCCTAGGACACATACACCCCTTTGGGTGAATCAGTCCTGGTGCAAATTTTGCAATGCATTTTCTAGAATTTAAAACTCTATTTTTGTGCTTCTATTTTCTATTGATACCTTTCTATTTTAGTTTATAGAGTTTATATAATAGTGATTTCATTTTTCTTATCTTATATTGCATTTGTATCCATTTGCATTTAGTATCCCTTGGATGAGTATTTAGTGTCCTATTGCTAATACTATAGTGAGGCGAAGTTTGAGACTCATGTCATCCCGTGATAGAACAATCGTCATGGATCTTGGGTTGTCTAGCTCTTTCACTCCTAGTATTGACACTACTACACTAGGTATGGACCATACCCTTAACAAATCTTCGCGTTCAAGTAGTGTAACGCATGTTGAAACAATGGTTGCTATTATTTCGCAAGAAAATATAATCCAAATTCATGAAGATTTAGCAAACCTACAACATCAAGTGTAAAATGACAACATTTCAACCACTGCCATCCCTACCATAGATAACATTCATCGCATGCTTGAAAGTGAAGATAGACTTGACCTTGTGAAAAAAATAGTTCAAATCTTTGGAAAACACCTCACCTCAACCACTGGTTTTCCTTTACCTATGAACTATCTCACAAGGCAAGGAGGAATTCAAATTCCTCTTCCCTTAACAATTGCCTATATTCCTGAAATGAAGAAAATTGGTTGCTCCCCCACCTTTAGGGTTTAGGTACCTAAAAGGGGAAATTTTCACTAACTTTCACTCAAGAAAGAGATATTTCAAGAGGGTTGTTCTAGGGGTACAATATGATCTAATAAGGAGTTCACCAATTGTTAAAACTTGGCAAAGATAATGAAATACAAGATAAAATGTAAAACCCTAATATGATGGAAGCTTGATTTAAATGACCTAGAAATGCAAGAAGAACAAAATAGAAAGCTACAAAACATAATATGTGCACTTGAGAATCTGAAGATGACTGGAAGGAGCTTTGAAATGTTGGAAATTTCAACTTTTTGACCTAGTGGGACTCATTCACCATTCTAGGTGAATCAGTCCCAGTTCTATATTTTTGCATAGGAGTAGGTTTTGGAATAAAGGGTATTTGAATTTGTAAAAGTTTTTGAAAAAAACCTATAGTGGGACTCATTCACTTAAAACCCATAGAAGAAATTTAAACTTAAAACATATTTTTTCCTACTCAAACCTCGAAAATAGGCCAAATGGGACTCATTTGATAAGCAAGGTGAATGAGTCCCACCTGGATGGGAATCTTTCTCCCAAAGTGGCGAATGGGTCCCACATGGGCTATTCTGCTTGCTAAAATGTGAAGGAATGTGTAAATTAAGTTTATATGTTGATATTGTCAGGTTTTTTATCAAAATATGCCTTGGGATGCATAATATGGGTTCATAGGGGCCTATTAATGATGATATTAAGTTCATAAATGCAAGAGGACCCAAGATATAATGTGAAAGTGCAAATACATAAACTTTACAACACTAAATTAAAGCAAAAATAGGTCTATTTAGCTTAGAAGAGCCCTAAATCCCATGTGAATGTGTAAAACACATTACAACACTAGATTAGGTCTAGTTTAGTTTACAATCCTCCCAAATTTAATGTGAAGGTATAAATAAATACACTTTACAATATTAAATTAAGGTAGAGTTAAGCAAATTTAGCTTAAAAAGGGCCCAAGATGTAGTGTGGATGTGTAAAACAACTCACAACACTAGATCAAGGCATCATTAAGTCCAATTTATCATTATTTATTCCTAAATCAAGTGTGAAAATGTACATGACAATGTTTTTCAACACTACATTTAGCTCCCACTTTAGTGAGAGGATGAACTTGCTTCAAACTCACACTAAAGTAGACATTCAAGAGGGTTCCAAGCCTACCAATGCGGATGACAAAGGATGAGAAAGATCAAAGGAGGTAGACAAGCCCCTAGGATCTAAGATCCTATGTCAAGCCAACATAAGAACGAAAGGGCATGCACATGGTGTATAATATGCAAGAGCAAAGATACACAAACATGGAATGTCAATAAATAAAAGAAA
Organism: Sequoia sempervirens; assembly: GCA_007258455.2. NCBI lineage: Eukaryota > Viridiplantae > Streptophyta > Pinopsida > Cupressales > Cupressaceae > Sequoia > Sequoia sempervirens. The sequence goes on along the minus strand of VDFB02353493.1, from coordinate 306,615,535 downwards.
GAAAAATGAGAAAATAAAAATGAGGTAGATCAAGCTTTGATAAAGATGCAATCACTCTCAGGCCATGAAACATCAGGTTGTCCACAAGGTGAGTTATCCCAAAGAAGTTGTTTAGTGAGAAAGTCATGCTAGTGTGTTGGCTTCTCACTGTATAATTAGAAATTCATGCCAATGTGTCATCTTCCCATCATACTAATCATACCAAAGTTATCCTCTTGATAACTTTGATAAGGCACCACAATGTAATGATTGTTGTAAATTATTTTTTCATGTAAAAAATTTGTTAAGGGGGATTTTTATTTTTTCATGTAATTGGTCTTCCTCTTAGGGAGCATTATGCCTAATGTCTCCAAGAAAGGACAAGTGTCAGATTGTTTCCCATGGGATGTTTCATTCACATCATGCCATGTTAGTAGATTGTACAGTCTTGGATGACATCAAACCCAATGACACCACCAAGAAGAGGACATGTCACAAGAAAAAAGAAAATTCATGCTATAAATTTTTTCCAAAATATGTCATCGATGTATGCCCCCATTTTAAAGTAGTTGCTACACCATCACTGTGAGAAATTGCTTTAAAATTGCTAATGAAACAAGACATGAGAGAAAACTTGGAAATCCCTATTCCAATTCATATGTTTCTGAATTGAAATAAATCATGAATAAGTATGTCACATGTGAGCCAACTTAAGGCATTTCATCCACATCCCAAGCTTTCTCTTGTATATACATGAAAGATGGTCAACTAGCTAAAAGAGACAATGAAAAGTGACATACGAGGATAAGGCTTTCTGACCTCCTTTTCCCCACTTAGTGTAAGACAAGGGTGACCCTATAATGGATGATAATATGGCACTCCTTTCAAAAAAGGAATAACTTTCAAGGAATGCAAAACATGCAATAGTGAGTATGCCATGATCCTACAACTATTGCATGACAAGGAGTAGCAACTAAGGTTATTTAACTATTGCATGGCAAGGAGTAGCAACTAAGGTTATTTATTATGATGAGTACACAAGGTGTCAAATAGATACATATTTAATGAAATATCTATCAGTTTTGGATGAGTCAAAGTTAAATTTGTCTTAGAAGAATCTTTTGTGATAGTCTTGACATTGAATGAAGGCTTTTATTTTGAGCAACAATAACCAAGATTATTAGTCGTTTCTTGAATTTTAGGCTTTATATGGACATGGATACCTTGTTCTATAGAATTGCATCCTTTTCTAAGTTGCTTCATAAGTTAAAATTATCTTTCATAAATCTTAGTCACTTCTTTTAGGTTTTGTGGTTGTTCAACCTCATCAAACTTTGTCCTATATGTTTTCATTTCTTCTAAAGTGGTTGAAGTGAATGTTTCTGAATTTTGTATTTCCATTACCAGTTTATTTTTTCACTGTTTAGACTCTTTTATTATGATCTTGTATTCTCCCATGAATATAGGTATGAAATCAAAGGTTTTTGAAGCATCTTCCACTAACTTTATTTTTGTTTCAAGTTGTTTCTATTTTTCTTTCTCTTGTACGGGTTCGCTTCATGTGTGGTTGGTCTTAAGGGATATCTAATGTGCATAATTTCAAAAGATTTATCTATTGTTTCATGATCTCTTAGTGAAGAGGAGTCTAATTTCACTTCACCATCTTCATCTAAGGAAGCCATATTACTATTTTTTGAAATAATTTTGTCAATGTTTTTAATTTCTTGCGCCATGGTACCTTCCCTAGTAGGAGAGTTTTTAAGAGAGAGAAAAACTAGAGGTTCATTACATTCAAAGGTTGGTTCTTTTAAAATAAATTCATCACAATTAAGGAGGTTATCAATGGTTAGATATATTTTTGTGTCAACGATGGCATTTTCTTGTTCAATAATGTTTTCCTTATGATGCTCATTGATTGGATCTTGTAACACCATAATATCTTCTTCACCAATAGGAGAGATATTAGGAGAGGGGGAAATTTGATTGTTTTGTCCATAATTTCATCCTTTTTCTCTAAGTTCTCATTCTCTTGTTCCATAATATCTACCCTAGTAGGAGAGATTTAACAAAGTGACAAACAATAGGTTCATCACATTTCATGGTTAGATTTTATAAAGTAGCTTCATCGCACATAGGAGAGTCATCAAGAGAAGGATAACTATGGGTTTCATAGTTACTAATGATTGGAATTTTTTGTTCAAATAGGTCTTCCAAAATGATGGGGGCATTAGGAAAGGGAGGGATAATATTCCCATGAGTCTCAATAAGTATATGTTCTAACACTAAACTATCTTCTTAATGTCTATAAGAGATATTAGGAGAAGGAAAGGTGTGATTGTCATGATTATCAAAAATTATATCCCTGTGTCCTATAATGTCTTCCCAAGTAGGAGAGGTAGGATTTTCATAGCTCTCAATTATTGGATATATTGATATCAACATATCCTCCACATAAATGTGTTTTTCATCATCATTGATGATTGTATCACTATTTACTCAAGCATTCTCAAAAGTAGGGGAGGTGTTGGGAGATGAATGGAGACTAGGTAAAGTAGTAGACATGATCTCAACTTTGTGTGTCATAATATCCTTCCAAGGGGGGAGACAAACAAGACTTTCATGATTCTCAATGATTGTATCTACTATCACCAAGATACCTTCATCACTAATAACAGAGGTATTAGGAGAAGAACAATTATGATTGTCATGATTGTCAATGCTTACATCCTATTGTATAAAACCTTTAGTGGATGATCTAGGATAGATGAATTAATCAAGGGATTCATCTAACATGTAAAATTCATCACTAATTAAGGGGTTGGATGATATTATTTCTCTAAGGTTGACCTTTTTTTTTTAATTCTTTTGGTGCTTTTAGTTTTTTTGCTTTCTAATGAATGTTGAATATAATCTGATCTAAGTGAACTATGAACTAATGTTGAAAATGAAAAGTGCAAGAATTTAGTTCTATCCACAATTGTAATGAATGTAAATTATGCTACTTCTAAAGACTTTAATGTAATAGAAACCATGAAAACTAAAATAGAAAAGCAATAATAGCAACAAGAGGCTTAAAGATAAACAATTAAACTTTGTGAAATGCAATGCAGAATTTGGACTGGGACTGATTCACCCAAGGTGGTGAATGAGTCCTGATAGGGATTTTTTTCAAAAATTTCTAAACTTTTTAATTCATTTCTATTTTTTCTATGCTATATGACCTAGATCTTAAGTGCAAATGCTGATTTGGAATGATTTTCAGTAAAATGAGGTGCAAAAATTCAAGCTACATGAGCTTTCACTAATGCAATATTTGAAACCCTAGAATGCAAGTTAAGTAATGCAGGTCCTAATGCAATGTTAATGTAAGCTACGTCTAGGATGATAATGCACTTCAAATTAGAAAATGAAACATTCTAAATGTAGGTTGACCAAAATGAAATGAATAAAATCGGTTGCTCTCCCATCTTTAGGGTTTAGGTACCTAAAAGGGGCAATTTTCACTAACTTTCACTCAAGAAAAAACCCTTGATATCTCAATGTAAAAGAGAAAGAGATATTACAAGAGGTTTGTTCTAGGGGCTGAATGTGATCTAATAAGGGGTTCACCACCAAGTTTAAACTTGGAAAAGATAATGAAATACAAGATGAAATGTAAAACCCTAATATGATGCAAGCTTGATTTAAATGATCTAGAAATGCCAGAACAAAATAGAAAGCTACAAAATAGAATGTGTGCATCTGGAAATCTAAATATGACTAGAAGGAGCTTTGAAATGATGTAAATTCTAACTTTTTAACCTAGCGGGACTCATTCGCCATTCTGGTCAAATCAATCCTAGTAATGGATTTTTGCACAAGAGTAGGTTTTGAACAAAAGGGTATCTAAATCTATAAAAAATTCTAAAAGCACCTATAGTGGGACTCATTCACCACTTGTGGTGAATAAGTCCATTTTGAATTTTTTGGAACTTCAAGGTCTAAATCTAGTTTTCACTATCTTCTTTTTCTACTTCTCTAAGTTTTCAAATACAAAACCCTAATTTTTGGGACTATAAGTGATTTTTAAGTGAAGATTACAAACATTCCAATGGGGAGAAAACTCAAACAAGCTTGTAACCTAATCTTAAATGATGTTTCAAGCTCCAAGAAACCTAGATCTACAACCACACATGTAAAGAGGATATATCATGTTGATTGTTAGTGAATAGGGGTTTTCCTTGGTCAAACCCTTTTTAGGTAATCAAACCAAATGATGAAACAATGAAACAAGGACATGAAACATGAACATTGGATATGAAACATGAAAAATGATACCTTGAATGATTTCTTGTAAATCTGCAACTCAACATGAAATTCCCATGAAGGATGTAGATCTTGATCTTGACAATAGGAGTATAACAATGCTTGATCTTGAATCTTCAATGCTATATCACAACCTAGCTCAATAACATTCCCGATGCTTGATATGCTTTACATGATGATGGATCTTGAATTGCTACAATAATTGATGAATTTTTTTTCCTTGAATACCTTAAAAATGATCTTGAATGTTATTTTGATGATCTTGTAAAGTATTGGAATGCTTAACTCTTGCTTGCTTGACTTGATATCATGTAGGATTGATGAAATAATGATTTGAAAGCTTTTTTATATAGGAAATGCACTCAAATGAACATTTATTAGATCCCCAAGGCTGACATAGAAGAAATTTGAACTTAAAACCCATTTTTTCCTACTTAAACCTCAAAAATAGGCTAAATGGGACTCATTGTCCAAGCTGGGTGAATGAGTCCCACCTGGATGGGACTCATTCACCCAAAGTGGAAAATGGGTCCCACATGGGCTATTTTTCTTTCTAAAATGTCAAGGAATGTGTAAATTAATTTTATATGTTGATGTTGTTGGGTTTTTTTATCAAAATATGCCTTGGGCTACATAATACGGGGTCATAGGGGCCTATTAAATTGATATATTAAGGTCATAAATGCAAGATGTGCAATATGAAAGTGTAAATACATATAATTTATGACACTAAATTAAGGAAAAAATAGATTTATTTATCTTAGAAGGGCCCTAAGTTACATGTGAATGTGTAAAACACATTAGAACACTAGATTAGGTCTACTTTAGTTTAAAAGCCTCCTAAATTTAATGTGAAGGTATAAATAAATGTAGTTTACAATATTAAATTAATGAAGAGTTAAGTTAATTAGCTTAAAAAGGGCCCAAGACCTATGTGAATGTGTAAAAAACCTCACAACACTAGATCAAGGCATCATAAAGTCTAATTTATCATTAAATATTCCCAAATCAAGTGTCAAAATGTACACAATGATATTTTTTGACACTATAATTCCTACCTATATGAACCCTCAAGTTACAACAACAATGCAACCATCTAGTAATGTGATGCCTTCCTTAGGTATTTTTGCTTTCATCCCTAGTACCTTTATGGCATCACACATCATATCTCCCACCACTTTACCACCTATAAGCATTTGATTCACTTTTACTTCAAACACATTCAAACCACCATTTTCATCTCCATCGCATAATAGAAGCAATGAACCTCTCATAAATCAAATCTCCCAAACTATTTCATTCTATCAAAAACAAATTTCCACCATCAACAAAAATAAAAATGGTCCACCTACATATTATGTCTAAAGCAACCCATTATCCTTAGAGATAATGTGAACACCGATGCCACAAGGTGTAGAGGTGCCTAGATTTGAGAAATATGGGGGAAAGGGGGATCCTTCTAACCATGTTAATGCTTATATTTCCTTATGTAGTGACTTTTTCCTTGATGATAAACTCTTGGCTAAGCTTTTTCCTAAGTCCTTGAAGGATATTTCCTTAGGATGGTTTTCTATTTTATCGAACAACTCAATTTGTTCATTCAATGAACTTTTTGAGGTATTTTTCAACCATTTCCAAGTGCATATGACTCCTAAGATGACTTTGGCCAATTTGATGAGATGTAAGCAAAAAGAAGAAGAAATGATTACTGAATTTGTTTAACGTTATCAATCACTTTATTCCCAAATTGATGTCAAGGTTCCCAATCCTCAGCTTCAAAAGATGCTCATAGAAAATTTGAAAATTAATATGCAAGATAAATTTACCATGATGAAATTCCCCTCCTTCATACACTTGTGTACTGCCCTTCATGATTATCAAAACTCAGTTAGTAGTCATGATGTAAAGTCCACTTCTAGTCGAACTAAGAAGTCCAAGTCTTCAAATGAAAACAATTACCAACCTTTTACAAAATAGAATAAAGGCTTCCTTCAACTCAATCCCCCTCAACAAACAAATAAAAATACCAATACCCAAGTAGCTATCATAAAAGAAATGATACCCTTTACCTATGGGGACCTAAAAATATAATTCACTCCCCTACCCACTACCCTTCATAGCATAATTTCCCAAATTTTAGAATAAAAAATGATCACCTTGTGTCCCATTAAAACACCTGATCCTAATAAACCTCTACCTCTGAACTTTACATCAAATGCTTATTGTCATTACCACTGAAAAAATTCACATGATACAGAACATTGTAAGCATCTTAAACCTCGTGTACAAGACCTCATTGATTTCAGTCAAATTTTCATTGGAGGTGTTAATTATCAAGGAAATAAGTCTATTGACCCTCCTAACCAAAACCTACAAATATTTACCAATCCCATGCCGAAACATAATATTTCATTTGTGAAAGCTAGTGAAACTACAAAGACCAATGTGATGAATGTTGACATTGATGATGAGAACATAGATACAATTCAACAAAATCCTATGGATACTAATCAACAAGAAAAAAATCCTATAGATGGTTTGGTTGCATTGATCAAAACTCAACATCGTAAGGGCTGAACTAAAAATCCTTTTGAGGTGGTTTTCTCCTCACAATATATACTTAAACATGCACCCAATGGTCTTATTTACATAGTTGGCCAAATCTAAGATAAGCTCACTAATGGGATATTACTAGATCCCATATACGGAGAGAATGTGATCACTGAGAGATTCTTACTTATGCATGAGCTCTATCAAGATATATATAATAAAATAAATTCATGGATCAAGATGCATAGAGGTTTCACTTGCCCTAAGATGGGATCAATCACCTTGCCTTTACAAATAGGACCAAAATCATTACATATCTCATTCTCCATCATCCTATAGTTGGACCAATTTTGTGTGAAGCTAGGCTATCCATGGCTTCACTCCATGAATGTATTCCTATCATTTGTGCATAAATTCTTAAAGTTTCCATATAAAAATGAAATTCTCACTATGGATCATAGTGTCTTTAACCCTTCATCTTCTCATGGAAACTTTTCATTAGATTAATTCTAGATCAATCCTATAAAACCCATCAAACCACGAGAAGGATTCTTTTTCATGTCCCACCAAAATTTCAAGGAAAAGAAAATAGAAGAATTATCCTTCTGAAACATGCCTCAACCTACAACTGAGCCTACCACCCTTGACAAAACCATGATTGAACCTAAATAAATTCCAAATAACCAAGACCAGCCTAAGACAAAAGCTTCACCTAGTTCCTACAAAAGACCAAGAGACAACAAAAACAATCCCTTCATGCGTCCTAGAATAAAAAAAGTTTACAAAGTCAAAGAGAAAGTGGTCAAACAATATCCCATGGTTCCTTTAATTCCTCCCATTGAGGAAGAAAATAAACCTATGGTTGATCAACCCACTCCTACACAAATGCAACTTGAAAACAAAACTAAAAGAAATAGAGGTGCTAGAGAGTGTAGGCATAGATGTGCCCTTGCTCATACGTTACATGAAGAAATAAACAAAGAAAATTAAGAACCAAACTGGATTGAATCAATGCATGATGATTCTACCCCCTCCCTGAAAAAAAAAATCCTATAATGCAATCACAACAAGAGTTGAACCCTTCTTTAGAAATTATCATTTGACCTCCTATTGTGATAAATTTCAATGATGATGATGATGATGAGATTTCAAAAATTGATGAATAAGTTCATAATGAATTGAATACACTATTTTCCTCTTCCATGAGCTTAAATGATAATTCTCCTAAAAAAGAGTGTTGAAAGTGTTAATGACCCTAGTTCAACACTTTCTATTATCCCTTTGGCTAGTTTCCTACCTTTAGTATATAGTGAACATGATTGGGATGTGGATGACCTCCTTATAGGTTGACTTGCATGTGCCTTACTAGTCCTTTCCATTATTTATTTTTCTTTTTATGTGATTGCATGTGTGTATTGTGATCCCCCGTACTATTCTATTTGATTTATCTCTCTCTCTTTGTGACATTCCTCTATTTGTATCTTCATTCTTCTTTATGTTTTAAAACTTTTCCTTTATCTTTTTCACTTGTCTTGTGTTTTCCTTTTTGGGAGGATGCAAGGCATCAAGAAATTTAGGTCTCTTCCATGTTGACCCAAAAGCATTTCCTTTATCTTTTACACTTGTTTTGTTTTTTCCTTTTGGGGATGACACAAGGCATTGAGACATTCATGTCTCTTCCATGTTGACCCAAAATATTTTTCTTTATATTTTTCATTTGTCTTGTGTTTTCCTTTTTTCAATGACACAAGGCATCAAGACATTCATGTCTCTTCCATGTTCAACCAAACAAATTTTTATTTGTTTTCACTCTATTTGTGTCATTATTCTAGTTCTATGAGTATTTGGGGGATTGATGATAGTTCCAAGCTCTATAAAAACATTGCAGCAAGAACATACTAACCCCAAATCCATGCATCCCTCGAGTGCTTGGAGTTTCATTTTTTGGGAAAACCCTTCCTTTTTCATGATGCAACTTCATTTGGAAACATGTGACTTGGCATATGGCTTTCCAAGTAAACTCTCATGTCCTCTTTATTGTTAGCATTTATCATTTGCTACTTTAATGTAATTTCTCACAACATGGTGTTTAGCAATTTCTTTAAAGTGGGGGCATGCATTGACATTATTCTTTTACATTTTTCTCCTTCATGGTTCATGGTGTAGTCTTCTTATTTCATGTGATGTGTTTTTAGATTTGTGGTTGACATTGGGTGTTCCATTCTTCAAGATCGTGATCTCTCTTAGTATATTATCTTCCTTTTAGTGGCTTGACACAATACACTACATCCCCTTGTGAATCTTTTGTTCTTCAATTGGTCCTCTCTTGGAGACATTAGGCACAATGTTCCCTAAGTTAAATACCTTACATGAACTAAGAAAGACTCCTTTGAACATTCTTTATATTGTTGCATTTTCATTTTCAGTTATATGGACACCTTGCATAATACACTTTGCACGCCTATGGATCCATCTTGTGTATTCATGATTTCCAAGCATAAAAAGTTTATCTTGCATCATGAAGCTCAAATTTCATTGTTGATGAGCTCCAGGCATACAAATTTTTGCTTTCCTCATGAAGCTTGAAGATCATTTTTGCATGGCGCCTTATCAAAGTTATTAGGGGCTATAACTTTGGCATGGTTTTGATGGTAATCTTGACCAAGACATGACTTTCTCATAGGCACGCACGTGTGAGTGTGAGTGCATAATGACCATGTATGTGTTGCAAGTATGAGCAAGTTTGGTGGTGTTGTCATTAATGATGTCATTGATTTCAACACAAGTGTAGTATGTTGCATATTGTGCATGTATAGTTGAGATGTTGAGATATTGTGAGTACATGGAGCTATCTTTATGATGTTGTAGATGTGATGAAATGATGGGTTTCCAAGTGCTTTTGAGAAAATTAATAAAGAGAGAAGTTAGCATTGTGTAAGTGTTCAAAATGTGCTCCGGTATGTGCTCCATATTTCTCCTATATTGGTCCTATGCTTATGAAAATCTAAAGATTTGTTATTGATGATCTGATGGTGATATATACTAATTTGTAGCTTCTATTTTGATGAAATTTGAAAGTTGTGTTCATCGGTGTGTGAACTGTTTTGGCAGAGTTGATCTTCTCTAGACTGGGATAAATGTTTATGCTCCGCAGTCCTCCCCTATTTTGTCTAGGTCTTGTATATCTGGAATATGTTGTGTAATGGTGTTCTATTGATTCTAGTAAAGATGCTTGTGGTTTGATGATCTAGAAGTTATGTTTCAAAGTCGTTGCATGTGTTTGCATAGTCTAGATGGATTGATGGAAGAAGTTTTGTGTTTGAAGGTTGTTACACTTGTTGCAAATGTATCTAAAGAAATGTTAGATGTATTCTCATGCATAATGAAGTTTGTTGCATCATCTGTGTGCTATCTTCTTGTTGGGAAGTGTGTATATTAATGTTCATTTGCATTTTCATTAGGTTTGGCCAACCTAGTGTTTACACTTCATATGAAGAATAAAATTTAATTAAGTAAGCATGTGGTTAATTTGAGAAATTATTTTTTGGGTATTGGTTAAGTTTTTTATTGGTCCACTCCCATTCCCTTCCACCATGGGAATGTTGAGTTGTCGACCTAATTTGAATTTATGAAACAAAGCGTATGTTGTTGATCTTGGAGAAAGTCTCTAAGGTTGAAAATGGTATAAATACAAGTTGAGTTTTGAATAATTACATGATGCAATGTAATGAGGTAAGCCACAGATAAAAGAGTAGAAGTGTGCAAAATTAAGTTGAGGCAACAATACTTAATTTTGTTAGATTCTTGAAGGTAGTGAGCTAAAGGTTTTTGTAATATTTTGATCAAGGTTGTGAATGTGTGTAAATTGATGTGGTGGATCTTTTGTTTTCTTGTGTATCTATAGGTATTGAGCCTCCCTATTGGACAATGATTTCTTTCTACATAGGTAGTGGGCCTTTGTACCTAGAAAATGAGTCCTCTTTTGGGTAGTGAGCCCTTGGCAATGAGCCTTTGTATTCAGTTTTTCTATCTCTTTATATTGTGCATTAATCCTCACTATGTTTTTTCCCTCATTGAGTTTTCCATGTAAAATATGGTGTTCATTGTGTTGATTTTTCTTTTTGTTATCTACATTTCATGTTCATACTTAATAACAAAACAATGTGGTTGTGAAATTAATAAGTGTTGAAGTTTTGAGTTTAATTTGGTGACAATTGATTCACCCCTCTTCTCAGTTGTCCTGCACCTTTTAATAGTATATGTCTATCCTCTTTCGGATACTCACCCAGGAGACAACTTGAAGTTTCATTTCCTCAGAGTGAGCGTGCACTTTTTAGAAAAATATCCTAGATCTAATCCACATCACAATGGACAAACATTTGAAGCTTGATCCACCCCCTTTTATTTTACTTTTCTTTTCATCTTTGGCAGTGTATGTTTGTGCCTTTATGATGTTCTTTATAACATTTTCATGTGTTTTATTTTTTACCATGTTGGTTTTCCATGGGACCTTGATCCTTGGGGCTTGATCATTGTTGTCTCATCCTACTAGAATTGGTGCACTTGAATGCCTCTTGAAGCAAGTTCATCTACTTTAGTGTGAGTTTGAAGCAATTGCATCCTCTCACTAAAGTAGGGGCTAAATGTAGTGTCAAAAAATGTCTTCGATGATATTATCACACTTTTTTGCGCCCTCCTTATAATTTGAAGCTTAATGATGTCTTGGCTTAGTGTTGTAATGTGTTTAACACACTCACATTAGATCTTGGGCCCTTGTAAGCTAAATAAGCTTAATTGTGCCTTGTTTAGAGTGTTTTAAAGTGTTGTAACACACTTTCACACTTTTCTAGGGTTTTCATAAATAATTGGGCTTCTTTATTCTTTAATTAGCTTTATTTTGCAACCACAAGCCTCATTCAATGCATATTTGCAAGGATAATTCCAAAAAAATAAAATATCCAATCATAATTCAAGTGTTTCTACATTGTGTGGAATAGATTTATTGATCTGGGATTCATACGCCACCTTGGGCATATGAGTCCCACCTAGGGTTTTGTGTCTCGATCCTAGTTTCACACCTTTCTAAGCATTTTCTAAATTGGTCCCATGAAATATGCCTAATGGGACTCATATGTCACCTTGGACATATGAGTCCCATGTGGCCCAAAATCAAAATTAAATCAAATTCTTGGCGGGATTTCATTCTCCCATATTTGATGTAGACTTGTAGTGTTGCAATTTTGGAATTTTTTGCATAATTGTAGTAATAGAAAAGGTATCCTTTTCCTTTCTTGGTTTGATAACTAACATTAAATATGAACTAATGGTGTCTTGGAGTGGTGTTGTAATGTTTGGTACACATTCACACTATTCTAGGCCCTTTATTTCACTAAAACATGCCTTAATTAGTTATTTGCAAAGGTGTTGTAAAGTGTTATAACACATTTTCACACTTTCCTAAGACTTATTTGCTTAATTAAGCCTAATGAGATCCTTTCAAAATAAAATGTACATAATGTGTACCTTGTTTAAGTATTGTAAAGTGTTTTAAAGAACTTTCACATTTATCTCTAAGGTGTTCTTAATTAATTGTGGTTAATTGGAGTCATTAACCCCCTTTTGATTCAAATTTAGGCCTTAATTTTGACCTCTCGAAGAAATTTCCCAACAATCGTATTTTAATTAAAAATTATTTCAATGGGAAAATTTTGGTCTTGGTAAGTTGAGCTAGGGACCATTCGCCCTGAATGGCAAATAGGTCATCCCTTAACATGACCCACCTTTCTCAATTGATTTGGAATGGGTTTTTAGCCTTCTTTTAGTCACCCAAAGCTTGGTCCTAGAAACTTAGCCATGACCCATTCGCTAAAGGTGGAAAATGGGTACTCCCTTAATGAGATGCCCCCTTTTTGAATTTCATTCTAGTGGGGATTTAATTATGTTTCTTTCTAGATCTAGTGTCAGCCTTAATTCTTTAAATTTTAGGGTTAATCTCCTAATTTAGTATAAATAAGAGGTTAATTCACATTGTTTCTCCCATCAAGTTTACAAGCATCCTAGACTTTCAAGCATTGAAGCATTCGAGTGATCAAGCATATATTTCAAGAGCATTAATAAGGCATTTCAAGGCAGATTTTAGGTGTTTATTGCAAAAATTCAAAGTCATATCATGATGTAAAGGGTTTAATACATTCACGCATGTGGTTGAACTAAGATAGCTAATGTTGCATTGAGGATCCATTCACAAACATCATTTCACATCCAAGATCTACATTCTTCATGGCCACTACATGTTAGTTTATAGATTTGCTTAACAAGACAACATCCAAGGTGACATCATTTACATATTTCATTTATCATGCTTCATTTCCTTCATTTCATCATTTGGTTTAATTACCTACAAGGGGTTTTACTGAGGTTAACCCCCATTCACTAACAAATCAACAAGTTTTTCTACCCTTGAGTGTGTGTTTGTAGATTTATAGGTTGAAGATCAAGTTGAGCAAGATTTGGAGCAAGATTATCAAAGTTGCAAAATTTGTCATTCAAAGTGCAAGATGACGGAAAGAGCTCTCTAGAATTGAATACAAACTTCTAGAAATTGACAACAAGGAGTTTAAGAGTGCAAACATCAAGGAACAAGATCCTGAAATCAGTTTTCCAAAACCATAAAAGGACCTATTTTCCATTGAAGGCTAATGAGTCCTCCATAGCCCAAAAATAACAACTTTTTGGCTAGGTACACATCCTTTTATTCTCTAAAAAACATCCCCCATAGTTGTTATAATAGTTAGGTTGCATTTCTAATTGTTATTGGAATCTTATTTTGCACAATTTGAGGTGTTTAGGGTCATAGAAAAATCAGTAGTCCATCACGTTGTTGATTAACTTGGTGGACCCTATTTTTACCCTTAAAATTCTTTGGTGAACCCAACTCGTTCAACATTGTGATTTTCTGATTTCTGGAGTCTCATGCATATTAAGTTAAAATATTGCATTCATTGCATTTAGATCTTGCATTGAATTAAGATCTCATTTAGGGTTTCTTCTTTTGCATTGAAATCTTGCATATCATATTATAGGGTTTAGATTTTGGAGTCACAAAAAATGTATCCTTTCTACTTTTCCTAGATTGTTTGGGCCCTCCTTGGGAGTTCGGATTAAGTTTTCCTTGATTTAGTGTTGCAATGTGGTTGAAACATTCACATTATGTCTTGGGCCCTTGTGAACTAATGGATTTAAATGGTACCTTGCTAAAGTGTTGTAAAGTGTTGTAACACACTTTCACACTTTTCTAAGGTTCTATTAATTAACTAAACCTAATAAACCTCCTTTTAATCAAAATCAACATTAATCTTTCCTTATTTGAAGTGTTACAAAGTGTTGTGACCAACTTTCACACTTTTCTAGTATTTTCATTAATAATTGGTCTTTCTTATACTTTAATTGGCCCTATTTTGCATCCACAAGCCTTAATTAATGCATCATTTCGAGGATAATCCTGACACGAATCATTAACCAATTATAATTCAGGTGTTTATGTCTTGTGTGACCCAAGTTAGCGATCTAGGAGTCATTTTCCACCTTGGGCGAAGGGGTCCCACCTAAATTTTTGGGTCCTAGATCAGTTTTCACACATTTCTAAGAACTTTTGATTTTTGGTCCCATACATTATGCCAGATGGGACTTATTTTCCATCTTGGGTGAATGAGTTCTGTGTGGCCCAAAATTAAAATAAATTCAAATTTCTTATGGGATTTTATTCTCCTAGATCTGATGTTAGCTTCTAGTGTTGTAATTTCAGGAATTCTTGCATAATTGAGTATAAATATAAGGTTCTTTCACTCATATTTTCACCAAGAAATCTAATAAGTAAAAAAGTGTTCATAGGCATTCAAAAGAGCATTCAAGTTTCTTCAAGAGTATATTTTCAATCATTTTAGAGAAGCATTCTTCAAGCATCAATCATCATGTCAAGGATTTCATGCATTATGTTGTTTTAGAGCTAAAAATTGTGGTGTAGGGTTTTTTTATTCAAACAAGTGTTTTATTCAAGATCAACATCATTCAAGCAAGAATCAAAGTCTACATCCATTGGAGCAATTTCATACATATTTTCAGCACCTTATTACTAGGGTTTGGTGAGTTGCAACATTGTTATTTGTTCATTCATCATTCTCCATTCTTATTTGATTTCATTTCAAGGATTGATTTCCAAAATTGGATTTGACCAAGGAAAACCCCTATCCACTAACACAACAAAATTTCTTCCTCTCCTTTGTGTGTGATTTGTAGGTTTAGGTTGCAGATTTCCTAAGGATTAAGATTGGAGAAAAGTTACAAATCAGTCAAAGTTTTCAAATTTTTTATCAAGCCTTAGAGAAACTTTGAGAAGACCTACAAGTTGCAAATCAAAGATTTGGATCCAAAACCCAATTGGGAAGGATAGATCAGATAGAGAAGAGTAGGATCAACTTTTGAAGCTTTAGAAAAACCCAACTAGATTGATTCACCATGTCTAGCGAATGAGTCCTAGTTCCAATCAATTTTTAGGATTTTGTAGATTCAAATACCCTTTTTCCTGAAACCTGTTCCTACATAGTTTTCCAGAAACTAGATTGATTCTCCTAGCTTGGTGAATGAGCCCCAGTCAATAGTGAAAGCATATTTTCCAGTATTCCAAACCTCCATCCAACCTTCTCTAATTTCCAAGTGCACACAATCTATTTTGTAGTTTTTTGTTTCATTTCATTTATCTTTCTAGGTAATTTAGTGTTAGTTTACATTAAATTAGGGTTCTTCATTTCACCTAGCATTTCATTATCTTTTCCAAGTCTAAAATCATGGTGAACTGCTTATTAGATTATATTCAACATCTAGGACAACACTTCTAAAATATATATTTCTCTTTTTCATTGAGATCTATAGGGTTATCCTTGAGTGGAATCTTTGAAAATGGGTGTGATAGCATTGAATCATCTTAATCATCATCATCATCCCCATTTTTATTAGTTCCATCTTGGTGAACCTACATTTAGAACATCATAATTATGATTTGGAGTGCATCTTCATCCTAGATCTAGCTTGCATTGACTTTGGATTAGGGTTTGCATTAGTTAATTGGAATCTAGGGTTTAAAATTTCTTGCATTAGTGAAAGCTCATTTAGCTTGAATTTTTTCATTTAAGCTCACTGAAAATCATTCACATCTACATTTTCATCTCAGGTGCATATTAGAAAACATAAAAATCATAAAAAATTAATTAAATTTTTTTGAAAATTTTGAAAAAAATCATTACTGGGACTCATTCGCCACCTTGGGGGAATCAGTCCCTTTGCATATTTTTCACTAAATTTTCTAACATTTAAAGTTCAGTTTCTAAGTTTCTATTTTTTATGTTTCCTTTCTATTTTAGTTTCTATAATTTCTATTATAATAATTTCATTGTTCTTAGCCTATATTGAATTTGCATTCACCTTGCATTTAGTATCCCTTACATGAGTATTTGGTTTCCTATTTCAAATACTATAGTGAGACAAAGTTTGAGACTCATGTCATTTTGCTATACCACAATCATTGTGGATCTTGGGTTTCCTAGCTCTTTCACTCCTAGTATTAACATTAGTACACTAGATACAGATAATACCCTCAACAACTCTTCCTTCAAGTAGTATGCAAGTTGAAACAAGGAATGATAGTATCCTACAAGAAAACATAATTGAAATTCATGAGGACCTAGAAAACTTACAACATCAAGTGCAAAATGACAACATTTTAACTACTTCTATCCCTACAATACATAACATTCACTGCATAATGGAAAGTGAAGATGGGCTTGACCTTGTGAAAAACATAGTTTAGATCTTTGGAAAAAACCTCACCCCAACCACTAGTTTTCCTTTTCCAACAACCAATGTCACAAGCCAAGGAGGAACTAAAATTCCTCCTCCCACAACAATTGTCTCAATACCTACCTATACCAATCCTCAAGTCACAACAACAATGCAACAAGTTAGTAATGTGATTCCTTCCTTGGGTATTCCCACTAGCATCCCTAGTTACCATGTCATGTCATAGGTCACATCTCCTACCACCTTATCACCTATAAGCATTCCATTCACTTGTCCTATGAACAAATACACTCAACTTTTTTCACATCCATCCCATAGCACAAGTTATGACCCTCTCATTAATCAACTCTTCCAAACCATTTCATCCCTCCAAAATCAAGTTTCCACCATCAATAAAAATCAAAACTATCGATCTACATATTATGTGAAAATCAATCCATTGTCTTTGGAGATAATGCGAACACCAATGCCACAAGGTGTAGAGATGCCTAGATTTGAGAAATATGGAGGGAAGGGAGATCCTTCTAACCATGTTAATACTTATACTTCTTTATGTAGTGACTTTTTCCTTGATTATAAACTCCTAGCTAAGCTTTTTCCTAGGTCCTTGAAAGATACTACCTTGGAATGGTTCTCTTCTTTATCAAACAACTCAATTAGTTCATTCAATGAAATTTTTTATGAATTTGTAAACCATTTCCAAGTGCTCATGACTCCTAAGATGACCTTGGATGATTTTATGAGCTGCAAGGAAAAAGAGGAAGAAAATATAACTAACTTTATCTCATGCTATCAATTGCTTTATTCCCAAATTGATGTAAAGGTCCCCGACTCTCACCTTCAGAAGAAGTTTATAGAAAAATTGCAAAGAAGAATCCAAGAAAATATCACCATGATGAAATTCCCATCCTTCATGCACTTGTGTACTACCCTCTATGACTATCAAAATCAGTCACTAGTTGCGATACAAAGTCCACTTCTAGCCGAATTGAGAAATTTGAGCCCGTAAACCAAAAAGATTACCAACCTTTTAGAAAATAGAATAAAGGGTTCCTTCAATTCACTACCCCTCAACAAAAAACTCACAATACCAATAACCAAGTAGTTGTCATTAAATCCATGATAACCTTTAGCTATGGTGACTCAAAAAGACAATTCACTCCCTTGTTTGATACCCTTCATAACATAATGTCCCAAATTTTAGAACAAAAAATGATTACCTTGCCTCCCGTCAAAACACCAAATCCTAATAGGGCTTTACGCCGAGCTTTAGATCAAATGTTTATTCCCACTATCACCGAAAAATGGACATGACATGGAACATTGTAAGCATCTTAAACATCTTGTGCAAGACCTCATCGATTCTAGTCATCTCTCCATTAGAGGTGTTAGTGATCAAGGAAATAAGTTTGTTTCCCCTCCTAATCAAAACTTTCAAATTTTCACCAACCCCATGCCAAAACATAATATTTCATTGATCAAAGTGTTTGCAGTGTTTTTAATCTACTAAAAATGCAATAAATCAATCAAAAGACCAAAAAAAAAGAAAAACACTCAAGATAGGAAGGTGAGGGGTTCAAACCAACATACAAAGCTTATTGTTGTGTAGATGTGTCCACAATGCATTATGGGTTGTGTGCTCACTCAAACTTTCTGCAGCATAACAATGTTCCAATAAAAATGGGTGAGAGAGATGAAAAATGGCTAAGTTTTTGGATAAATAGATTTTTGGGAGGATAATGGATGAATGGATAGGATTAGATCTTCAGATTAAGGGTTTAGATTAATTATAAGGAAAAATGGAATATTAAATTCCATTTGGGGATGTGGGTGGATTAAAAAAATAAATTAAAAATTCCTTGGGAGATGAGAAGAGTTCACTAATGATTAGATTAGGATAATTATTGAAGGGTTAGAGGAACGTTAGGTGGCTAATTGGGATTAGGGACCCACTTGCAAAAGTTGGAGGATGTGGCTCCTCCTAATCATGGATTCAGAATGTGCACATGCCTAATGATGGGATTAGTAGGTGGATTATGATTAGGTGAAGATTATGGGGGATGGGACATGTGAGGAATTAAATAAATGTATTATTCATTTAATTCTTTGAGGAAAAGGGTAAAGGGTAAAGTATTTAATTATTTAATTAAATACCTTAGGAATTTAGAGGAATTTAGGGGTATTAATTAAATAATGGTAATATTAATTAATTAATGTGGATAAAAGGATATTTAGATGAAAAGGGATAAAATTGACCAAATATAATTGGTGAAATTGAGGTTTCCACATTTTTCCCCTCTTTCAAATGGTGTTATGAAGTAGCATCATTTCAAAGAAGTTAAAAGATAGCACCAGGAAGAAGATGGTTAGATTATGGAATATGTTGAAGAAAAAAATTCCACCTTGGTTTTCATATGCCTTCATCATCCATTTTCCACTTCATCTCCATCATAAGCCCCATTAACCCTAAAATTTCACTGTATTTGGCATAAAAAATAAAAAACCCCCCAATGTATATAGTCCCTAAACCTACCCATGTTCATAAGATATAATCTCAAACTACTACTTTGAAATAAATAAATATTTTCTATTCCTAAAGTGTCCTCCTCCGACAATACAAGGCTTGTCGCCAATACATTCCTTTATCGGTGAGAGATTCACAAATGCCTCTTAGACATGATCAATAGATTCCAATGGGAATCTCAAGGAGACACATATGTTTTGAAGAGAGAAGCTCACATGTCTCTTTGATAAAGGTTCACAAGGGTTTGATGACAACATTGATGAGACATACATATGTCAAAGTAAGAGGCTCAAATGTCTCTATGACATGACATGATATCACTAACACTCAAAGAATAAAGAAATATTTTTGGGAAAAGGAAAGCATCTTAGACATCGAGAAGAAGTTATAAAATAAAAAAAATTGCTAATGAAACGCAGATAGGTAAGCACAATCAATAGGAATCTCGAAGGCACCACCAAAACATTTGAGAAATTATCGTTGAAGAGACATGGACCTGTCAAATAGAGATTTACAAATGTCTCTTCGACAACGGGAACACAACTATGAGAAAAGAAATGTTTATGAGAAAAAGGGGCATCAAAGGGAGATTATAACATCTCTTTGACATTGTAAAGTCACAAAAGGTCAACTCAATGAAACGTTGTTGAAACATGGAGCTTGGGTATGTCGATGAGACATAGGCTCATCGGTAGGAGATGCTCTCTAGTTTCCTCGACAACCCAATTTCAAGTAAACATAGAGCGAGCAAAGGCTTTAGGTGTAGTTGTCGATGAGAATCTATGAGATTGAAGAGAGAACATCAAAAGTGGTTATCAAAGAAATTTTGAAGAAAGAAATGACATATCGAGCAAAAAAATTAGGGTTTCCTCAACACGATGAAGCATTTTTTTACCAGTTTATGGCTAATGAAGAATGTAGAAAAGCGATATATTGAGAAAATATCAAGGATTAATTTCCTCATCACATGAGTTAAGGATGAAAAAAGCTCTGCAGTTGTGTTGCATCTACCACTTAGTTACCACGTTAAAGTTAATCAAGTATTTGTGTTTGTAGAACCCTAATCCAAATACTTGCAAAACACAACAAATGAATACATTAGGAGATAAAATGAAAGAAATAATAAGGATTCCTCAAGAAATTCATTTGAATAGCAAAAGAGATAGAAAATGAAAAGAACACAATGAAACTTGAAAGCATATCTAAATCTATTCTAAAGAAAGCAAACTCCTAATCTCTTGAGGGAATTGGTGCGAATTTGATGTGAAAATTGGCCCTTTCCCAACTCCAATGATGCAATGTTGATTTGATGTAGAGATTTGATCAGTGATCCACTTTGTTGATGAAGATTGAGTGCTCCAAGCTAAAAACCTGCATAACCTAGCTAAGATTCAATGATAATGGATGATGATTACTAATGATTTGAGCATGGTAACTTTACTC
This sequence comes from Sequoia sempervirens, assembly GCA_007258455.2. Taxonomy (NCBI): domain Eukaryota; kingdom Viridiplantae; phylum Streptophyta; class Pinopsida; order Cupressales; family Cupressaceae; genus Sequoia; species Sequoia sempervirens. The sequence goes on along the minus strand of VDFB02353493.1, from coordinate 306,594,882 downwards.
AAATTGTGGATGATCAAATGAGGAGAGGATATCTTCATTTATAGAATGTTAAGTTGAAGAGATGGTCAAAATAGAGAAATGTGGGACTAACATTCAACCAATGGCAAGGTGCCACTTGTCAACATTTGATAGGATGAGGGTTGAGCACATTTTGATCCATGTGCAAGTTTGAAATTTGAATTTGATGAGATGACATGTTTAGGGGGGATGAAAGATGAGTTAAATGCCAAGTGGAAGACATGTAAGAGACAATGTAAGAGCTTTAAATGATTTGCTGGATGGACAAGTGATTTGGGGGCAGATTTCAAACTTGGAGGAATATTCCCTCTTGGATGTTGTTTTTGAATGAAAATAGATGATTTATAAATCAATTAAATTTATTTTCATGTGTAACTTGCAAAAGCTAGAGGATTTGAGTGATTAGGATTAGCATTGATCATGATTTAATTAATTTAAATGATGTTAGTTGATTTGACTATTTGATTTAGATTTTAGGATTGAAATAAATCAAAAAGAGATGAAAATGATTAAGACTTAGTTAAATAAATATTTTGATTTATTTAACCAAAAGGGGCGATGTTAGATTAAATTAGATAAATGTTTAATTTATTTAATTTAATTAGATGAACTTTAAAAATTTAATCAAATAATATGGATTATTTAATTAAATAAACATAGGAAGATGAAATGACCTAGCTAATTACACAAAGAAAATGATTTAATTAAATCAGGGGATTTATTTAATTAATGGAGAATTATGATGACTTTAATCAAATAAGGCTATTTGATTAAATGGTTAGATAGAGGGATAATTCAGGATGAGGCAATGTTAGTAGATCAAGATCGAGTGTGCGATATCAATCTGTATATTTTCGATGTCTACATTTTTCCCCTCTTTGAAGCGATGCACTTGTTGCGTTGGTTCAAAGAATAACCTTCCCATGATCAAAGGTCAAAAATTATCTAATTTTTTGTAGATGCCCCACTGCTACCTCAGGGAATGAAGAATTACGCCGGTATACTCCCCCCTCGAGAGATCAAGCAAAGAGGTTTGATTTGAGGGTCGATCTCTCAACAAAGAGGTTCAAGATCAGTTCAACTCAAATATTTGATGTAGACAGATTTGATGATGTAGACAGTCATCAGCCATGGCTAGCCTCATGCCTATTTTGATATATTACACCCACTTGATCCCGATTTGTACCATGGCAGTGACATTATTGATGATCAGATGATTATGATGTTTATATGTAATGGATGATATGATGATGCATGGATGATATGCATGCACATGATTTGATATGACGATGCTTGGATTATTATGAAAATAGATGATAAATGTATGGTTTATGAGATGTTTAGAATAACCAATCTATATTATGCAATGATGGGGATGAATGCATGTGGTATGATTAATGCTTTCTATATGATATGATATGCATTATGTAGTATGTTGACGGTTTGTGGATGCAAGATAGATGCAATGGCGATGATTTATGATTAACTTTCATGGTCCCATGTTAGCGTGAAAAGCAAGAGATAGAAGAAAACAAGAGATTCCAACAAGACATGAGATGATGATGATGATGATGATTTCTTGCCAAGGAGTTGGGATTTTCAAAGGGCCAATTACCTTATGTTTGATAACACATGTAGGCACGATGCATCAGAGTATAAAGAACCAAGATGGTGTTGCACCTAGTGTGATAGACTTTGAATCAACAAACAAATAGGAGTATTCTCGTTCACACCTGACATACGGAAACCTTTCTAGGACGTACCTAACAAAGCAAGTATTCGCCAAGGTTATATTACAAGAACGTCCAACAAGCACAACAGATAAAAAGATAATGATCGTTGCCCCATTCCTATCTCTCTAATCCCTTCATTGGGGACATCATTGAGAGGTCCTTGGAATGAGCACAATAAGATAAACCAAAAGAAAAGATCAAGTACACAAACAAGCCAATGTTCTTCATACCTTGAGCCAAAGGGATGTGTTTTGATAGGATAAGAATTCAAGGTGATATCCAAAATGATGCCCATTGTCGTAATGCTATATCCTAGGACATGCATTGTATAGGATGATGATGGGTTGATAAGTTGATTGATAGGCTTTTGATATAAAGTTGATTGACATGTTTGAAAATGATCAAGACTTTGATTTTGTTTTAAATATTTGGTGTTTGCTTTTGATTTTACAATTGAAGCTTGCTTTTGCTGATTGTTGTAATTGTTTTTGGTTGCGTTGCCAAAGGATGAAGGTGATGATCAATTTATTATGGATGATTGATTATTTCAAGTGAAATCGAGATGAGCTGGATGGCTTTTTTTTCAAATATTTGGATGTTTTGATTTTTGGAATGTTTTGATGTTGTTTTTTGGGTTTTTGGATTTTCAAATGTTTTGATTTTTTGATTTTCCAATGTTTTTTGATTTTGCGTTTGATGTTTTTCGAATGTTTTTGGATTTTGATGTTTTTTTGGATGTTTTTAGATTTTGATTTTTTTCAAATGTTTTTTGGATTTTTATGTCTCGGGGGCTTATCAAAGATGAGCCTTGCCTACGTTTAAGCTTAGAGATGATGTAGTTCAGATTTCAATGTTTTTTATGTTTTATGACTTTTTGATTATTTTTTTGATTTTTGATGTGTTTTGAATGTTTTTGGATTTTCGCATGATTTTGACGATTTGGATAAGGATGTGTCTGATGCTATCAGTGCTCTATTTAGGATTTTTGTTAAAAAACCAAGCCAAGGTTGATTGATTAGATCGATGGATTGATCATGATGATAACATTATTGAGGATACACAACAATGCAAGGATTTGATTGATCAGGATTGATGACGATAACATTGTTGAGGATGCACAACAATGCAAGGATAGTGTTAAGAAACACAAGGATTGAGATGGATATCCCAAGGTGATGATAGATTGATGATGATTTTTTGATTGGATTGCATTGATCATGATTGATGAAGCTTGATTTGGAACAAAAAGTTGTTCAAATCATTTGATGTGATGTTCGAGGTGCAACTTAGATGTGATTGATAGTGATTATTTGGATTGATGTTCGATGAAAGATGAAGCTTGATAAGGAACATTTTCTCATCAAAATGTGACATGGGCTAGTGATTTGGAATTTTTCTCACAAGCGGTGGACCAATTTTATTTCATGTTTTCCAATGTTCGGATCGCCACATAAGTTGGAGGATATAGATCAAGATTTATTCTCAAAGCAAGATGTAAATATATGTCCCCAATTTCTAGCAATGTATGGAATGTTATGGATGGATGGATATGGTAAGCACACAAAGGATTCCAAGGACTATCTTGCAATAAGATAAGGTGTTTGAACAAAGGAATGCTTCATTTGGATAGTGCCTCATGGCTCAGATAATGCTAGGTAGGGCAAGATCAATGAAAATGACCTATGTCAAGATTTTTACCATATGCAAGTGTAAAGTGTGCCCCAAACTTTCATCAAGATCAAGATAACTTGGATGATGGATGTAGATGGATGAAAATGGATTGGATAAATGGTTCATGGATGAATGGATTTATTATGGATAAGATGGATGGAATGTTGGCTTTATTATGGATGGGATGAGATGCTTTCACTTGAAGTGGTGCACGTAGATGCTTGATTCTACACATGATGCCTATTTTCTAGGTTTTTGTCATGGTCTTGCCCAAAGCGTCGCCCATGCGGTTTTCACTAGAGGATGATTTTTCTCTTCACTGTTTTCAATCCTTTTTTTGATTTTTTTTGGATTTTCATTTTTTTTATTTCTTTTATTTTTTTGAAAGATTTTAAGCTCATGCTAAATCACAAGGTGTTGTTGATGTAGATGACCCTGTCATAATGTGCCATCGATATCCTACTTGAAGGAGCTTATTTGCTAAGATGTGTGTACTTGAATGCAACTTTTGAGATTCCTGATATGCTTTATTGACACCAGGGTTAACTCTGTCTCTGTGCGTACATCGCGATAGAGTGCCTTCAAAATCCTTATGATGAAGGGTCGTTGCCAATACAAGGTAAATTTGAGAATTGGATATCATGCGTGGAGGCATGGACAGAGTGTGTTTAGGGATAAAAGATGGATTGGTTGACAATTTGGAACCTTTGACTCTCCAAACTTGGGAAGATGAGCAATGATGGGTGGATATAAAAGTGTGCCTGGAATTAGGACCAACTTCTTGATACACTTTGTACGTCACTTGAAAAGCTTGTTTTTTCTTTTGCGGACATCTTTGATGGATACTTTTCCCTTTTTTATTTTTCCCCATAGTTTCTTTGACGGATGGAGTTTGATAGGGATGATCTTTCTTTGTATTATGTGGTATCCATGTGTATTTGATTTGTCCATTATGCTTCTTAGCTTCTTTTTCTTTGATAACATTCTTCATATTTTGATTCAAATCTTTCTTTCAAAGTTGGTCCCAATTCATGGATGGGGTGATGGGTGGATGATCTTTCTTTGTATTATGTGGTATCCATGTGTATTTGATTTGTCCATTATGCTTCTTAGCTTCTTTTTCTTTGATAACGTTCTTCATATTTTGATTCAAATATTTCTTTCAAAGTTGGTCCCAATTCATGGATGGGGTGATGGTTGTAGTATTGGGAATGGTTTCACCATAAGGATTCTTCATTATCCCTATGTTGACGTTTTCTTGAGACATAGTTTCCCCCAGTATTGTGGAAGTAGTACCTTCATGCTTTGATTATGCTTGTTCTGAGAGCTCTTGTTTAGAATGCATTCTCTGATAAACGACCACTACAGATGACATTATTTCCATTTGCTACTCTGCTAACTCTAGAATATCTTGTTCTATCTGACTTGTTTCCTTGAGTGGATAATGTTGGATATCTTCATACATGATTTCTTCAATCTAGATTTTGGATATATCTGATCTTGATGTTCACAACTCAGTTTGACTATAGGAATCAATAATCTACTTTTTTTGTAATAATATTAGGAGTAAAGGAATCATGTTCTGAATGAAGATCATCCATGTGTCCATCCATAGAAAGCATCTCATGGGTAGATGGAGGAGTATGTTCTACATGGATATGATCATCTTGCGTAGATAGGAGAGTGCCCATTAGATTATTGTAGTATCTTGAAGATACAAATTCTTGATCTTGAATGATTTCGGGGTTGCTTTCGACATGCTTTGGATCAAGTTCTTGACATGGATCAGTTTCATAGGATGGATTTCTTACAAAGGGTTCTTGGATGTCATCATTAGACATGGTAAGTGGTTCAATATCCTCAAGTGTCCAGTTCAGGGTTCTTTTAGTATCTGTAACCATGAGGTCGAAGGATGTCAATATGTCTTGGAAAGGACCATTGCTAGACTTTGGTGAAAGACGTTGATCATGCTTTGGAATAAATTCTTGAGATATGTCCTCTAACTCATAAGGTGATGTAGAGACATTTTCAATATGATCATTGGTCAATGGATCATGCATTATGTCAATAAGATCAAATAATCCCAACACTCCTTGAAATAGATCACTAAAGAGTAGCTATTGATGTATGGTGAATTGGTCATTGAATGAGGTGGAAACATCTTCAATGTGCTCATTGATGGATAGGTTTTGAAATTTTTTTTCAACAATTGTGGTGGAGAGATTGTGAAAGTCTTCAACCATTGGGTCAAGTGACGTTTACATTTCTTGAATTGGATCATTGTTGGGTATTGTTGGCAGATTTTGATCATGATTGAAAAGTGACTCTTGACCTATGTTGATTTGATCTTCGGATGAGATAGAAACATCTGCAATGTGCTCTTTGATGGATAGGTCTTGATCAATGCTTTTAGCAATTGTGGTGGGGAGATTGTCAATGCTATCACCAGTGATTGAATGTTCATCGATATCCCCAATAATTATCATTTTTCATGTTTGTACTTGTGCTTGCTGGGTAGCTTGAGAGGTTTGGACATCTTGGGTAGCTTGAGTGGCTTGGGTAGCTTGAGCGGTGTGGGTAGCTTGAGCGGCTTGTGGAGCCGCCTGATATTGTTGAAGTACTTGTTGGTAGGCTTGATGTGCTTTTAGTGCGATGTCACAATATTGACTTATTGCACTTGGTTTTGATGGTAGTGGTGGTGTATTTGGAATCATGTTAGATGTAGTGACAAGTGGTTGAGATACACCTGGAGTGATTATGGTAGTGAGGGATTGAGATATGATGGGTGTGAGAGTGGTGGTTGGAGTGATCGGGGTGATAGGAATGGTTGGAATGACCAAGGTGATAGGTCCTTGGGAGACCATATTTTGATTTGATGGGGTTGATGTTGTCATTTGATTGGATACCATCTGTTGGTGTGATGTTGATGTTATATTCAAAGGATTTGATGTGATGAATTGATTGGTGTTAGGTGGATTGATTTGGATGGAGTGATTGGTGCTAGGTAAAGGGGGAATCCCTAAACCAAGGAATGATGTTGATATGGGTAATGGTGGTGGAGATGTCTCTTGGCTCAATGACTCAACTATTTTGGTAAGTGTAGCAATTTGATCTCACCAAATTTGATCCCAATTTTGATCTTGACTCCCTTGTAATAGTTGAGTTGGCTTTTGTTTAAGTAGATTTGGAGTGTGTACTTGTGTTTTATTTTGGACAATCTTCTGATTTGGGATGATGTTCAAATTTGGCATTATAGTTTGAAATTGAACATTGTTGATGTTACGAATCATATTGCCTTGATTTAGGTAACTTTGATTTTGCATGGTGTTACCTTGACTTGGAGTCATTAACATCTTGTTTGGATTTTGAACCATATTTGTATGATTTGCAAACATTTTTATCCCAAAGTTTTCCAAATTCATGTTTGGAGAACTTGTACTTGGTACATTCTCATTTGGCAGGTAGGGATTTGGTGGGATGACGTTGTTCGTTTGAAGGCTCATGCATTGATTGTTTAGTTGATAGACTTGTAGGTTTGGATTTAGATCTACCATCGGGAAATGTGTTTCAATCTTTGATTTAGTCATACTCACACTTTTTGTGTCATTGATGTTTGTAGAAGGTAATGATCCCATGTATGGATTGTATAAGTGTGAGTTTTTATAATCAATCGACATTGTAAGGCTTTGAAAGTTCAATTGATTTGGATTATTCATGATGTATGGATTAAGTTTGTATTCCATGTTCTTCTTGTGTTTTGAGCTTATTGCAAAAGTGACCTCTAAGGTTCTTAGGACCAATGACGAGATGAAGGATGAAAGGGGTGAATGATATGAGTGATGAACGTTTAGGAAAATTGGATCAATGCTAGACCTAGGTTTGATTTGGATAATGAACTTGTAAACCCTAAGATGTAATATGTTATCTTAAGATGAACTTGTTCAAAGGATTGTTGATTTAATTAGAGGTATGAGAAAGGATGCATTCCCATACTCCTAACTAAACAAGGTGATTTTTTGGTTTGATGATTTATCCAAGTCTATAATGATGTTTTCCAAAGCTCTAAATTTTGTTGGTGGGATGGGATGATAAATGTTTGAATGAATGAAGTGTTTGATTTGATCCTAAATGAATCTAGGAAGGACTTGTTTACTAGGCCAAGATAGTGCAGAACATGCCTTTCTCTAAGAGTAACTCAAAATCAAAAGATCAATGTTTGCATGAAAACCATATGACCAAAAGATGCCAAGCACATATGTGGGGTTCAATTGATTCAATCTTTGCATAATGGATTCTTTTTATCACAAACACTTCTTGATTAGGTTTTCAACTGAATTTCCAATGTCCTAATTTTCTTTCATCCCACAAAATGCATTATGCAGAAATCGAGGAAATCAAGGCAAAAGTTTCCTAATGTTGACCTTAGTAGGAGCAAATTGAGATGAAATCCAAATGTTTAGAAGCCTCTAAGGATATGAATCCCAAGGGAAAGCAATAACACGTGAATTTTTTCAAAGATATTTGCTTCTCCTAAAGGGTTAGAGATTTGATGCTCATGTTGAATGTTGGTTTTCCAATGTTTTCGATTAAAGCACTATGTTTTCAAACTGACTCACAAGCAATATAACACCCTAGCTCAATTGCTACATTTTTCTTAGTGGGATTGCCTCATTCCCTTCATAGAAGAGATGATTTTACATGCAACCAAGGAAAAAATATAAAGGTATGTTAAGAATGAAGTCTTAGCCTCTATACTTCAACCAAGATCGGACATGGCAAGTAACTTCTTGGAATCTAAGTTCCAATGCACCACTCTGATAAAATCGCTCAATGGATCAATTAGTCACTACAAAACAAGGGTTCTATTTCAGACTTTTTGTTTGTGGAGATTGACCCATACGACGAGAGTCCCCTTTTGGATCCATCTCGTCGGAGCCAACTGCGTGATATTGGCATTTACTCCAATACCCACATTTATATCCTAGTTGGAAATACTCTTGGCTTTAGAGTGTTACTGGTTGAGTCGTTCCCTTGGGTGAGTACTTTGTCCCCAAGGCAGACCCTCTAAGATAGACAAAAGTGAATAAACTTATTCATAGTTCGATCAACCCTTGTTTAGAAACAAAGGGAGAACACATGCAATAAATTCATTCACACTCGCACAAGATTTTGTTCAATTTTAAACCCAAAAATGATGTGTGGAGGTGATTACTTTGTCTTAACCTAAAATCATGAAAAAGGCCTTTTGATTCTCAAGATTGCTATAAAGTGCAAGAGAAGCACATACGTCCTTTTTCAATGAGGTTAGTTTAAGTAAGCCATTACAAAACAAAGTTGCACTTGTTCATTTTAGATCCCCCAAAGCAATTGTGATTTATTTTTAAGCACCAAAAGACAAATGAGAGTTGCTTTGTTCAATTGTTAACCAAAAAACAAAATCTAGTAAGTTGTATTCCTAATGTTTATTTTAGCCCTTTTGTAGCAAAAAATTGAAATGTTCTTTTTAGAGCCCAAAATAAATTTGGTAGGTCCTAAAATCTTGAAGGGGTAAAATCCTTAGAAGTGGGATTATAATTGCTCCCCAAAGTGTTCAAAAACACTTGATACAATGATGTGATAATGATTTTTCTTTGACTTCCATGCTCCATGATCCTTTAAAACCTACAATACAAGATCCAAATGTTAGATGACATCAAGAAACAAAAATATATGAAGGTTAGACAAATGATTAAGCATAAAACCCTAAAATTTAGACCAAGTTTCATTGTGATTTGACATTAAGTAAAAATTTGAAAATTTAAACTTTATCAAAATTGATAATAACCTACACCATTCAATAGCTTATGAAATTCTACCCCATTTCAAAAACAAAAGCTTCGAAAAAGACCAAAAAATTACCAAGATATGACCATTTTAAGTTTGCATGAAAAAGCAAGAAATCAAAGGCGGTGCAATTTGCAGCAGCGTTGTTTGGGTTCAAACAGTGACGCTGGAGCTCAGACAGTGACGTTGGAGCCAAAAGTGGCACTGTTTAGGTTCAAACAGTGACGCTAGAGCTCAAACAGCGATGTTGCAGCCAAAAGCGGCGCTGTTTAGGTTCAAACAACGATGCTAGAGCTCAAACAGCGACACTGGAGTCAAAAGCGGTGTTGTTTGGAGTTTTAAGCGGTGCTATATGGCACCATTGGGCTGTTAGCAGATCTGTTTGCTATAGACACAAAAAAAAATAGAAAAAACACAGAATTTTGATGAAAAAATGTGATTTAAACTTTTGGTTTGCCCTCCTTCTAGTGCCAAATGTAGAACACTAATCCAAATACCTGCAAAACACAACAAATGAATACATTAGGAGATCAAATGCAAGCAAGAATAAGGATTCCTCAAGAAATTCATTTGAATAGCAAAAGAGAGAAAATGAAAAGAAGAACACAATGAAACTTGAAAGCATATCAAAATCTATTCTAAAGCAAGCAAACTCCTAATCTCTTGAGGGAATTGAAGCCAATTTGATGTGAAAATTGGCCCTTTCCCAACTCCAATGATGCAATGTTGATTTGATGAAGAGATTTGATCAGTGATCCACTTTGTTGATGAAGATTGAGTGCTCCAAGCTAAAAACCTACATAACCTAGCTAAGATTCAATGATAATGGATGATGATTGCTAATGATTTGAGCATGGTAACTTTACTCAAATTGTGGATGATCAAATGAGGAGAGGAGCTCTTCATTTATACAATGTTAAGTTGAAGAGATGGTCAAAATAGAGCAATGTGGGACTAACATTCAACCAATGGCAAGGTGCCACTTGTCAACATTTGATAGGATGAGGGTTGAGCACATTTTGATCCATGTGCAAGTTTGAAATTTGAATTTGATGAGATGACATGTTTAGGGGGGATGAAAGATGAGTTAAATGTCAAGTGGGAGACATGTAAGAGACAATGTAAGAGCTTTAAATGCCTTTTTGGATGGACAAGTGATTTGGGGGGAGATTTCAAAATTGGAGGAATATTCCCTCTTGGATGTCTTTTTTGAATGAAAATAGATGATTTATAAATCAATTAAATTTATTTTCATGTGCAAGTTGCAAAACCTAGAAGATTTGAGTGATTAGGATTAGCATTGATCATGATTTGATTAATTTAAATGATGTTAGTTGATTTGACTATTTGATTTAGATTTTAGGATTGAAATAAATCAAAAAGAGATGAAAATGATTAAGACTTAGTTAAATAAATATTTTGATTTATTTAACCAAATGGGGTGATATTAGATTAAATTAGATAATTGTTTAATTTAATTAATTTAATTAGATGAACTTTAAAAATTTAATCAAATAATATGGATTATTTAATTAAATAAAGATAGGAAGATGAAATGACCTAGCTAATTACAAAAAGACAATGATTTAATTAAATTAAGGGATTTATCTAATTAAAAGGAGAATTATGATGACTTTAATCAAATAAGGCTATTTGATTAAATGGTTAGATAGAGGGATAATTCAGGATGAGGCGATGTTAGTAGATCAGGATCAAGTGTGCGATATCAATTTGTATATTTTCGATGTCTACAGTGTTCAGATTAGTTAACGTTAATCATTCAATTTTTAGCTGATGCGACTCTTTGTGAATGTACCCAAAGCATTCTATAAAATGGGAAACCAAGGCTCGATATTGGATCATCATCATTAGATTTAGGATCTACATTCTCACTGACATCAGTAGGAGTCAATTTTTCATACCATATTCCATCCATTCATTTCTAAATTTCAAAAAACCTTTTCTAATAATGTACATCTTTTGAAGCAATAGTGGAGAATATTGTTCTTGATTAGTGATCTACTTTTAGTGTTCAATTGGTGCATCAATTTTAATGCTTAAATGAGCATTACTATGCTATCTTCAAAGTGGTTCTTCTAATTTATTTAGATTTACACAATCTATTAGAACACATTTGTTGTTGTTGTGTGGTTATATTGACTAGGATTTAGCTAAGGTGAATTAAAACTTCTTTGAGATAATTCAGTTTATTTGGTTCCTGATAGAGATTAAAATCATCTTAAATTAGTTATCCTGATTGGTTTCCCTCTAGTTTAAAATTAAAAATCCTTTCATGAGATCACAATAATTTAGGAGAATATCACTGGGATTACTAAAGAATAGTGCATTAGCTTATAGACCTGCACATTTGTACAAGGTGCAAACATTCCAAGTGCCCAACAAGTTAGAGTTAAGCTACAAAGTAGACCAACCTATCTGACACATCTTTCACCATCATCATCATCCATCTCATGACTCCATTCACCCAATAGGATTAGGTACTAGTCTTAGAACAATTTAGACAATCTTTACTCATATACTTGATTCTTAAAACATTTATAGTAGGAACTAGTTAGTAGACTTCCATCTACTTCACGCCGGCATGCCATTATGAGTAGATTTCCAAATTAGAATCCATTTTAGACTTTCAAATATACCTCATCATTCAAGTACACCTACCTAGGTCTAGCAGATCCTAAAGAGCAAGGGGTGATCAATCATAGTCACCACATTCGTTAGCAAAAAATGTATTAAGAGATTGGTACCCTCTTAAGGTTCAAAACCCATGTTTTTGAGACCTAATAGATTGACGACTCTATTGGGGATAAACTTAGAAAAAAATTGGTTCTAGCCTATCCATTTAAAGAGCTAATAAAGTTTCAAAATTTATCTTCAACCAGAGGTTCATAATTGTTTCATTTTCACTCCCCATCAAAGTCACGCACCTAATAGATTCGTGACTTTGTTGGGGAGTAATTCAGTTACATCCAATTGAAGACCATCATAAAGAGCCATTGAAGGGAGATTCATAGTTGAGAAGTTTGTTGAAAATCAAAAGACTCTATTGGGAACATATCTAAAGAGGTTGTAAACTTTTCTCACTTTTTGTAGAAGTGATTGGCGACTATTAAAAAACTCAATGAAAAATACAAAGACATCTTGTGACACCACCATTTTCTAGACAAAATGAATGTGTTAGAACAAGAGAGGAGGAATGAATTTCTTTGAGAGCTATCACAATTGAAATCTCAACATGCTTCACTCACAACATATACTAGTCACTAAATAGGTTGGGTATGTGGATACAAATGGTCCTTGGACCCCACAAGTGCCTCATAATATAATTGAATTTTTTTGCAATAGGGATAATGCACGCCATTCACAGTAGGACATTTTTACACCATAGGCCTCATATCAAATGAATGCTTATCCTATCCCTCCTGGTCAAAGACTAGTAAGCTATCAATATTATGAATATAATCAATCCCCTAAGCATTATCCATATCAATACCAAACTCCATATAAAAATGTGCAACACAATTTCATCCCTCTTGGAAGTGTCAATCAAAACCTACAACAAGATGTATATCAGAATCAACAATTTGAGGAGGAAGATGATGAACATTCATATACTCAAGAAACAAGTCAAGAATCCATCATGAAATAAAAAAACTACATGTCCCCCTTAGATGAATTTTATAATATAAGGATACATGAAGGAGAATGGCAAATGCCTATATGTGAATACCTTTTGGTTCCCTACTTGATAAGTCCATATTACATTTCATTGAGCAGTTCATGAGAGTATATGAGCCTAATTCCATTCATTGGCCTAAGTCATTGATGCCAGTTACTCTAGACCAGATGAATGAGTTGATTGGTATCATAGATGAGAAAAGGTGTAACGATGGTGATATCACTAGTAAGTATGGAAAAACATATCAAATGATGCATCCGATAGAAGAAGCATATGCAAGTGAAGTTTGCAATGATGATATGAATGAAGATGAAGTTATTGAAGACCAATTTTCCACCTTGGAGGAGGATTGCAACATTGAATATGTTGTTGAGGACATCATGTCTGAGGAGTACATTAGCATTGAGGGAAATGAAGAAGAAAGCCTACTTCACAGTGAAAAGACGACACATCCATTAACAATTGGATACTATGATGACATAATTGATGAAGAAGATGCATGCACATCAAACAGTGGTATACATAATAAACTAAGTACATTTCAAGGTCAAACAATGGAATTACAACCATTTATGCATTTTCACAACATTAACAACAATGAATTAGAAGTTGAAACAAAATAGGACATCACACCTTGCCATGATGAAGAGGACAATGACTGTGATTAGTTCATAGAAAACTGGTATGCAAGTTAAAATAGTTTTTATGATAGTCTAAATGATGAAGATGGAAGTATAGAGGGTCTCCCTTCCATATCAGATTATAAATATACTTTTGATTGTTCAATCCCAAATGATATAAGTATAATGTTTTTTTATCAAATCATTGAAATTATATATGTTAAAAGGGACAATCTTGTGGATTTTTATTTTCAACAAAAGGATTCTTGCAACTCTTATGGAGATCAAGAGGAGGAAGCAATGGAAGGTATGGAAAAATAACTATGCTCACTCAATAGTGAACAAATTTTAAATTTTCTAACTATGGAGTATCAAAAATATACACTTAAAAATGATTTTAAAATGTCATTTCCAACCCACATTTGATTTGATAGTGAAGGTTCTTTGTATGAGAATATGGTTGAGTACAATTCATGTGATTCCATATGTAGTTTTCACAATGACGAAAGAATTTTCGAAGCTGATCAAGAACCTATTCAAGAAGAGATATGTAAATAAAAATTAATGAACTTGGAATCACCACCAATCAGTGATATGGAAAAAGTGGAAAATGTTCCAGATCTAATGACCTCAGAAGATCTTGATTTGGTAGAATTTTCATAATCATGTGAGAAGCATGCAGATTATGGAGTGAGCAACATGAATGAACATAATTATTTTCCTTCCCATACACCTTGAAGTTCTTTCTCTAGTTTGCACCAATAGCCATATGATAATTTCATATTTTTCTATATAAACTTATGATGAAAATAGACCTAATGATCCTAACTATATGGTGGATTATAAATATTATAAATTATCAAACCATCTAGTAGATCACTCTATCATACATGGCAGTGAGCACAATGATATAAAATGTTGCATTGAGGATGCAAGTTCCTAGTGTGATGAAGGGGGCATGAGTTTTCAAGTTATTACTATTTCTAAATCAAAGAATGGATGAGGAAATAAGAGCAGCAATGAAGGTGGAGTTATTTTGAAACATTCCAATGACAGTAGGTACAACATGGTAGATTGCATGAAATTTTACAAAAGTAACTTGATGGACCCAAACCAAAATAAGATATATGACAGAGGAAAGTAAAGGCCTTCCCTTTTGGGTGGCCTTGAGCCATTAGTTGTGGTGTGATTTTCCAAATCATACCAATTCAAATCATAGATGAAATTTGACTTTGTTTCCCACTAAACAAGGCATTCAATCTTCTCTCCACGAGACCCAAATTATTTCTATGCCCACAAGGGGAATACATCCCCAGATGGAGCCACTCTTGAAGAAAAAAAACCACCTTGGTTTTCATATGCCTTCATCATCCATTTCCCACTTCATCTCCATCATAAGCCTCATTACCCCTAAAATTTCACTATATTTAGTATAAAAAATAAAAAATCCCCCAATGTATATAGTCCCTAAACTTACCCATGTTCATAAGATAGAATCCCAAACTACCACTTTGAAATAAATAAATATTTTATATTCCTAAAGTTTACTGCCTAGGCAATACAAGGCTTGTCACCGATACATTCCCTTATTGATGAGAGATTCACAAATGTATCTCAGACATGATCAACAGATGTCGATGGGAATACCAAGGAGATCCATACATGTCAAAGAGAGAAGATCTCACATGTCTCTTCAAAAAAGGTTCATAAGCATCTGTTGACAACATTGATGAGACATACATACATCGAAGTGACAAGCTCAAATGTCTTTCTGACAAGACATGATATCATCGACACTCAAAGAATGAAGAAATAGTTTTGATTAAAGGAAAGGCATCTTAGACATCGAGAAGACGTTATAAAATAAAAGAAATTGTTGATAAAGCATGGATAGGTAAGAATAGTCAACAAGAATCTCGAAGGCATGACCAAGACATGTCAGAAATTACCATTGAGGAGACATGGACCTGTCATACAGAGATTTAGAAATGTCTCTTCAACAACAAGAACATAGCTCTAAGCAAAGCACTATTGATCAGACAAAGGGGCATCGAAGGGAGATTATAACATGTCTCTTTGACATTGTAGATTCATAAAAAGGTCAACTCAATGAAATGTGGAGCTTAGGTATGTCGATGAGACATAAGCTCATTAGTAGGAGATGCTCTTTGGTTTCTTTGATCGCCCAATGACAGGTAAACACAGAGGGAGAAAAGGCTTTAGGTTTAGCCATCGATGAGACTCTATGAGATTGAAGAGAGAACCTCAAAAGTGGTTATCAAATACATTTTGAAGATAGAAATGACATCTCAAGAAAAACAATTAGGGTTTCCTCAACACGATGAAATGATTTTTTACTAGTTTATGACTAATGAAGAATGTAGAAAATGGATATATTGAGTAACTATCAAGGATAAAAAATTTAAACATATGGGTTAAGGATGAAAAAATCCCTATGGGTGTGATGCATCTACCAATTATTTACCATGTTAAATTTATTCAAGTATCTATGTTAAGATTAGTTAAGGTTAATCATTAAATTTTTAGTTGACATGACTCTTTGTGAATGGGCTCGAAGCATTCTATAAAAAGGAAAACCAAGGCCTGATATTGGGATCATGATCATTAGATTTAGGATTTTCATTCTCACCACCATCAACAGGAGTAGATTTTTCATATCATATTCCATCCATCCATTTCCATATTTCAAAATACTTCTAATAATGTACATCTTTTGAAGTAATAATGGAGAAGATTCTTCTTAATTGGTGATCTACTTTCAATGTTCAATTGTTGTGTCAATTTTACTGCTTATATGTTACTTTGTTGTCTCCAAAGTGGTTCTTCTAAGTTATTCATATTTACACAATCTTTCAAGACACATATTTTGTTGTTGTGAGGTTATCTTGACTGGGATCTAGCTAAGATGAATTAAAACTGATTTAAGATAATTTCATTTATTTGGTTCCTGATAGGGATTAAAATCCTCTTAAATTAGTTATCCTGATTGGTTTCCCTTGAGTTTAGAATTAAAAATCCTTCATGAGATCATAGTAATTTAGGAGAATATCACTAGGATTACTAAAGAAGAGTACAGTAGCTTACAGGCCTACACATTTGTATAAGGTGCAAACATCCCAAGTTCCCAGCAAGTTAGAGTTAAGCTAGAAAGTAGGCCCACCTATCCTACACATCTATCTCCATCATCATCCATCTCATGAGTCCATTCACCCAATAACATTAGGTACTATTGTTACTTAGAACATTTCACATACTCTTTACTCATACATTTGATTCTTAAAACATTTACAATAGGAACTAGTTAGTAGCCTTGCATCTTCTTCACACACACATGTCATTCTCAGTAGATTTCCAAATTAGAATCCATTTTAGAATTTGAAATCTACCTCATCATTCAGGTACACTTTCCAAGGTCTAGTAGAGCCTAAAGAGCAGGGGGTGATCAATCATATTCACCCTGTTTGTTAGCCAAAAACATATTAAGAGACTAGAACCATCTTAAGGTTCACAAATTATGTTTTTGAGACCTAACAAAAGATGCCCCATTAATTTAAATGAGTGAATACGAAGAAACATGATAGGTGTGATGATGAAGATTGGTGAGGACGCCCCCTCAACAAGACATGCAGGTTCAAGAGGATAAGGGTGTGCTCTCGAAATGTTTGAGATGATGTAAGGGTATATGAGGAAGATAATTGAAAGTGATGGATAGGATAGAGGATGGTAAGATGAAGAGATAGAAGCAAGCACAAATGGATTTAAGGATAAAGGTGATGTTTCCCTAGTCAAGCTACAAGCCAAAATGGATTGATGATGGATGCAGTGTTGTTGATGATTGAATAATATATCCCAAAAAAATGAAAAAGGATAGGGAAGGATACATGCCAATCATGATGATGAGAGTTTTTTTGATGAGGGAAGGATACATCCCAAAACAACACAAAAGTATAGGGAAGGATACATCTTGATGATGATGATGATGAACGTGTTGTTGATGAGGGAAGGATACATCCTAAAACAACACAAAAGGATAGGGAAGGAGACATCCCAATGATGATGACGATGAGGATGATTGGATCAAAGCTTGTAGCAAGGCTAGGAACAAGACCAAGAATGTGATTAGATGATTTGTGCTAGATTTAATTGATTAGGATTGGATGGAGATGTGAGATGGTTGAAATGAATGAAGATGATGGCTGAAAATATGCTTAGAATAATAGATCTATATTATCCTTGGAATATTGAAGAGATGATGATAGGATGTGGGGTGATGAAAATAGATAAGATAGATAGATGAGGTTGAGTGATAAAGGATGAATGGATTAAGAGTGTTGTATCAAAATTGTCATGTAGTCAGCAATATATTTGATATAGCATGAGATACTATGCACCAAAGTATGAGGAACCAATGTGACTTTGTATTGCATGTGTAGACACCTAAAAATGACGTAGGCCTACAAGCTTCATTTTTAGCACTTTCATCCTAGCATAATTATGACATTTAATTATGTCTTCGGTGCACATTCGACTATTGATTAAATAATTTATAATTAAAGATATCACATTTCCACAATCCATATTGATTATTGCTAGACGACTTCTGGATTTGATTGTGTAAGAGTTTTTGCATCAACTCTTACACAATCAAATCCAGAAGTCGTCTAGCAATAATTTATAATTGTTTAATTAATTCATGTCCTTTTATTCTTCATGATTATTAAATAAATAAATGTTATTTATTTATTCAATACCTCTTTAATTGTCTAAAGTCTTCATTTAATTAAGGGTAAGTGCACCAAGATGGTTCCCAAAAAAGGGGCTTAAGTGGCCACTTTTTTTCTAAAATCAGGAAATACTGACCTTGGACGTGAAATTGAGGATAGCTACACTCAAAAAAATTTGATGGAACAAAAACAAGGGCCGTAGTGCTCCGAGTCTACTTTCTAAACTACTAATTTATTTTGAAAATGGTTGAGATTAAGGGGTTCAAAAGAGGGACACACACAAATTTCTGTTGTTTATGTCAGAAAAACATAACATAGCAACTCTTGTGTGACCCGAGCACGGTGGACTTTTTTGTAGTATTTTTAAAATCGCTCCAGTCAGAAGTTAGATAATAGTATGTAGTAAGGACTGGATATTTTCTGATAATTTTTTAATGAATATTTGATTTTTTAGTAATTTTCTAAGTGGGCACTTCCTAAAAGCAGAATTTTGGCCGTGCTCTAATTTTTTGAAACTAATAGATTTTTAAATTTTTAAAAAATTGTAGAATGGAGTATAGTATCTAAAAATGTAATTTATTTCAAATTTTGATGAACGGTTAATTTATAGCAAAAAAATACCAAACACCGCTTTTTGAAGAAAAACGGACATACAATCAAAAGAAATTATGGATGAAAGGTTTAACATTGTTAGAAAGTGAAAAAAATTACATCGTTGAAAGCTAATAAAGAACCTAACATTACCCATGTCTTCGATTTTCTTGATATTGAACCGTGATGCAATCTGATGGTGAGCACGAACTGATTATGTGAAAATTTGCTTGAATTTGGAAAAAAGCATCGCCTCGTCTTTGAATGCCCTCCAAGCCTTTGGTTGGTATTCCAAGGAAAATACCAAAGCTAAGGCTCTAAGGCTTGGGGATTTCCAATGCAAAATATAATGCAAGTGTGTTATAACGCGTGCGTGTTATAATGCGTTCACGTTATGTTTTGCTTTTGACATTTTCCGAAGAGCATTACTAGCAACAAATACCGCACTCGCGTTATGTCTTCTTTAGTTAAATGCCACTTTATTGAATGTTTGTTGATCTGTTTGTATGTGTATGTATACTAGTGTGTCATGTATGTATGTTTATGGGAGAGAGGGTGGGAGTGGGAGAGGGTTTAGCGTGGTAGAGCATGGAAGAGAGTGACAGAGTGGGAGATAGGGAGGGAGAGTGTGGGAGACAAGGTTGGAG
>VDFB02353493.1:306432007-306575237 GCA_007258455.2 Sequoia sempervirens | reverse complement strand
GTGATATGGGCCTAATGTAACTTGAATTGTGGTAGTATGAATGGGCCTGTTGAGTGGTTTGGAAATCTTTGTATTGAATTATCTTGTTGCTTACTATTATGCTTTGATAGATTTTTTCCAAGCATCCATAGCTTGTTCGAAAGCACCTGTTTTAGGCTTTTAGCCATAGCAGCAAGGCAATGAACTGTTTGATAAAATGCTTTGATAGATATGTATGAAAAATGTGTTAGCATTAGAGAATAGTGAACTTTAGGGTCGTTCAAAAGAAATGGCCATGGTGATGGAACGCATGATCTAATGCCATGACAAATTGTTATGGATTGTCATGTCATTGCATCACCATTGAGACCACATTTCTTTGAGGCTTTTTTTCAAACAGTTTGCTGCCTTTTCTATGCTATTGCTTATTACTATGCTTTGATAGATTTTTTCCAAGCATCCATGTAGCTTTTTTGGAAGCACCTATTTTAGGCTTTCAACCATAGCAACAAGAAAGTAAACTATTTGATATTCCACCACCATGAGACCACATTTCTTTGACGCATTTTTTTCAAATAGTTCATTCCCTTGTCTATGATATTGCTTACTATTATGCTTTGATAGATTTTTTCTAGGCATCCATACCTTGTTTGAAAGCACCTATTTTAGGTTATTAGCCATAGCAGCAAGGCAATGAACTGTTTGATAAAATGCTTTGATAGACATGTATGAAAAATGTGTTAGCATAGACAAGGCAATGAACTCTTTGAAAAAATGCCTCAAAGAAATGAGGTCTCATGGTGATGGAATGCCATGACAATCAAATATTTTTTATTGTTATAGCATTCCATCAGGTCATGAGACGTCATTTCTTTGAGGCATTTTTTCAAAGAGTTCACTACCTTGTCTATGATATTGCTTACTATTATGGTTTTGATAGATTCTTTCCAAGCATGCATAGCTTGTAATGAAAGCAGCTTCTTTAGGCTTCTGTACCATGCAACAAGGCAACACTTGAACCATTTGGACAAAAATTCTTTGGTAGGAATGTATCAAAAAATGTGGTAGTATAGACAAGGCAAAGTTGAACTGCTTGAAAAATGCCTTAAAGAAATGTGGTCTCATAGAATGCCATGACAAGCAAATGCACGGCAAATTTCGCTCCTAGTTATTAGTTATGCAATGTGAAGTGCAATTGTATAACCGCTAGGTTGACTTTGTAAAAACTATATTGTAATTGAAATTTGTCATCTATCAAAGATCTAGTTATTAGTTATGCAATGAAGCAATGCTTTGAGTTTGAAAGATGTGCACAACAACGCGAGAATATAAACTACAAAATTATAAATTAAAAGTTCAAAACATAAACGCTAAGTGTTTACAATCACCATTATTGACTTGGATCAAACCTAACAAAGGTGAACATTTTTCTGTGTGGAAGGCAAACAAGAAAACAGTGGTTCAAAAATGAGGAATTTGTCTTCTACACCAAATGAGAAATATTCACAATATGTGCTAGGAAGGAATAAGTCCATAAGATCGAGTATGCAAGAATCGAGAATTGCAAAATTGGCTTACGTTTGACTTCCAAACACAAATTTTCACACTTTTCGATGTTCCAACGTAAGTCAAAAAGTATATGTGCATAAGTTGTAAAGTATACACTTGAATACATGTAACTCATATCTATTGAACCATGAATTTATAATGCAAATATGGACACCATCAATAAAAAAGATCTGTATTAATCAAATAGCCATGTACGCATGTACATATATATGTCAATATAAGTATAAAATATAGTTACAAAAAAGCCATATAGGCTTATGAGAATGCCATATAGGCATACAATGTCAAACATATCAAATACAAAATATGTAGAAAATTGCCATGTAGGCATACAACAAAGGGCTCTACATTCAAAATTAATTTCTCTCCATGCTCTGGTTCAAATACAATTTTCTTTCCCTTTCTTGGCCAACCTGATGGCGATAAATCTGTCACCCATTTCTATTGAGGAGTGCTCCTGTTGCTCCTCCTAGTGTTTAGCTCCTGGTCAAGTTTCAACTGTTACAATAAGAAGTAAAGACATTAATATATAGAAATTACATTATAAAAATTAATATATTTAACAAAATTTAATCACTTCATACCATCCGACTCCATCACTCTCAATGGAAATGATTTGCATGTCGATGCCTCAAAGTGCTCGGAGTCTCCTCGTGATAAACCATCCGAATAGGAAGTAAACTACGAATCAATGATGGTTTGATTTTTCACTAGAACTAGTTCATCTATAACAACGAATGTAAATTGAAATTTAGTAATTTGCCTCATACCTCCCCTATCAGAGCCATCGAGGATTGTATTGCAATAGAAACACCCAATATCCATTGCCCTTTGTTATGTTTGGCTGTTTTCTCACCAACATCTGAAAATAAATAACAAATTATTCAATCACAAAATAGTTATCGAATTTGAAGTAATGCTTTGAGTTTGAATGATGTGTAATGCAACATAACCAACAATACGATTATCAATTTTTTAAAAAGCAATAACCTGGGACAATCACATTGAAAAACAAAAGACCCTTTAGGAAAAATTTTAAGTGAAAAAGTGTCAAAACACAATGTAAAATATGACAACCAATATGAGAAGAAGAGATGATCTAGTCAAAAGGAGCTTTGATAGTAGCCAACTAAGTTAAGTATGACAAATCCAAGTATCACTATTGCAAGGAATGGAGTAAGAGCTAAATAAAGATATAGCGACAATAAAAAATGATGGAGCTAACTTGTCAATGGCCTATTCTTCAAAACCCTTATTAAACGCTTGCCATAGTTTAAGATATGCAATAAATGTTTGAAAATGGAATTAACCTTTTGAGGATGACAGTGATTAAATTGAGGTCTCCTTTTACCATGAAAAGGCTGAATATTCTTTCTTTGGCCTATCATTATGATTTTTAAGTTTCCTCACTTGAGTTAAATATAATATTCAAGTGTTTATACCAAAGATGATAGAGAAAATAATCATGAAAAGGAGAATATGATGGTGATCAATGATAAGGCAGTGGCGCATTTGACAGTTGAAAGAGTAGAGGAATGCATAGTGAACATCATGGTACAACTTATGATATAAATTAAGCCACATGGTTGCTGTGCTTTGAATCCTTGCATCTAAAGGAAATTTGCTTAACATAAATACTGCTAGGGAATTTCAATGTTGCCATTGTAGTTGGCATTAAAGCTGGTACCTACAACATTGAAAATTATCCTTATATAAGAATTCCCTCCATCTTGTTGATTGGCTTGTAACAATCTTGATGGTGGTTGTATGAAATCTAATTATGATTCCTCTCTACATTAGAGGGTTCATATCCTTGATCCCACTCTCTAAATTATCGTAACAAAAATCACTAGCTTCCTATTCAAAATTCCCAACCAACATCTTCTTAATAAATTTATCTAGATCATCAGACAATAGTCTTACAAATTAAGGCTAATTCAAGTTCATTCTACTTTCGTAATACTTTATATCCATGGAGTTCATATCCATTCCTTGATGCCATCAAGTGAAGATTAAGGAATGGCATACATATGGAATACATCTCGCTTTAATTATTTGAAAACAATAGCCATATCAAATCCCTTTTTCCCAAGTCCTACTCTCTCAAGGTTAACAATCTCAATCTCACTAATAGTGATTACTAAGAAAGGTAATTCCACCAACTCTACCAAAAAATTTACCATAGGAAAAATAAGGGCACATTGGAAAAATAACTGTTGGGAAAGCATATTTAAAGATTTCCTCGACCTTTGTGCAAGGTTGAAAGTACGTTTGTACGGATTGTTTTGTTGGAAATTGAAGGAAAATAGTTTTTTGAGTGAAATTTTCTATTTTTTGGTCTGAAAGAAGGCTCTAATGGATTAAATCTGGTTCTGTGTTGTGTGTAGGATGTAGAATAAATCTAGTACAAGTTTTTTGTAGCCTTTAGATAGTTCTTTCAATTGTTTTCTTGTCTCTTTGTAAATATTTTGGTTTCTTTGTGCTTGCTGGCCTGAAACAGGCAGTGTTGAGTAAATGGGGTGCTAGAGCACTTTTCCACCGTACAAATCATATGACCTTTTGGAAATAGTGCCTAGACACCATGCTTGTACATATGTTAGTTGGTAGGTTTTGTTTGAGTACAGGAGTTGCTAGCAAAGTGATGCCCTAGGTGAGCCAGTGCAGGTCCAGCTAGGAAAAACTTGTTGTGTAGGTCACAAATCTTGCAGGGGTGCTAAGCCATTGAGGATTTTCTTCTTGGAGGAGGTAGGGTGGTGTGTTACCTTGTTACTACATGAAGGAGGAGGCTCCATTTGTCCATTTGGTGTGTAAACAAATTGGAAGTTTGCTAACTGTCAAGGGAAGGCTTAAAACCCTAGTTTTTGCTCCATTTCATGTTTCAGCTTTGTACGGATAGTGGAAGGCTGAGACCTCAAGAATCTTTGAACTTTTTCCATGTGAACCAAGAACCTTGGAAAAAGAGTGTGAGGTCCTTTTGAGATTTGTGAGTTCTAACCTGTTTTGTAGGCGAAGGAGACCTAATAGGGGCTCAAGGGCTACTAGCCTTTCAAACCCTAGCTAAAGGATTGGTGAGAGCGATGGGAAGTTGAAGTCTTGGAGGTTGTTCAAACACCTTTGGAGGATAGTTTGAATCCTTTTAAGACTTATCACTACCCCTGCAAGAGTTGATGGAGTGTTGAGGAAGATTGGTCTTTAGTATAGTGTAAAGGCTAAGTAAGAGTTGTGGCAATGAACCAAGGTGGACTTGGTGGTTGGAGTTTGTGATAGAAGAAGGGTTGGTCAGACAAACCAGGGGTACCTAGTAATGAGTAGGGACCTATAGGTTAGATTGGCGAAGCAAATCACCAAGGAGGTCTTACAAGGAAAGGCCTAGAGCAGGAATCAGTGATTGATTCCTCCAACCCCTCTCCCTATCAGATTGGTATCAAAGCAAGCAAAAGATTTGGGATTGATCTTGTATGTCAGAGAAAGAGTCTAGTGGTTCTAGCATCATGGTGAAAAATGCTGAGTTGGCCAAGAGGGTTGAAGAAATAGAGGAAGACAATAGGGTATTGAGAGAAAAGTTAGACCAACTTGAGCAAGCACTAAATGTTATGCGGTTTGATGGAAGAATAGAAAAAGAAGAAGAGGTTGCAAAGGAGGATAGAATCCTTGAACCTGACCCTATATTGAAGGAGGGTCCCTTCTTGAAAGCATTGAAGGCTTTGAGTGGAAAAACACTTGAAGGATTACCAATGTTTAGTGGAAAGATGGAGGCTGATTTAGTTATGGATTGGATAGATGGAATGGAAAACCATTTTGAGTGTGATGGAGTCATTGAAGCACAAAAGGTAAAGGTGGCTAAATCAAGACTAAGAGGTTCTACCTTAACTTGGTAGAAATTCATTTAGATAGAGAGGGAGAAGGAAGGCAAGCAACCTATCTCTACTTGGAAGGGAATGGTTGCCAAGGTGAAAGAAGCATACCCCACCAAGACCTGCGAAATTCAGTTGCATAAGAGGAGACAGAGTTTGAGGCAAAGAGATCAGGAGATGAGTTCTTATACTGAGGAGTTTCAAAGACTTTGCATGAGGTCCAATGTCACAGAGGATGAAAGTATCAAGGTGGCAAAGTATCTCAACGGTTTGAAGTGGAACATTGAAGAGGAGATGGTTCTCTTAAGCCCCAAAACAGTGCACCAATGTTATCAATTGGCATTAAAGATTGAAGAGAGGAGTAAGAGGAAGCAAGATCAG
Source organism: Sequoia sempervirens (assembly GCA_007258455.2). NCBI lineage: Eukaryota > Viridiplantae > Streptophyta > Pinopsida > Cupressales > Cupressaceae > Sequoia > Sequoia sempervirens. The sequence goes on along the minus strand of VDFB02353493.1, from coordinate 306,569,454 downwards.
ACTTCTAAGGGTAGAGGCAAAGGAAGAGATCAAAGAGGATAGCATGGTGGCTACCAAGGTAGAGGAAATGACCAAAGAAACCAAGGAGAGTCAAAACTCATAGAGCATGGAGGTGAAACATCTATAAGAGGTGGATATAACCGGGGTAGAGGACCTCAAGGAGGTTCAAACAGAGGAAGAGGAGCAGGTAGGCAGGAGCCTTTCCTTGTATGTACCTGCTCTAGGCCTTTCCTTGTAAGACCTCCTTGGTGCTTTGCTTCACCAATCTAACCTATAGGTCCCTACTCATGACTAGGTGCCCCCGGGTTTGTCCGGGACCAACCCTCTTCTATCATTCATCAAGATCATACATTGACCTTCTTGCCCCTCCTAAATTTTGGACCACATCCATTACCTCCACATAAAACTAGACATCCTTGGTCTTCATGGTTCCCACACCATGATATGGTTATGCAAATGAAAATGAAGAAAAGTAATCATCTCCTTATCCATTGGTTGGAAGAATGCATGCTTAATGTTTTGATACATGATATCAGCTCTCTCTTCTGCTCTCATGGTTGAATATCAAAATCCAGTATGGTGGTCCTCTAGAGTTCTAGTCATCTTTCTTCCTCTTCCACCAAATGTTGTCCTGATCCACATGTATGCTAGCCTAATTGGCTTTGCTTTTGAAAGCTGAAGTTTCTCTTGAGTCACCAGTGTAGCTCTCTCTACCTTTCCAAACTCTTTCATTGCTATAGATCATCTTTGGGATTTAGTCATTTGTACCACATGGTTGATGTGCTTTGAATCCTTGCATCTAAAGGGTTTAAAACCTTAGGGGCCTTAGATGAGAAAAAGAATGGTGCAGGAGCACCTAGGCTGACCTCCATTTTGGTTTGTCATCAATTTTTGCTTGTTCCTGATCTTAGCCAAAACTGGATATTAGAGTGTGTTTAGTTTGGACCTTAGAAGGTCTTGGTTGAGTGTGATGAGTTAATCATTAGGATTAATGTCATCTTAGTTAACATTGTTATTTAATGTTGTTTTTAGCTTGGGACAACATATGTTAGAATATAAAGCATTAAATGTGTTAAAGCCACATCCTCGTTGTTTGTAGATGCCAAGAGGTAGTTAAGATGTTGATTGCTCGAGATCAAGATGTTAGAGGTTCTAAGATTGAGGATCATGACACAATGATGGAAGTTGTAAAGTTGTAAAACTGCATGGTAAGATTTTGTTAGGTTGCATGCAGTTTGGGTGGATTGGAATCCCTTGAAATCAGGAGTAAGTGGTCGAGCAACCTCCCTTGAATGATGGAAAAGGCTTCAAGATAGGGGATGATGGCTCGTAGAAGTAGGAGTATGCATTGTAAACAAGTTTTGTTGTGAAGGAATAGAGAAGTTTCTGCATTTTTCCTATGTTTTACCAGTGTGTTTTCAAAAATAGAGATCTTGAAGGCACTGTACATATTGTTTTAGCTCTGTATCTGTGTTCATTGGATAGTAAAGTGTAACTTTCATCTTGTATATAGGTTGCTAGTGTAGATTTTCTATTTCTAATTCTTAGATTAGAGTGTAGGGTGTTAGTTTTCTTTGTTTTGAGCAGTGAGTTTTAAAATGGCTCCCCCATAAAATTTGTCCACGGGATCTTCCTGAGACTAGCAGGATATGGAAGGGGAGCCACACATTTGTAAATATTTAACAGTAGGTAGCATAGGGAATGGAGCTAACGTTATAAAACTCAAACCCTAGGTGAGCTAGAGCAGTCCGGTTAGTGGTTTGAGGAAGAAAATATAAAGAGAATAGGCAGGGGAAGAGACCATTATACGAAATCTGTACAACTTCAGGTAGGGTTAGACAATATCTTCACTTAAAAAAATGGTTGAAGCTTCAATCAATCCTTTGGAAGGGGATTTGAATCAAAGAACAGTGAAACCCTAAGTATTAGGCCAATTAGCCCTAATAGTCCTTGTTTGTAGGAATCCACCGTACGGATGAAATAGAGGCCTGACACCCAGTGAAATATTTAAAGGACTGAAATGGGTATCTGAAAGTGCCTTTTATTTGCTAGGTTGTTTGTCAAGTTTAAGAAAAAAAGGCAGAAAACTGACTAGTAAGGGCTAGTAGAAATTAGGTCTCTTCAGGGTAAGATCTTAAGAACGGGTAAATTGAAAGCTAAAAAACCTTCAAGATGCATTCAATTGAATGTGAAAGGCAAGGAAATAGAGCTTCTAACTCCCTTGCAAATAATTCAAGTCAGATGATGATGCTAGCACTTAGATCCTTCTAGGTGTTGTGAAGAAGAGAGCAGATTCAAGAGGTGTTTGTCCTCCAAGGTTAAGCACAAGGATTGAAACTCTTGGAACAGAGTTGAAGCAAGGTTCAGTTGATGAACTAAGTCAAGACAGAGCCTAGAGGTTGTTAGGTTCTTGGTGGAAGGCAGAGTGAAGTCTTCTTGTTGGTTAGTGCAAGCAAACCTTGGAGCTATCATACACCAAAGAAGTAATGTTTTTCTTTTCTTTTTATGTGAGGACCTAGTAGTGAGATAAAAGAGGACTGTATAGAAAAATGAAAAAAGAAGACATAAAATTCATGGACCATACTATATCACCTACATGCTAGCTAACAAGGACATGAACGTAGTAGATTTAGGTATGATAGGGGTATTGCAAGGTATATTTGAGGAATATATAAGAATGAAGAAGAATTCAATGGATCAAATTAGTGTCAAATGTTTTCCTAAAAGATCTCCCACACCCTATTAGGGAATTTAATCATTTCTAAGCATTTTCCATGTCCTATGGGAAAGTTTGAGGAGGCTCCAATAGTTGAGAGTTTAATGAGTAATTATAACTTCTTTCCATGCAATCATGATTAGTTAGAGAACATATAGGGAAACTTGATGAGCTATGCAAAAAATGAAGAGAATATAGGGTATTTTGACTCCACTCTTAAGCATCGCCAAGCCGCCTTATATGAGATGAAGGAGTCTTGGCTGATAGATAGGGCAGAGGATAAAGCTTTATTTTTGGTTACATTGGATATCTTGTGAGGGATCCATAGTCTTATTCTTGGTTTACGTGCTGACATCACAAAAACATATAGGATGGAGTAGAATGTAGCTCTACCTTTGTCATTTCCATGTTAAATTTTTATTATATATAGCTTGCTAGTGTAGGAATTCTAAGACAAACAATCATGGTAGGACCATTCTTAAAAGATTTCAAATAATAACCTAGTGAACCCATATACTCTTATGACTATATATACACAAATCTAGATTAAACTTAGAATTCATTAACTTTAAGTTCTCTTTATTCTATATTACCTCTGAAAGTTTGAGTAAATCTACTTGCACTCGTGAGGTGTTTGCTTGAAACCTCCAACAACACCCTGTTCAACATCCAAAATCACATATTAAAATACCATTCGTAAAACAATGCTATTAACACATGTAATAAATTTATAATTGTTTACTAACTTTACATACCCCACTGATAGGTGTACTACAAAAATAAGTAGATTGACTTGTGTACCCAGGGTCAACACTGTGACCCTATAATTTTATTAAAATAATAAAACTAAATTAGTTAATCTTGCATTTCACAATCAAAATTTAATAAACTAAATTCAATGAACATGATCAATTTTACCTGACTGTCAATACCATATGCATCATGCAGAATGTCAGCCACCCTCTCCATCCCCATAGATGCATATGGATCCTACGTAGCACCCTCCTGAGGGCCGGTAGGGTCATACGAACAAGTGGCTCCACAAGATCGACACACATGGCCTCGAAGGCCACCACCTGAAGACTCCCCTGGATTGGGTTGTACAATGCGACTAGTGTGGTGGATGACACTCTGAGTCAAGGATGTGATCACCTACAAAGTCTCTACATCAACACTCTCCTTTGCAACTACCGGCATCGCAATCTGCTCATGAGGCGGCCTAGCGAGAGGTCGTCTCCCCTATCGTGTAGGATCCAGCTGTGCACCGGGCCTATCCTGTGCTGACCCCCCACCTCTCCCCTGAAACTCCCTCATATCAAAATAATTTGGGATTTGGTTCAATACAAACTCATAGTATAATTTCCTAAGAAAATATTGGGGGACTTCATAGTTATTGCACGGTGGGTAATCAAAGACCATATACCATCTGTCATAAAAATGGTTCCTAATCTCTTGGTGGTGGCACCAATGAATAGGAAACCTCTTTGCATTGAGGGTGAGATTTTGATTTATTCTAGGGTCAGTGAATAGAGAGCACAAATCACTTTTAGTAATCTTTAAATCTTTAACTTGTTTATATGATATTTGTCTGCATAATATGCCCTCGATGTTTGCCTCCTATTTTTCCATCCAGATATTTGTTGGGTAATTGCATCTACATTTTTTAACAAATCCTTCATTGAATTTGCTAGATGTATTCTTTCTGTGGTTGAAGAATTTTGATCACTCAACCTACTAATAAGATCCTCAACTTCTTTTCTATTGTTTTCAATTTCACTCCTCAAATTTTCTTGAGTGCCAGGAGGGTATTGAGAGAATGGTGGGGAAGGTTGATTTTGTGGTTGAGGCTGATTTGGTTGAGGATTTTCCTCCTTCTTGTTGAGGATTTCCTACAAATTAAAAAAAAAAAATCATTTCTAAACTAAAACAAACAAAATCAATTTAAAACTAACAAATTCAAAACAAATACCAAACAATACTTACCTCTTGCATCTCTTTGTCGTCGTGGCGCCATATTTGTGAAGAAATCCAATTGCTCTTGATAAATTTTGAAGAAATCACCTCTCCAAAAACGCAAGCGCGTATAACAGGGTTTTTAGCTGCGGGCGGAGCTAAAACACAGCAAAAAGGAAATGAGAAATGATATTCGGATTTGGTTTTTTTTTTTCTTTTAAAAAGAATTAACGCGAACACGTTTTGGCCTGTTTTTTTATTTTTTGGCCACAAAAGTGCGACCATCTTGGTGCACTTACCCTTAAATAAATTTGTTAATTTATTTAATTACCTTTCTTTGTTTATTTCTTCCTGATTATTAAATAAATAAATCTTAATGTCACTAATCCTCACAATTAAATAAATTCATTAATTTATTTAATTATTGATCATATTTGCTAAATTAAATCATTACCTTTAATTATTTAATTAACAAAATTAATATTCCTCTCATTTTAAATAAATGAAATTATTTAGAATGTCATCACAATCTTAACTGACATTCCATTTTGGTAAATAATCTAAAAAAGGATTATTTATTTGTTTCACAAAATTCATATTTTGAGTTGATTGGTAGCTTTCTTCCAAAATCAAATAAAGCAAGCAAGTTCTTGATTTTTATCAAATTTGTTTTTTAGTCCATCTTTTATGGATCTCACAAAGCAGGCTATCTTTATCTTCTCAATTTTGAAAATCTTTATTTTTAAAACTAATTATGTCATCTTTTCTCCACCACTGATTTAGTTTTCTCCTATGACATCTTGACCACTCACTTAAGGATTTTACCCTAACCCTGATTAGGGATTATCAGATTGAATCTCGTCCTCTAATTTTAGGTTTCTGTCTAGAGTCAATCTCATCCGTCCACTCAAAATTGTGTTTTCTATAAAAGATAATTTTGTTCATAATTTTGGGACCACCATTTCATTAATATAGGCATTATAGTCATTTAACATTCATAGTTATTATTTTCATTTTATCATATTGTCATAGGCATAGGAATTTAAGATTCAAATCCTTCAAAGCTTGTTTAGGACAATGGCATAGTCAAGATTTCTCACACACTTGATCTGAGGGCAACACAAATCAACAAGTTAGAAGGTGTAATGGAGATTAGCCATGGAGATTGAAGACACTGGGTGAGATTGTTCTATTTTCTGTGTTTCCATTTATTTTCCTTTGCACTTCATTACTTCTTTGGGTTTATTGTCATTCATTGATTTGTTAACACTTGAATCTAATCCAAAAATAACCCTTAGTTGCATTGGTGAACCCAGCATTTTGTAGAAAAAATTGTGTTTTCTTGTTTGTTTTCACTATTTTGCAAGTTACAACCAAGAAGTCACATGAAATCCCGTCACTTTTTTTTTTAGCACAGAAAAATGGGTGAATAAAATATTTTAAAACAGTTTCTGGGTTTTGTAGATCTCGCTCTCAGCTTTCCAAAACATCAAACGGTTTTAAATTTCATTAAAATTTGAAAAAGTTATGGTCATTTTAGTGATCGCTATTTTTTCAATTTAGGTTTGAAAACCCGCGTTTTTATTTTGTCTATAACATTTTTTTGGTGCAAAATCGTAACAATTTAGCTTTTAAAACCTACATTTTTCTTTTGTCTATAAATTTTTTTTGTGTAAAATCCTGGAAAATGTTTTCTGGGTTTTGAAGGTTTGTCATTTAGCTTTCCATAGATATCTACGCTTTAAATTTTCATTAAGTTTTGAACAAGTTATCGCTGTTTTAATTTGTTGCTGTCATTAAATCTTTTTTTTTTATTACTAATCTTTGTTGGCAGCATGTGGCATTGGAGTTTTTCATGGGTCAAAGGCAAAAATTCAAACTTCTAACTTGTGGTCTTGCAGGTTCGAATGTCAAAGAATAAACACTAAAACATTGTGCTTATCTTTTTCTTAGATTAATACACACTTACTTTTAGTGCAATTAAAAAGAACAATGTCTTTTTTGCATGACTGTGTTTGCAAAATGGTAGGCGAGTATACTCTCACCTAGTGAAAACTCGGTGATCAGAAAACCAGACCCATTCTTCTTTTTTTTATTACCCTCACGATTTGGTATATCAGAGTATCCTCTCCCCTTGCGCTCTCGGGCGATCTTGGGTGTAAGAGAAATGGTTACTAACTCTAGAACTTGGGCCTATTCTGGTGAAAAAAAGTACTCACCCTAGGACGACTCAAACTGGTAGCACCCTGAACCCGAGGGACTTCCAGCTGGTATATAAAAGTGGATTCTTGGGGAAAACCCAAGAATCACGAGTGTGGTTCCAATGAGATGGATCTGAAAGGGGACCCTCACTACATGGATCATGCCCCACGAATGGAATGCCCGAATTAAATACCCCTTGTTTTAGTGTCCAACCGTTCTTTGGTCGTTGCTTGGTATAGTGCAGGGTACAATATCATGCCCGAAGACACTCACTACTGATCCCCTTAAGTAGAGATAGCAGTTATTGGGAAGTCACTACCTAAGAATTTGAATTTGGTGTGCTCAAATGACGTTAATGAGCTATGGAGGGGAGCCAATGCCACCAAAATTCTAAGTTATCCACTCTCGAGAAGGAAAGGTGTTTATCACCAATCCGGGGTATATCGGTGGGCTATACCAAGTATAGAAACCCTTGGCCTATTAGCCTTTTAGGATTGTACTTGTCTCATGTGTGCTTGCTTACACCAAAACATCATGCTTGTCAAGTGTTTTCTAGATTTTTAAACAATATACACAACATTCACAAATCTGGACACAAACAGTCGACCTTAGACACCTTAGACTTTTCAACAAAACATCAAAAAACAATCTCAATCCCCATTTTGAACTTAGACTTTGCATTGTTCATCTTAGTCATCATTTTGAACCTAGACTTGGCATTTATAACATTAAGTCCCTAGTCAAACATCATCATCTTAGTCCTCACTTTGGCTTTGATCACCTTGTCATCTTACATCAATCATTTCCTTAGACAAACATTATCAACACCTAGTCATCCTAGTCGACATTTTAGGAAACATAATCTTGCATTTTCATCCTTATCGAAAATCCAAAAAACATAGGTTGTCATCATCCTCACATTTAGTTGTCATTTGCGTCATCCTTATCTGAGCAATCCCTTTTTATTGTTGAGACTAGGCTTCAAAGACAGAGAGGACAAAGGGAAAAATTTGGACCAGATTTCAATCCCAACATCGATAATAACACTTATGACACAAACCAACATTGGAATTTTTCTGACCCATTTCACAATATGAACATTCCATCATCATCACGAAGCCCTTCTGAACCATTCATACAAAGAGACCAAAATGGATGAGTATATGCAGAAGACTTAGAACCTGCAGTGCAAAATCCTGATATAGTCTCCTTTGTAGAAAACTCAATCTTATGCGACCCTCAAAGGTAGCTAGCCATGCTTTTGGACCAAGTCGCTAAGTTACCACAAGACTTTGACATAAATACTTTGCCACCTCCATCCGTCTACCCTCACTACCAAAAGTCACTTAATACCATTCATGACATTAGTCCACAAAAAACATCCATTACTCACCCTTATCCTAACTCTGATAAGGGAAGCCAACTATCAACTAGTCCATTCCAAACCTCCACGTCATATTTTGACCCTTCACCTATCAATCCCATCCAAGTCTACATGCCTTATCAACTATCTACCAACACATGTCATGTCCCCACATCATACCATATCGATTCGGCCCAAGTCTCCACGTCCCATTTTAGTCAACCTTACTCCAATCCAGTCCAAGTCCCTATGTCATATCCCATGTCATTACCAACTAATATAGTCGAAGTCTCCATGTCACATCATATGCTATCACATACTACTCCAGTCCAAGACTTCATGTCATATCCGGTCCAAGTCTCCACGTCATACCCTAGTCCTTCACATACTAGTCCAATGTAAGTACCCATGTCATATCCTAGTCCTGCATATACTAGTCCAGTCCAAGTCCGTCATTCATTAATCCTTTTCAAATCACCCCCTCACAAGCCACATCTAGTCATGAAAATTCATTCATTACTCAAAGTCAAATCCCATTTAATAAACTTGAGGATACATGTCAAAATGAAAGCCCAAAGCATGACCTTATAATGTCACCCTCATGTCAAGAACAAGGTAGTCCATCCCATGACCCTATCTTTTAGTCCATCCATGAAGTCCTTCAAGATAATCATGACATACAAAACACACCTCTCATTGACAATGACTCTATTTTCGACTGTATCATCCATGACAACCCCATCTTTGACCAAGAAGTCCAAAATGATCCACTCCTTGACCTTTATGCCATTCATGATCAAACACTTTCCAACCCTATAAAGGCCTCAACTATTGACACTTCCCACGATGAGACACTTGCCTTCATGGGACACATAGACGATATTCCTCCAAAACAAGAATCTTCCACTAGGGACATGCTTGCATATGATCAAGTTATAGCTAAAATCATTGGGCTCTATGGCACTAAACATAATGATGGCTTTGACATTTCCTTGGAAGCACCAATAGAATCATCTAAACTTGACATGTCACACAATCAGACCAAAGATATTAGTCAGGAATATGTCCAACATGACAATGAAGCTAAGACACTTTATCAACTAGGGTCATCTATCTTTGTCAAAGCAGGCTTTCTTGCAGATGAAAATATTACAAGTAACAGTATCCACATACCTAATGATGGGTTAGCATCTTGCTTTCAAAACAACAAATACCCCATCACAAATAGAATATGTCAAAGCATGCAATATCAAGGAAAAAGACTAGGCATACACGAGCAAGGCATTCTAGAACCAATACAGCTTCTAGAAAATTATAGACATCAAGGTCTTGGCTATTCCTCAGTTAGTAAATCAAATGATGTCAGTGGTACCTCCTCGATACTAGGGGCAACTTTGTCAGACACAAATGTCAAAATGGAGTCCATGAGAAATCCTTGTCATAAGATTGTTGCCAACACCCCCTCCACCCACACCATGAACTGTCATTCCATCATAAATAAGCCTTCCCTTTGGAACCAACAAAAACAAAAGTCTTACAAGTCAAAAGATCAAAATCAAATGTCAAAGGCCATTGCATCAAACAAAAGGACAAGTGGACAAATGAAATTAAAATGGATCCCAAAGAAAGATGGATCAAACAAAGACACCTAGTCAAATACAAAATTCAATCACAATGTGGAGCCACAAGTAAAGAGGACTCCCACATACAAAAAATGTCCACCTCCTTCAAAATGTTCATCAATCAAGGCATATAAAAGTGTTGGTTCCAAACACCATCCCTTCAAAATCCGTCATCCACCATACTAAGTTTGGAAAATAAAAATTCATTCATCCAAATGTCCAAACAATCTTTCCACGTCTACCATCATTCGTCATAACCCTACATCTCGTCTAAAGTCCAATGATCCCACGTCACACATCCGTCACATATTGGCAGCAACTCTTTACCGCAAGGACTCTCATGGCACTCTATTGCGATGTGTGTATTTTGATAAGGCCAACTCTAGTATAAGAAAGGATCATAATGACATTAATCAGTTGCATACAAGCGCTATGATCCTGACAAGACAACTCCTTCAGCGAGGTGATTATTGGCATATCATGGCACCAGTCTTTACATCAGCATCGTCAGTGAATTCAAAATAGCTAGTGGTCTTCTAAAGCATCCAGGCTATCCACAAAATTAGAAATACAAAAAAAAAATTAAAAAATTAAAAAATTGTCACCCTAATGAAAACCTAGCAAACAGGCGTCTTGGTGATACCAAAAAAATAAAAAATTCAAGAAAATAGTAAAGAGAAAAATTTCATCCCACGGTGAAAACTTGGCAAACAGGCGCCCTGGATAAGTACCATGATGAAAACCTGGCAAACAGGCATCATGTGTAAAATAAATCGTCTACGCAGAATTTTATACTTGGGGGCAAGTCGTCTCATTTACCATGCCTTATGAAATTTACGTCCATCTAAGCCCTATCATTTCCGCACATTTTTCCCACCTACCTTGGTCTTGACATAAAACTGACACATAAATCATGCTTTGGAAAAATTTTGACATGCCTCTCCTTTGGTCATACACTATCCATGAAACATCATGTCATTGCTGACATAAACCTCATTATCCTTATGTGATATAGTCCTTGAAAATCATATGACAATTCCTTTAGTCTCATGTCTCACGTCTTTTACCAAGGCCACCCCCTATCCTTTCATGCCTGTCACCTATCTTGGCTTTCCCTTGTCAAACGGTCTAAGGATAATCATCATCCCATCTAGTCCTAAACAAGTCATTCCAAATGCAACGAGTCTAATCCATACAAGCACATTATCCAAAGTTTTACTTGACTGTGTTCCTGGTCCAGCTGTAGACCTCCATACTTTCGTCACATTATCATCATCCTCATGTTGTTTTGGGATGCGTCCTTCCCACGTCAAACAACGTTGTCATCACCTGTCAATTAGTATTCAGCTTGACTAGGGGCACAATCATGTTTTTCCTTAGATTCTCATGTGTAGGAATCATTCACATGCATGTCACGATCCTATTAAACGTCAAAATCCAAAAACATCACAAAAAGTCCTTAAAAAAAGACAAAAGACATCATAAAAGTCCTAAAAAAAGACAAAAACATCACAAAAAGTCCTAAAAAAGACAAAAACATGGCAAAAAGTCCTTAAAAAAAGACCAAAAACATTATAAAATGTCCTGAAGAGAGACCAGAAACATCATAAAATATCCTGAAGAAAGACCTAAAATTGAAAAAATGTCCTGAAGAAAAACATAAAAACATCCAAATCAATGTCAAAATCCTAAAAATGGAGTAAAAGTCAGTCATGTCAGTCAGTCCATGTCATAGTCAAACTACGTTGCCTCTGCACATTTTCTACGTAGGCAAGGCCATCAGTCGATGTGTCCCCAAGACATTAGGTCAGTCCTTTTAGGTTGGTCCAAATAAAATCATGGCATTTGTCACCATCGTCACATCGGTCCAATAAGTCAAACATTGTCAAACTCAAACACAAGATAGTCATTTGAAATTTCAATGTCAAAGTTGGTCAAAATCAGATAACACAATCCAATCAATCATACAGTCAACATCAGTCAACTTTCCAAAACATATTAGTCAAAATAATGTCAGTCTCATCACTCTTTGGTCCTCTTCAAGATGTGTCCTCAAATTTGGACCTCGTCAAAATGTCCTTTCCCTTTTTCAGGATGTGTCCTTCCTGACAATAGGCCCCGTCAAACTGTCAACACTGTCAAATTGGCAAAACCCTTAAACTGTCCAAACTGTCAAATCGACAGGAAATCAATCTTTGGCAAACAAACATTGGCAAACAAAATAAAATGGTTGTTAATCTTTCTGGTCTATCTTGTCTTATCTTTTGACTATCTTGTCTATTTTTGTCTTATATTTTTACTGTCTTGTCTTTTTGGTCATGTTACTAGCTACCTCGAGGATGTCCCATGAAGGATTTAAAGGTGCAATGACGTCTCCTGACCTATTTTATTTTCTTTGACTACTGTCTGTGGATTGTCTTGACAAAAAGACTGGGACAACATGACCCTTAGTATGAGTTAGGACATTCCTTGTCTGTGACTATTTTTTTTCAAGTGGATGACCTTGCACACCTTGGTCTGTCATATCATGGTGTTTGTTGTCCATTTGTGTCATTTTTACTACCCAATGATGATTAAGAGAAATAAATTTAAAAGTCATATGATAAATTTTTGAAGGATTTGGTCTAGGAACTAACATGCATCTCTTTTTGTATTGTCATCTTCTCTCGCCCATCTCATATAGGCATTGCATCAATATCATCATCCATATCTTTTGCACTAACATTTCTTTGTCTCTTCATATTCTAATCTTCTCATCAATTTCGAGAGCACGCCCATGTTCTTGGAACCCATCTTTCCTCTCGAGGGGGCATACTGCTACCGTCCTCGTTATTCTTCCTCATCTTATTTTGCACTGGGGCATATCTTTGACTTATTTTCTTTGTCACAATGCGACATGCTACATTATGACAAAGAGGGGCAAAATGTAGACACCTAAAAATGACCTAGGCCTACAAGCTTCATTTTTAGCACTTTCATCCTAGCATAATTATAACATTTAATTATGTCTTCAGTCCACATTCGACTATTGATTAAATAATTTATAATTGTTTAATTAATTCATGTCCTTTTATTCTTCATGATTATTAAATAAATAAATGTTATTTATTTATTCAATACGTCTTTAATTGTCTAAAGTATTCCTTTAATTAAACAAATTTGTTAATTTATTTAATTACCTTTCTTCATTTATTTCTTCCTGATTATTAAATAAATAAATCTTATTTATTTATTTAATGTCACTAATACTCACAATTAAATAAATTCATTAATTTATTTAATTATTGATCATATCTGCTAAATTAAATAATTACCTTTAATTATTTAATTAACAAAATTAATATTCCTCTCATTTTAAATAAATGAAATTATTTAAAATGTCATCACAATCTTAACTGACATTCCATTTTGGTAAATAATCTAAAAAATGATTATTTATTTTTTTCACAAAATTCATATTTTGAGTTGATTGGTAGCTTTCTTCCAAAATCAAATAAAGCAAGCAAGTTCTTGATTTTTATCAAATTTGTTTTTCAGTCCATCTTTTATGGATCTCATAAAGCATGCTATCTTTATCTTCTCAATTTTGAAAATCTTTATTTTCAAAATTAATTATGTCCTCTTTTCTCCACCACTGATTCAGTTTTCTCCTATGACATCTTGACCACTCACTTAAGGATTTTACCCTAACCCTGATTAGGGATTATCAGATTGAATCTCGTCCTCTAATTTTAGGTTTCTGTCTAGAGTCAATCTCATCCGTCCACTCAAAATTGTGTTTTCTATAAAAGACAATTTTGTTCATAATTTTGGGACCACCACTTCATTAATATAGGCATTATAGTCATTTAGTATTCATAGTTATTATTTTCATTTTATCATATTGTCATAGGCGTAGGAATTTAAGATTCAAATCCTTCAAAGCTTGTTTAGGACAATGGCATAGTCAAGATTGCTCACACACTCGATCTGAGGGCAACACAAATCAACAAGTTAGAAGGTGTAATGGAGATCAGCCATGGAGATTGAAGACACTGGGTGAGATTTTTCTATTTTCTGTGTTTCCATTTATTTTCCTTTGCACTTCTTTGGGTTTATTGTCATTCATTGATTTGTTAACACTTGAATCTAATCCAAAAATAACCCTTAGTTACAACATGCATAGGATAAATGTAATAAAACAAAGGTTAGTTCAACATCCCAAAGTCATAGGGGGATTTGGTAGGGCCAATATTGGAAAAACAAAAACACAAAGAATGTCTCAGCATAACACAAGACCCCAAGGATCTTGGTGGCTACTATGTGGGACAACTCGGAAGACAAGATCACATAGAAAATTAAGATATGCCTCTATGTTTACCAGTCAAAGTGCACCATTATATGATGAATTGTGGTGACCCTGAAAAGGTATAATAGGAAGATCAAATGATAACAAAAATTCCAAAAGAATCAAAAGATCACAATAAATTTCAAATATCCTTTTCCATAGGACCAAGAGGTGGATGGGATTTATGCAATCTAATTTGAGGAAGGATACATCGTGATAAGATCAAGGATGGAGGATAGATTAGGTGTTAGACATAACTCAGAATACTTGAAATGGATTGAACGAGATGATACTAATGGATTTTTTTCTTAGGAACTAGTTGGATAGGGACACATTTGATGACACGAAACAACACCAAGCCACACCCTAAGGATAGAACTAGGGTCTCGTGGGCTCATTGATCGATGGCCTTGCCTACGTGAAAGTGCAAAGACCTCATAGTTTGACAAAAGATTGATGATTGACCATGGATAAAAGCATAAAGAGGAAAATAAAGACCTCGATGGATGACCAAGATAGGATGTAAAAATGACTCGTGGGTTGATAAAATGATTAGCCTTGCCTACGTGAAAGCATAGGGGTAACATAGTTCAACAAACTACCAATGACGGACAATGGATAAGGGATGATGAGATGACCATGATAAGTAGATACAACGATGCAACCAATATGATGAGACAAGACAAATTTTGGATAGGATGATGGATAGATAATTGATGAAAAGTGAGAGGAGATCAGAAAGATGTGTGAAAGATATGGGTGTGATGACAATGAGAGGGAGGGCATCGAGTTGCATGGGGGACGCCTATAGCTAGATACCAATGACAAGGGATTATGAGATGGGATGAGGATAGAGATGAATGGATAGGGAGATAAGGATGGGAGATGGAAGGGATGATATGATCGATGGATAGGATGATAAGGATGGGGAGATGGAAAAGAATTTTCTCTTGGATGGGTAGGGAGATAAGGATGGGGAGCTAAAAGGGATTTTTTTAATGGGTGGATGGGAAGATAAGGATGGAGATATGGAAGAGATGATAGGATCGATGAATGATCTCTCCAAGGACTTTGTCACAAAGAAGCAAATGCCTCGCTCAAGATATGTCATGTATGATGAGGTAGGAGGGATGGAAGAGAGAAGGATGGGAAAATAAGGGAGTGACATGGACATGGATAGGATGCATGGATAAGGGAGATTGATGGTAGCATGATGGGTGCACAAGGAAGGTAGATGAAGAGGATAAGGAATAGGACAGTGTATGAATTAGGGGAATGTAAGCCAAGAGGTTCCCAAAGAATGTATATATTTTTTCCCCTATCTATATCAAGATTGGAAGGAGGATGAAGGGATTGGGATAAATGGGATATAACAGGTAAGATGTGTAAGATAGGTGGGATGTAGGAGATTGGTGAAGGGTATGTAGTTGCCCCAAGTGTGGAAGTAAACTCGATGCAGGATTTACACATGATGCCTATTTTCTAGGTTTTCATCATGGCACTTATCCAAGGAACTTGTTTTCCAATTTTTCACCATTGGACAAATTATTTCTCTTTACTATTTTTTTTTGGTATTATTTTCTATTCTTTTTTTTTGTTTGACTTTTTGGACTTTTTTATAGATTATGTGGATGGAGATGGATAAGGATAGGCATGTGCATAAATTGATCTTGAAGACATGTGATAAGGAAATGGATGAAGGACTCAAGCATCTAGTTTCATATGAGGTGATAAGAGCCCATGTGTAAAGTGACTATGAGATATTGGTACAACCTTATTGGGATGGATGGATCATGCAAGAGAATGGATTAAAGGGATTTGATGAATCGAGATATATGTGGGATAATGGATGGGATTTTGGAAAGTGCATGGATGGAATGTTGAGGTTAATGTGTGACGAGGGAATGTTTTATGCACCCACATTGACACATATGGTAGGGGATGCGAAATGATAGGAGGATTAATGGATGGAGGATGTGGGGATAATGGAGGAGTTGGGATAGTGAATTTTGGGACATAGGGACCCAAAATAGATTTAGGAGATGGAGGATGTCAATTTTTAGCTGTTGGATTAGCAAATTTGGATGGAATTATGGATTTTCCATTTGAATTCACTGTATATTTTTTCATTGGGATCCACATGGTTTTGATTTTTACTTTGGTGGGCCTTTTTGGCCTATGGGTTTTATTTGGATTTTGGATTTTATTTTTTATTTTCTTCACCATGTCCTTTAGAGGGGACATGGGGATCTTTGGATTCATGTGGATTTTTTGATGTGTGCATTTTTAGTTTGGAATCCAAAGTTCCTTTAATAGCAATGAGATGTGTATGAGGAGATGGATGATTTGGAGGAAATATGAAGGAAGTAATAGATGTAGAATTTTGGAGGCAATGAATAGATGGAGGATGTGATATAACATGCATGGAGGGGTTCCTTTGTTGATCCTAATCAAGAATTATGAGGTTAGCATTTTATTATGTGTGTTAGTGCTAGGTGATGGATGGATGAGAGCATGAATAAGATGAGATGGAGAAAGTGATTTTGGGATATAAGGGCCAAAAATGGACTTAGTATATGGAGGATGTGTGATGGTGGATGGAGGGACATAAGGACCCAAAATGTATTTGGAGGATGAACGAGTTGGATAGAATGTTTTTTTGAAGTGATAAATGGAGGGTGGATGGTGACAAATGGTTTGGCGGAGTGATGGGAAGAGCCTACTATTCTTTTGGAAGAGGCTTTCTTAGGATGTATGGAGGTTTTACCAACCATTTTATATTGTGAGTCTTGAGATACATATCCATGACCTTGTGCACATGGATTTTATTTGACATAGATGGGCTCTAAAATACCTTGCTCATGAAGGCCTAAACCTTTTCCTTGATAGTTCATGATCTTTAGCATTCAATCTATAGTAGGATGCTTGTTATTTTGGAAACATGATACGACTCCATTATTAGATGGGGGAGGATGGGTGGCGTATATGCTTGGTTCCTCTTCTGCAAGAAAACCACCATGGATGAATGTAAGAGTACCAAGGGGATATAACCATGGTGTTGGGATGGTATGGTTAGGTGGTGATGAAGGATGATGAGATGGAGATGATGGGATGGTAGCATCTGGATGAGGAGCGAGTGATAAGGGATCAAGAAAGGGATTAGGTGATATGAGGGGATCTTGAGTTGTGGTAATTGGTAATAAGGGATCATATGATGGTGTGATTAGATCTTGAGTGACAAGGGGATCATGGGATAAAGTGTATGAGGGGATATGATCTTGATATGGAGTGGATGAGATGGTAGGATCTTGATGTGGGTGAGGGAATGTGTTGGTATTATTTGGATCAATCTCTTGGAAAGTTTCAATAGGTTTAGATGGTGTGGTCGAAGATGAATGTTGGATGGACTCCTCGAATAGGGAAGAAAAAAAGATGGAGGATTCATGAAGTTCAAGGGAGTAGATTTTGGTGATAATAGGACTAGGGGGAGTGGATTGGATTTGTGTGTCTTAAATGGTTTCAATAACTCTAGGAGTAGAAGATGAGGATTCAATGGATTCAATGGGTTGGATGATTTCAATGGTTTGTATGATGTTAGGAGTGGTAATAGTAATGATATACATTGGATGGAGGAGGGCCTCATCACTAGTGATCGTACATGGTGGAGTTGGGTGGCATGGCTCCATGACATCAGAATGTAGATTTGGGGATGTCTTCTTTGTCATGTTCTTGGATGACATCTGTAATGAGTAACTTGCTTATTGTAGGCTTAGATGGTGTAGTGGGAGTAGATGAAGGATTATGAATGAGTGGAGGAATATAATTATAGATTGGTGGTTGAAAATTAGATGAAGGAATGGGATTGGACAGAGGACTAGGAGTAGGTGGAGGATTAGGAAATGATGGAATGGAAGATGGAGTGACATAGGAGGATATAGATGGTGGATTGATGTTGGAGAAAGTTGATGGGGAATTACGATAGGAATATTGGGATGGAGGATTAAGGTGGGAAGATTTAAATGGTGGATTAGGACAAGAGGATTTGGGTGGTGGATTATGATAGAAATATGTGGATGGTGCATTAATGTTAGAGAAAGTGGATATGAAATTAAGATATGAATATTGGGATGGTGGATTAAGATATGAGGATTGGGATGGTGGATTAGGACAAGAGGATGTGGGTGGTGGATTAGTATAGGAGGAAATGGATGGAGGATTAGGATAGTAATATGTGGATGGTGGATTCGTGTTAGATAAAGTGGATGGGTAATTAAGATAGGAATATTGGGATGGTGGATTAAGATAGGAGGATTGGGATGGTGGATTAGGACAAGAGGATGTGGGTGGTGGATTAGTATAGGACATGGATGGAGGATTAGGATAGAAATATGTGAATGGTGGATTGATGTTAGAGAAAGTGGATGGGGAATTAAGATAGGATATTGGTAAGGTGGATTAGATAGGAGGATCGAGATGGTGGATTAGGAAAAGAGGATATGGGTAGTGGATAAGGAAGAGATGTAGATGAAGGATATGATGAATATGTGGATGGGGAAGATATTGGATATCCCTTATCAAAAGTAGCATGAGGATTTCTAAATTAGGTTTGGATGAAGGTGTGATAGGATGGCTTGGATGAGTGATTTTATTTTGGATGATGGTTTGGGAAATCTTAGTAGAAATGATAGCATCAAGGGGGTCTATATCATACCCATCTTGATCAACAATAATTTCATTATCATCATCAACATAATTAGGATTTCCCTTGAATTCTATTTTTGGTTGTACAGGAGGAGGATAAGGATTCATGATGTTGGATTGGATGGATATGGATTGAAAATATGGTAATAGATGATTAGAAGAAGTGAAAAGATGATGAAAAGATAAATAGAATGGATTAGAAGAACATGGAAGAAGGGATCTTAAGATTTTTTTCAATGTCAAAAGATCTTGGATGTGGAAGGACTAAAGCTCAAATTGGGATGTGAATTAAGCTCAGCTTGGGATTTGATTTAAGCTTGAATTAGGATTGGATTGAATCTAAGATTAGGATGATTGTAAGATATGATGGGATAGACTCCTAAAGTCAAGGATGTAACTAAAAATATGAGGATGACTGTTGGATTGATGAAGGATAGATTATTGATATTCAATAAGATGAAAGTGATCATTTGAGGATGGATATGTAGAAGAAAAATGATTTGATTATGATTTTGGACTGAGGAAGATATATGATAATTGTGACATGAAGAGTTGACTCTCTAGATTTTGGATGGGAAGTGGATTTTCCCAAGAATAGAGAACAATCACCTCTATAGGTAGAAAAAATGCCTATCTAAGAGATAACATAATTGCCCCTGCAAGTAACAAGATCACCTATGCAGAATGACTATAAGAAGGGGGGTAGGATCACCCAAGAAAGAAGTGGAATTGTCTATCAGGGAAGGACCCAGTATGGACACAAGATGACACAATCACCTATATAGGGGAAAAATCACTTATCTAGGGAATGATCGAATGTGGATGATGTAGACAAGAAACAAAATCACCCCTATGGACAATAGGTTCACCTATCTTAGGATATGTACGAACGGTGGTGGTAAAAATGGGATGCAAAGTCACTTATTAGGATAACAAGATCACCTATTTAGGGAACAGGTGGATGTGACATATAAATTCCTATCAGGTCAGCAAAGTCACCTATTTCTTTGGATGTATGGATAGGACACATAAACACCTATGACATGATTTCTTATCGGTTAAACAAATCACCTCTATCTTGGATTGTACAGATAGGGATGGTACAGAGTGGACACGACGTTACCCCTACGAACAATAGTTTCACTTGTTCTAAGGACTATATAGATGAGGGAGACACAAACAAGACACAAGATTGCCCCTGTAGATAATAGGATCACCTATTCAGGGAATAGGCAGACAGGGATGACATGTACTAGACATGGACTCACCTATGGGGAGGTAGGATTTCCTATTCAAGGAATAGGCAGACTTGGGGTGACCTAACTAAGGGACCCATAAGAAAATTCACTGCTAACAAGAGTGAGTTCACCTAAAGGATGACTAGACCAGACTCAAGATGTGGAATCACCCCCTTCTAAGGCAGGATCGCATGTCCACAATGCAAGTTCATCCCTATGAGAAGAAAAATCACCACTAAGGGTTGGAGCAGAATATGGAAAAGGAAAAAAATCATGGAAAACAATAAGCAAAGGGTTGGACTAACTTGGACTAATGACAAGCACTGGTATTGCACAAGAAGACACTCTAGGTAGTGCAAGCCTAAAATTAGTATTATGGGCTTGCAAACTCAATGTAGGCCAACCACCTTGAGTGGATACCAGAAGGTTGATACATTGTGATACCTAGGTGGTTCTCTGGATCACCTTTTCTCGTGAAGGTGGATAGCTAGAAATTCGGTGGCATAGGGTCATCAACAAACACCATGAGCTCACCTTCATGCACTCTCTCTTAGAGACTATCGTAGTCCACCACAAGGATTTCTATCTCAACCCAAGGGAGTATGTGGTGAGTAACTTCAGGTTCTGGTGCACATCCCCTGCACTACACCAAGTTGAGGTTGAAACACAGGTCTCTATCTAGGTTGAACAAGGCTATCTCATGCATCCTCAATACACCAGGAGGGTATGGGAGGCACAACCATGAACACCAACTCATCAAAAGTATGGATCGGGAGCCCTAGCAAGGTACTGGAAACTTGGACCAACCTTGCACGTCTTATCTAGGTATCACCCTACCTTCAACCCTTTGCTAGACATGGCATGACTAGATTTGGGTACAAATCTCATTCCCCCCCCCCCCGCTTTATATACCCCGTTGGTAACACATGGTTTGAATCATCCCTCGGGTGATGAAATCTTAGGTAGGTCTTGCTAAGGGAAGGAATACTAAGCATTTCAGCTTGTCCCTAGGCTTGCACATAGTGTAAGGGGAGAGCTTAGACGCACTACCACCTCCTAGGTAGAGTTGACTAGACTAGAACGAATTATGATTTCTTGTCACCCAAGATCACCAAAAGGTTCCAGGGGAGTGGATACATCAACAACTCACTCCCAAACACAACTAGATTAATTGACCCTTTAATTATGTCTATGTGTGCCTAGCTAGTATGAAATAGACACAAATACAATCTAATCTAAGGGTCTTCAGTTGATCATCTTGTAGAAGAAAAATTGGTACTTTTAATACTATAGTATTGGAAAAGCAAGGACAAGCTACACAAAAAGAAGATTAGATGCAAATATAAATGATGAGAAATGGATGATTGTTACCCCAACGGGGTGGAACACCCAACCCAAAGAAAAGGGGGATGCAGGGAGACAATTTGATCCTCCGTGGAAGGGGTATGGGAGAAATGCCCCTAAATAATTTTTTTTGAAAAGGAAACTATAAAGTGCTATAAAAATTCTATCAAAAACTAGGATTTTAATACCTTTTGTTGACAGCACAAATTAGCCCTTGAGTGTGGCATATTTTCCCTTGTAGGTTGTAGCTTCGCCTTTGTGAATAGGAGTGAATTTGCCTTTGTACCTAGCACATTCACTAGTTTAGGTTACAAGTTTTCCTGTCTACAAATTTTCCTATAAGGAAAGAGGCAAGAGAGGGTTTTCCCATCAAGTGAGTAGGTTTTCCTATCTAGGAAGAGGTGGGAGAAAAATCACCTATGTAAGTTAGGTCTAAGATGGATGAGTGCATAATCACCTGTTTCGTGGAGGGGCAGGAGTGGATTCACTCATCGAGTGAAAGGGTGACCATGTAATTGCCTTTAAAATGGAAGAGCAGATGCACATATGCCTCTACAAGTCAATTTTTACTTGAAAAGTTGGTATGCGCAAGATCATACCCAAAATTCATAAAATGAAAAAGGTTTTTAAAGGAGATACTCAGCTTTCCACCAATATAAATTATGCTTTACTTTGAATTTAATAAATTATTATTATTCATTTTCTATTTGAATTACGAATAAAGTCTTGATTGATAGGCTTATTCAAAAACATCTATAGCTTTCAAATGGTATCACATTTTTTGAATCTAAAACATGTGTCACATTCTATGCTTGCCATGCTATAGGATTAAAAAAAAATTTGAATTTCTTGAAGTTTTGACCAAGTTAAGGTGGTCAGAAATATGAGTTTTTTATATTTTTGAAAAGTTTTAATAAATAATTTATAATTAATTATTTACATGGAAAAAAAATACAAAAAAATATGCTTCACATCGGGACATGAGTCATCTACTTATATCTAAAATATTATAAAAAATATTATCATTTTATTGTGATTAGGGTTTGTCAGACAAACACCTTATTTTTTCCCTAAAATTTAAGTGCTACTGCATTGAAATTTCAAATTTTCACCAAATAGATTTTTATTTATTTATAAATAAACCTAGTAGTTTAGAAACTACATTCAATTTTCTCTAGATTCTATTCTTACATATTTGTGAAATAATATAGATAACTTATTCAAATTTTTATGTCAAGTTGCCTAATTCTAATTTTTCTAAATTTTTCGCCACTTAAGGGCCTTTTTTTCCATTATGATCCTGCACATACCCAAGTGCAGGATCACCTATTCTCTTGATAGGTGACTGCACACTTTCCTATTTAGGTAGTAGATTCACCTTTTCTCCAAAGGGGTGGGAGAGCGCTCGATCGTATTTATTGTAGCTCTGCCCCTACGTTAGGTGAATATGCCCATTCGAACAAGTTCGCCTCAGTCTCTAAAATCCAAACCTTGAAAATTGTAAACAACAAAAAAATATCAAATGGACCCATGATATGGGTCCCACTGGGCATGCCATAAATGTGTCCAATTTTTTTAATCTACTAAAAATCAAGAAATCAAGCAAAATACCGAAAACAAACAAAACACTCAAGATAGGATAGTGAGGAGTTTAAACCAACATACAAATCCTCCTGTTGTGTAGATGTGCTCGTGATGTGTGATGGGTTGTGTGCTCAATCAAAATTTTGGTAGTGTAATGGTGCTCCAATGAAAATGGGTGAGACAGATTAAAAATGGCTAAGTTTTTGGATAAATAAATTTTTGGGAGGATAATGGATGAATGGCCAGGATTAGATCTTGAGATCAAGGGTTCATATTAATTCTAAGGAAAAAGGGAATATTAAATTCCATTTGAGGATGTGGGTGGACTAAAAAAAGGAATTAAAAATTCGGTGGGAGATGAGAAGAGTTTAGTTAGGATTAGATTAGGATAATTAATGAAGGGTTAGAGGAATGTTAGGTGGCTAATTGGGATTAGGGTCCGACTTGCAAAAGTTGGAGGATGTGACACCTCCTAATCATGGATTAAGAATGTGCACATCCCTAATGATTGGATTAGTAGGTGGATTAGAATTAGGTGTAGATTATGGGGGATGGGACATGTGAGAAATTAAATAAATGTATTATTCATTTAATTCTTTCAGGAAAAGGGTAAAGGGTAAAGTATTTAATTATTTAATTAAATACCCTTGGAATTTAGATGACTTTAGGGGTATTAATTAAATTATAGTAATATTACTTAATTAATGTGGATAAGAGAATATTTAGATGAAAAGGGATAAAGTTGACCAAATATAAGTGGTCAAATTTAGCTTTCTATACAAAGCTAGTGAAACCACAAAGAATGATGTGATGAATGTTGACATAGATGATGATAACAATGATTCTATTCAACATGATTCTAGTGATAATGATCCTCTAGATGAAATTGTAGGAGTGATAGACATCATTCCTTGTAAGGGCCGAACTAAGAATCCCCTTCACATTGCTTTCTCCTCTAAGGATATACTTAAACATGCTCCCTACAATCATCTTTACATAACTAGCCATATCTATGACAAGACCACTAATGGGATATTAATAGATCCCACCCATGGAGAGAACATGATCACCAAGGAATTTCTACTTTTACATGAGCTCTATCAAGATATATATGATAAAATGAAATCATGGATTGAGACGCACAATGGTTTTTCTTTCCCTATGATGGGATCAATCACCTTACCATTGAAAATAGGACCAAAAAAATTAGATGTATCATTCTCCATCATCCTACACTCCAACCAATTTTCTGTGAAGCTAGGCCATCCATAGCTTCACTCCATGAAAGTTGTCCCTTTGGTTGTGCATAAATTATTAAAGTTTCCTTTTAACAATGAAGTATTCATTGTCCACCATGGTGGCTTTAACCCTTTGTCCTCTAAAGAAAATTTTTCCCTATATTTCTTTTGGCTCGAGCTTATGGAACCTATAAAACCACAAGAAGAATTCTTTTTCTTGTCCTATCAAAAGTTCAAGGCAAAGAAGATAGCAGAGCTATCCCTTTGAAACATGTCTCCACCCACCATCAAGACTACTATCCTAGATGAAACCATGATTAAACCTAAACAAGTCCCAAAAAACCAAGACCAACTTAAGAAAGAACTTTCACCTACCTCCTACAAAAGACCAAGAGACAATGAAAACAACCCCATCACACCTCCTAGAATAAAACAAGTATACAAAGTCAAAGAGAAAGTGGTCGAACAACCTCTTGTGGTTCCTTTTGTTCCTCCCCTTAGGGAAGAAAAGAAACCTATGTTTGATCAACCCACTCCTAGACACAAATTGAACTTGAAAAAAAAAACTAAAAGAAATAGGGGTGCTAGAGAGCATAGGTGTAGATGTTATTCCCTTGCTCCCAAGTTACATGCAAAATTAAACAAAGAAAATAAAGATCCAAACTTGACTAACTCAATGCATGATGACTCTACCATCACCCCGAAACAAAATAATCTAATACAAAAATCATAACAAGAGTTGAACTCTTCCATGGAAATTATCCTTGAACCTCCTGTTGTGATTAACTTGGATGATGATGACAAGGTTGCTAAAATTAAGGAAGAGGTGCATAACAAATTGAATACATTGTTTTCCTCTTCCATGAACCTAAATGAAAAATATCCACAAAGAGTGTTGAACCTGGTGCTTCTCCTAGTTCAACACTTTCTCTTGTCCCTTTGGCTAGTTTCCTACTTTTAGCATACAATGAACATGACTGGAAGGTGGATGACCTACTCATAGGTTGACTGGAAGGTGCATGATCCCCCATGATGTTATGTTTGATGTTCTCTCTCTCTTTATGGTATTGCTCTGTTTTTACTTTCATTCTTCTCTATTTCATAAATCTTTTACATTTTCTCTTTTGTCTTATTTAATCATTTTGGGGATGATGCAAGGTGTTGAGACATTTGTGTCTCTTCCATGTTGACCCAAAATATTTTCTTTTCATTTTCCCTTTTGCATTTGTCTTGTTTTTTCCTTTTGGGGATGACACAAGGTGTCGAGGAATTTATGTCTCTTCCATGTTGACCCAAGAGCTTTTCTTTTCACTTTTCTCCTTCACATTTTTCTTGTGTTTTCCTTTTGAGGATGATGCAACACATTGAGACATTCATGTCTCCTCCATGTTGACCTAAAAGGTTTTTCTTTGTTTTCACTCTCTTTGTGTCATTCTTCTAGTTCTATCTATATTTGGGGAATGATGATAGTTTCGAGCTCTCTAAAAAATATTGCAATAAGAACATACTGACCCCAAACCCATAGATCCCTTATGTGTTTGGTGTTTTCATTTTTTGGGCAACCCCTCTCTTTTCTTTTCTCTTTCGCATGACATAGTTTTTTTGGAAACATATGACTTGGAATAGGGCTTTCCAAGTTGGGTCTCATGTCTTCTTTTTTTTTTGTAGTTATCATTTTCTACTTTAAAGTAATTGCTAATAGTATGGTGTTTAGCAATTCCTTTAAAGCAGGAGCATACATTGGCATTATTCTTTCCATTTTTCTTTTTCATGGTTCATAGTGCAGTTTTCTTATTTCATATGATGCATTTGTCACTTTTTGGATGACATTGGGTATGATTTCTTTCAAGAGCGTGATCTCTCTTAGCATATTGCATTCCTCTTAGTGGCTTGATGTGACACACTACATACCCTAAGTTGCAAATTTTCTATTATTTGATTGGTCATCTCTTGGAGACATTAGGAAAAATGTTCCCTAAGTTAAAGACCTCACATGAACTAAGCAAGTCTCCTTTGAACATTTCATATTTTACATTTAGCATTTGTTGTTATATGGCCACCTTGCATAACACAACTTGCATGCCTATGGAGCCATCATGTTTGTTCACAGGCTCCAAGCATATAAAGTTTTTCTTGTCTCGTGAAGCTTGAAAACCATTTTTCCATGGTGCCATATTAAAGTTATTAGGGGGTATAACTTTGGTATGGTTTGAGTGAGAAGCCCAATTGAGGCATGAATTTCCCCATAGCCACTTGTGTGTGTGAGTGCATACCAGCCATGAGTGTATGTTTCTCACTTTTTTGGACTTCTCACCCAATAGACAGCCATGTGTTCTCTTACCACAGAGTGAGTATGAATTTTTCAAACAAACAACCTAGATACAATCCACATAGCAAAGGAAAATTAGTTGAAGCTTGATCCGAATCTCTTTTATTTTTACCTTTTCACTCTTTCATCTTTGATAGTGTATTCTTGTGCTTTTTTGTTGCTCTTTATACCATTCTCATGTGTGTTCTTTTGTTCCTATGTTTGTTTGCCATGGGACCTTGATCTTGGGGGCTTGATCACCCCTCTTGATCATTTTCATCTCATTTTATTGGCATTGATACACTTGGACCCCTCTTGATGTGTGTTCATCTACTTTAGTGTGAGTTTAAAGCAAGTTCATCCTCTCACTAAAGTTGAGGATAAATGGAGTCACAAAAAAAGTATCCCTTCTATTTTTCCTAACTTGTTTGGGCCCTCCTTGTGAGTTAGGCTTATTGTTTCCTTGATTTAGTGTTGTAATGTGGTTGAAAAATTCACATTAGGTCTTGGTCCCTTGTGAACTTGTTGGAAATTTTTCCAATACACCCTCAGATCTCTCTAAGGAGTAGCCAACTCTCATATTCAAGAGCTTCTAATAGGAATGGCCAACATAATGAATAGAGAATTCTAAGGTTTCTATTCCTACACTTTAGGTTCTATGGGACCTAGAAGGGTGTTCCTATTGTGTTCATTTTGATTAGTTCAGTGCAAAACACATCAATTCATAGATTGGTTCCCATCGAAGGTGAATAAACACAATACATGAAAATACTTGCTAATATTTAAGCAAATAACCATTTATTCACTAGGAATAAGAAATTATTTCAAATAGATGCCTCATGGTTAACAATTTTTTACATGAATTCTATTTTGATCTTGAATCCATGATTGGGTATACCATACTTCAAAATGTAAATACCATGTACAAATTTACCAGTGTCTTATCAATTGGGAATTAAAGTGACTCATATGACAACTAGTAATACATAAACTCTTTACATATGAAAATTAAGGACTATATTCATAATGTCTTACATTATGAAAACTCATTGTTCCTGAAAACATAACTCCTTACCAAATCCTATGCAAATTATCACAAATTTGTGGCCTTATTCAAGCATTTAATTGATTATTTGAACCAAAGAAAAGACAAGGACATACATTCAAACAAATATTTGATGATGAACAAAGCTATCTTTGATATATTCCATTTATAATTTGCAAAAAATTACAGAAGGATTTAGTGAATGCTTTAGACATAATATTTGTTTTGATAGTAGTCCTTCCCATAAAACTATTTAAATATTAGCATATGCATAACTTAAAACCTAGATAATTTGACTATTCAATTTGCTAGTATTTTCTCTATACCTAGTGATGAGCCTAGTTTTTGGTCCAATTTTGCATAGAATCTATAGTTTATTTGTTGGTAGTTGTCATGAACTTTGATGCTAAATATTGATATTTCATAATGTTTTCCTCAAACCATAAACATTGGGATTAATCCTATTTCTACAGGTTTTAATGACAATGGAATATTATGTGGATTATCTATATTGATTTTGCAAGTGGTTAATGAATGTTCCTGAAGGTCGTTATAGATATGTAGTTATTGTGTGTACTGAAATTTCCATGCAGATTTAATTTGAGGATGCTAAGTTGAGGAAGACACTGCCAGCTAGGCATGCACCATAATGTCCAGCAAAGGAATCACTCAAAGTTCAAAGGAGGTTGAAGGTAGAAGATTCCTCATGCAAACCAAATATAACCACCTTGTGTGGACTTTAATGTTGGTTGAGTAGATGTGAGTGTTACTGTTGTGCTAAATCTTTAGTTAGACCTACATGTCTGACTAGATTCCATGCATGCATAACCGTCGCCACTTCACTTTCTCAATTTTCCATAAATGGCATCGTCCTAGTCGTGGAGTTGATTGCTTTGTTTAGTTGACAATATAAATAAAGATCCAATGCTCCTTCTTTGGAGGTTGCATGATTTGATATTGTACTTGCACTCTCAAGTTTTAAGTAATACAGATACATTACTCTGTTGTACTCATGATTTACAATGAATAAAATAAAGTTATGAATTCGAGCATCTAAGTCCTTATTAGTTTTAGAGGATACTTATCCAAAGGGGTCCACTTGGTGAGTAATCCATTGTCCTTTTTTAGTATTAGTTTAGTATTACTTGTTGTTTAGTAATTAGTTAAAAATCTGGCATCGACTGTTCATAAAACCACTAGAATTCTATTTTGTGACTGTTCCTGCAGCCAAAGCATACAGAGTAGTGCCCTATTTGTTGCTCAGATTTTCATTTTTGTAATGCATTTTAGTTTGATGTAGTTGTTGATTGATGACTAGCATATATGGTATTCCTTTCTAATAAATTTACTTTCATCATTGTGAGTTCCTTAGTTGTAGAATGAAAATGGCTACTTTGGGTTTCTATTGCACATACTATGCTGACCCATTTCTAGTTCATGTCCTTAGGTTGACAAGTTAAATATACCTTCATTATGATTGAAATAGCTATTCAGGTTAGATTTCTAATCTCTAAAACATGGTTGTAAGGGCTCAGTTATTAAATCATTGTAGGATGCCAACATTTTTGGCATCGTTGTCAAGGATGGTGACAAACTAGGGAGTCCTTTGGAGTCATTGTTAGTATTTCTTGTTGTAGTGTTTCTGGAAGTTGTTCTCAGCAATGGCCTACCTAAACAACTAGTTACATGCAGTCACACTCTTAGAACCAACAACCTGCTATAATGCCTCCACCTACTAATCCAAGCTCAAATGCACCTAAACCTACTCAGCTACCATCTCAACCCACACCCAATCCAAATAACAAACCATAGAAGTAGCCTGCATACTCTACTAATTCAAATCAATTATCTAAATATGTTGTGAGTGTAATTGACATCCACTTGCATTCAAGAACTACTCTACCAGCCCCTTCCAAGCCCATTATCACTGAGCTTCCTATGGAAGAGGAGGAAGAACCTCTGAATGATCCCATTTAGCCAAGTGTACCTAAAAATCATCAACCAATCTAAGTCAAGAAGACTGAATAAGAACCACCATTTCCTTAGAGATTGGAAGTTACCAAGAAGAAGGAAGAAAATGAGGATACAACTTTTGACATCTTGGATCAGTTGAAGCATATATGTGTACATATACCTTTATTTCAGGCCATAAAAGATGTTCCAATCTACGAAAACGCAATCAAGGAAGCATGTCTCAAGAAGCTAGGTAGGAAAAATAAAGACCTAACTATAGTTCATGTGGTGGGATAGCTAGCTAACATCATGCTTGGAAAAGTAACTATCCCCACGTATAATGATCTAGGTAGTCCTTTGGTAGCAATTGTTATAAACAAAATCCAAATAAAGAATGTTTTGATTGATTTAGGGGAAACAATAAATGTAATGACCAAGGACATCCTACAACAAATAAACATTACAAGCATGAGATCTACTCCTACTATCTTGCAGCTTGCTGATAGCTCTAATATTAAGCCTGATGGTGTAGTGGAGGATCTTGTGGTAGTTTTGTACTCCTGGGAGTACCTAGAAAACTTCATGATTCTTTCTCCTAAAGCTACACTAGACAGGTATTCCATTATTCTTGGAAGGCCATGCTTAGCAACTACAGATACATACATTGGATGTCAATCAAGTGACATGACCATTTCAAATGGGAAGAGCATGAAAAAAAAATTTCTTTATCCTCCTGCTCAACCATCTCATGATAAAGATAGTTTTGTATGGCCACATGTTGGTGAAGAGGTCGAGGAAGTTAATTCTGTGGTGCAGCTTATGATGCTGGGTAGAAGCTCTTTCATGCAGCTCCAAGATGAGGATGAAGTATTAGCTAAAATCATTCAGAACCATTGTGAAGTGGAGGAAGCGTCATCTTTTCATTCTGCTACTCCAGTCAAGACACTTTTTCCTACTCTTCCTACAACCACTATTCCTATAGACATTCTTCCTGCAGCCACTCTTCCTCCAACCACTATTCCTACAGACATACTTCCTATAGAAATAAGTATGTCCCATATATTGTTTCCATATAAACTAAATGTACCATGTGTTAATGAACCAACCATGATAGAGTTAACTACACAAGTACAAGTGTCACAAATAAAATATCTGAATGTTAACAGTAAATTAAGTGAAGAAAAAAATTGTTGTTGGAAAAATTATTAAGGACCCATCAACATGCATTTGCATGGGATTATCATGATATGAAAGGATTGGACCCTAAACTTTGTACACACAAAATTTTCATCAAAGATGATTTCAGTCCAATAAGATAGCCACAAAGAAGAATTAACCCTACACTAAGAGAAATTGTAAAAGGATAATTGTAGAAATTACTAGATGCAAGATTTATCTACCCCATTTCAAATAGTCATTGGGTGTCTCCATTAGTGATTATACATAGGAAAGGAGGGAAATGGAAAGTTTGTGTTGATTATAGGGAACTTAAGGCTACCACCAAGAAGGAACACTTTCCCTTACCTTTCATCGATCAAGTTTTGGACATAGTTGCAGGAAAGCAATACTTTTCTTTTCTAGATGAATTCAATGACTACAACCAGATCCAAATTGCACCAAAGTAGCAAGATAAGGCCACATTTACATGTACATGGGGGAGCTATCCCTACTTGGTACTCCCATTTGGCCTTTTTAATGCACCTACAACCTTTCAAATGGTAGTCATTAGCATATTCTCAGACATTTCTCATGATTGCAAGGAAATTTATATGTATGACTTTACCACTTATGGTGCTGATTTTAAACAAGCATTAGAAAATCTCAAGAGATTCCTACAAAGATGTGAAGACCAAAACCTGTCCTTAAATAGTGAAAAGTGTTTCATGATGATGTAGAAGGGTGTATTCCTTGGCCACCACATCTCCCACAAAGGAATTCAAGTATATCCTTTAAAGATTGAAGTAATTAAAAATCTTCCCACACCTGCAAAACATAAGGATGTTAGGAGTTTCTTGGGTCATGTAGGATATTATAGGTGTTTCATCAAGGATTTTAGCAATGTAGCAGCAACATTGTATACTCTCCTCACTAAAGATGTTGAATTCCAGTGGACTAGAGCTTGTGACAAGGAATTTTCTAACTTGAAGGTAGCTTTGACTCATGCTCCTTTACTCAAAGGGCCTAATTTGGAACTTCCTTTCCACATCCATACCGATGCATCAGATTATGCCATAGGGGAAGTCTTAGGACAAAAATAAGGATCGATTGAAAATTACATTTACTTTGTCAGCAAAAATTTACATGGAGTTGAATTCAACTATATAGTGACTGAGAAAGAAATGCTAGCAGTTATCTATGCACTAAACAAATTCAAACATTACATAATAGGTTACCAAATCTTTGTGCACACTGATCATGCAACCATTAGATATGTCATGAATAAACCTTTGATGACAATTAGACTGGAAAGATGGTTATTGTTAATGTAGGAGTTTGAGATAACCATTGTGGATAAGCTAGGGAAGGACAATGTTGTTGCATATTTTCTTTCAAGGCTGACTACATCAGAAGAAAATCAGTCCATAGATGACTCTTTTTCTGATCAACATCTATTCTCCCTCAGTATACAAATACCCTGGTATGCTGGCATAGCCAATTATTTGGTCACAGTTAGAGTTCCTTGTCACTTCTCTTCAAACAAGAAAATGGCACTCATTGAAAAAAATTCCTTTCTCCTGGATTGTTGGAGGTTTGTTTTATATTGGACTAGACCATGTCATGAGGAGATGTGTGAGAGAATATGAGACATATGAAATTTTTCATTCATGTCACAATGAACCATGTGGAGGAAAATTTTCAGCCAAGCGGACATTACTGAAGATTTTGAACACAGGATCTTACTGGCCAACACTCCACAAGGATGCTGGAAGGTATACTATAAAATATGATAGATGTCAAAGAATGGGTAGACCAACTAGATTTGATGAGGTGCCACTTTTCCCTCAGGTAGTAATCACCCCCTTTGACAAGTGGGGATAAGATTTTGTAGGACCAATTTTCCCTCCATCAAATTGTAAGTCTTATATCTTGGTATGCACTGATTATGTGACAAAATGGGTAGAAGTTAAGACCATGAAGCATGCAAGAGATAACAAGGTTGTGTAATTTCTTTATGAGGATATTTTGACAAGATATGGAGTTCCAAGAGAAATAGTGATTGATCAAGGGGATCAATTCACATCAACTCTTGTTTTAACACTAGTAAATGAGTACAACATAAGGCACAAGAAGTCAACTCCTTATCACCCCCAAGCTAATGGAAAAGTTGAGGTGACCAATAGAGAAATTGAAGCAATTCTAACCAAAATGGTAGTTATTCATAGAAAGGATTGGTAAATAGATTACTAGAAGCTATTTAGGCCTATAGGAAAACATAGAAAAATACTATAGGCTTCACTCCATTTGAATGGTTGTATGGAAAGGCAACCATGATGCCCATTAAATTTGAATATAAGACTCTTAGGACTACAGTAGATTTGGGGATGGCTATTTCTAAAGCACAAAGAGAAAGAATCATGCAAATAAATGATATGGATGAGATAAGAAGATCATCCCTACATCATATAGAGGTCATACAAAATTAGAGAATCAAGTGACATGACAAATTTATCAAGGACAAAAAATTCCAACTAGGAGATTGGGCCCTGCTCTATGACTGAAGATATCACGACAATGCACTAAAATTGTAGACAAGGTGGCTAGGACCATATGAAGTCACTGAGGTCTTTCCTAATGGAGTTGTTTAGCTTACTACCATTGACCCTATCAGATTTAAGTTACTTTTCATTGGTCATTTCCTTAGATTATATCACAAGCCAACTTCCAAACAAGAGTTCCTGTAGCAATTCACCTAGCATTCAATACCCGAGCTTCCTATAGTCGAAGGAAGTGGACCTAGTGTCCCTCCTAGATAATTAAGGTACGTACTTGTCATAATAAGGACTTCCACTCTTGTGGAAGTCCATTTCTTCACCCATCTTCCCATTCATCCATCCATCACCACCTTTCTCTCTCTTCCATTACTTCATTCCACCTCACCTCATTCCACTTCATTTTCACTAATTGCTCAATCTATTCCCTAAAAAGGTGAACAGTAATTTCTCCACAATCTTTGCAACAAATCATCCACACATTTAAGTATGTACACATTAATTGCTATCTTTTAATCATCTTTTAATTGCATTCATTTAATCGTTGTGTGTTAGTATAGGCATTCACATAACATGTCATTATTCCCTGTCAAATCACCACTCCCATCTTGTATGTGTGGACACATGTCCAAATTTAGGTTGGGGTGGGAGAAAGAAAAAGATGTGAATATATTTCCCATGTGTCAATTCATGCTAGGATACATCAGAAAATTTAAAATGAGCCAATTTGAAATCTAAGTGAGAGGATGAATCACATGTGTGAAATGACACTAACTATAGCTACAATTTCTTCCCATCATAATTCTCCTTTATCACTCCTTTGCTTGCCATTATTGACCTTGTTGTAATATTGAGTTGCAAACAAAAAGGTAAAACAAAAGAAAGGGAAAATTCAGCCAATATTGGCACTAGAGATTTAGTAGGTATTGTAGGAAGGAAATTTTGCATAGTGATAGTTTATTGTAGACAATGGGAGGAGGGATAATTCAAAATGAGACCTTGGTTCATGATGTTTTATTTCAGAATGCACAATGTTTGGCCGAATTTAGAAACTGTGGATGGTAAGAGTACTTCCTAAAGCTGGATGGCTTTGATGAAATCATTACACTTGAATTCACCCATAAATTTTATGAAGGAAAAACCACAGTAAAAGAGTTGGAGGTTGTGGCAATTGAGGAAAGAATTGAAAAGGTTACAGGGTTACCTGCTGATGGAAAACATTACACTGACTCCAGAGACACTAGGTCAGCTAGGGCCAAATATACAGTACATGGTGACCCTAAAAATCAACATGGATAAACATGGTGCAAAAATAACCTATTTTCCTTGATGTAGATAAAGAGGTTTCATATCATCAAATTTCTATATTCTTGGCAATAATCAAGTACACAACTAAAAATTTTCATTCTTGAGGCAATCTGAATCCTTAACCTTGAGCAACATGGGTTGCAACTTACACAAATGGACTCCAATCTCTATCAAACTTGGTAAATGATTTCAACATGCTTAGATTCATCCCAAAAAATCATTACAACCATACAAAGATCAGACAACAATGATTTAAGGCCAACCATAAAAAACTATGCATAGCTTTGTTCAAACATCAAGAAAACTATGTTTCTTTTACCACTCTCTGTCAAAATGAAGCACACAATCTACCATAACACATGAAAATGAATAAATGAATATTTTTCCTTTAAATGGTTTTTATAACATATAAAAATATAACTTTTCACCAATTTTTATCACTTTTTTATGGTGGAATAAAAAGATATGAATTTTTCTTATATGCTGGAAACCCTAGTTTCATAGTTGAGTAGTCTTCACCCAAAACGTCATAAATCACTCAAAACCCCATGAAAATTGATCAAATAAAGTGAGAATGAAACTAGATTCACATATATAACATTTCCAATAGGTATGAAGTCTTTATTTGATCTGTACAATCTATACCATTCTCTACAACATCCTGCAACTTTTAGAGAAAATAGTCCCATAGGGCTGCCAAAGGTAAAATGATCATAACTTTCTCCAAAATCAAGGAAAAAACACCAAAACAATTGAAAATGAAAGCTATTTAATTCCTATATCAATAAAAATCAATTTTAGATCTATAAACTTTCATAAAAATCTGTACCATGTAAAAGAACAGGGCAGAACATTGAAAATTTGCAAAAAAAAATCATCTCTTCATTCATAAATTCTTGTTCAATCTACATTCCAACCCCCCATTCAACTTGGAGCCCCATTTTTATGCTTGTGCAATAAATTTATGCTCCAACCAACCTACAAATACCATTTAACAGCTTTTAACAAACTTTTAAAAATTTGTCATTTAACAAGAAAAGTTGTTGTGACAACATTTGACAACTTTTGACAATGTTTTCATTTTTCAACTAAATGACACCAAGTCTTCATCAATGACTCCAAATAACTTCAAACATATATAAAATGGATCATTCAACCTTATTACAACAATAAAACACATAATTTAATGAATTTATACAATATGGCTTCATGGAGGCTTGAATGCAACAAGGTGCTCCTGTACCATGCCTAAACCATGGAAATAGGAAACCATCTACATTATAAGGTATCTCACTAGTGAAGGTCGTCTGTCAAACCTACATTCAATACATTTCAAAATATTGAGTCACATGAGGTATAGGAGGAGGATGAATGTTCCTAATATGCTATACAATTTTCTCTCAATCATGGTGGTCGAGACCCAAAAAGGTAGGGAGAATTCTATTTCCCACCATTATCTAATTAAATTACTAGTTGAAAAATATTTGCATGATGTATCTGGAATGAATTGGAAAGAATTAATAAATGTTAGTCAAATTAGACCTGATAAATTGCAACCTAAGGTTTTTCCTCAACCTCATAGGTCTAGCAAGAGATTGAGCACGGTTGAAGCCACTCGTGGTGCTTCAACCTTTGGCACAAGCCCTAGTGTAAACCCTCCTGCATCAAAAGAAACCATAGAAATTAGTTCTTCTGGAATAGAACACTCAGAAAAAGAAAGATCCTTCTCATATTTTGATGAAGGCATTACACTTGGAACCCTAATGAAAACTATGCCACAACAGAGAGAAGTAAAAATCAGAAAAGGACAAACCAAAAGGTAGCCGATAGAAAAAAGGGTGTTAAGT
This sequence comes from Sequoia sempervirens, assembly GCA_007258455.2. Lineage (NCBI taxonomy): Eukaryota > Viridiplantae > Streptophyta > Pinopsida > Cupressales > Cupressaceae > Sequoia > Sequoia sempervirens. The sequence continues at coordinate 306,532,995 of VDFB02353493.1, read as the reverse complement.
TCTAAAAAGAGGAAGGATAACACTTTTCATCTTGCAGCCAAAGAAAAATGTGAGAGACCTCCCAATAAATCAAGACCAACTAGGCCAACATTTGGTATGCCTCCATAGGAAATCCCTAAGTCTAGATAAATACCACGGGAGGATATAAAAGCTCCAATGGGGCAGGAGAATGTTGAGGAGGAAGATATATTTGAGGCAGTAGCAAACATAACATTGGATAACCTTTCCAATATTGTAGAACAAGTTGAAAATCAAGTTCTTAAGGAAAATTAGTATTTCCTATAGTGTGAGCTCCTATAGCAACAATTGGAACTAGAGAAGGAGTTCTTGTAGCCACAACAAGAAGTGGGAGAAGAAATAGTATCCCCATAGCCAGAGACTACTGGACAACCTGAGTTCATGTAGATAGTACTATATGGGGAGAAACCATTGACAAAAACATTGGTAGGAATTCATAATCCTCTTGATTTTATAGTACATATAGAAATTTTGAATTTATGGAAAGAAATAAAAAGGAGGGAGGAAGAATGGAAAAAGTAAAAATAGAAATTGAAGAAGGAAATTCAAAAGAGAGATGAGGAAATTGAAGATAAAGATGCAGAAATTGCCACCTTGAAGAAGAGGGTGGATGATATGGCAACCTTGGTACAATAGATTTTGGAATGTAGGACCCTTCCAAGGGTCTATGCTCTACACCTAAAAGACAAATATCTCTCCTTTAAGCTATCAACGATTGTATCAGGTTTGAATCCTTCTATTGAAACTCCTAATGAATTTTTCAATGCTTATAGGATTGCCTCCCCTGAAATGAAGAATTTTCTATGCGAGTTTTATTTGCATAACTATGTTGTAACTCAAGGCCATGATTAAAATCTGTTTTTGTATGTTGGGGATGTCCAATTAAGGGAATTTATGTCTTGGGTACAAAATGAAATTAGTTGGGGATAGCAACATGGGGCTTATAAGAAATTGGAGTCTAACATCCCTCTACCCATTAGGGATGAATCAAGCAACCCAAGGGATATTTATAGAGAATGGCACATAATTCTTTTCAAACCTAGTTATGGAAATAGGATTATGCCTTGGATTGAGGTAGTTTACAGTGAGTATGAGGTAAAGGCAGTGACAAAGGAGGAAATTATGAGAAGATACGTATCACAAAAATGGAATAATCTAACTATTTAGTTGAAATAGGTTGAACCTCATTCCATCCACAAGTATATTCAAATTGGGAGAATGAAGGGGTGATTTTGGCTTCCCCTAACTTTCCAGCCACCCATTCTCATGTGGCTTGTGCCCAACTTCAGGTTCTACCAGTATGACATTGCTACAGAAAAATAGAGATGGAGAAAACTTGACAGATTAGGAGGATTCTATTGGGACCTTGATTCATGCTCAACAAACACTAATGTTGGAAAACTATCAGTTGTAAATTTCAAAGCTTTTACCAAGTAGATGAACAACCCTTCCCCTATTGGAGGACTAACAAAATGTTAGGTTGGGGGGAGTGATGAGCCTAGTTATTGGTCCAATTTTGGGTAGAATCTATACTTTATTTGCTGGTAGTTGTCTTGAAGTTTGATGATAAATGTTGATATTTTCATAATGTTTCCCTCAAACCATAAACAATGGGCTTAATCCTATTTCTTTAAGTTTTAAAGACATTGACATATTATGTGGATTATCTATATTGATTTTTCATGTGGTTAATGAATGTTCCTTAAGGTGGTTATAGATATGAAGTTATTGTACATACTAATATTGCCATGCAAAATTAATTTGAGGATGCTAAGTTGAGGAAGACACTACCAATTGGACATGCAGCATAACACCCAACAAAGGAATCACTCAAAGGTCAAAGGAGGTCGATGATAAAAGATCCCTCATGCAAACCAAATGTAACCACCTTATGTGGACTTTAATGTTGTTTGACCAGATACGAGTGTTACTGCTATGCTAAATCTATGTTTGTACCTATATGTCTGACCAAATTCCATGCACACATAACCATCGCCACTCCACTTTCTCTATTTTCCCTAAATGGCATCCTCCCAGTCATGGAGTTGACTACCTTGTTTAGTTGATTATATAAATAAAGATCTGATGCTCCTTCTTTAGAGGTTGCACAACTTGATATTGTACTTGTACTCTAAAGTTTTTAGTAATACAGATACATTACTCTTTTGTACTCATGATTTACAATGAATAAAATATCATTTTGAGTTCAAGCATCTATTTCCTTATTACTTTTATAGGATACTTATCCAAGGGGGCCTCCGTCGTGAGTAATATGTTCTCTTAGTTTATTATTAGTTTAGTATTACTTGTTGTTTAGTAATTAGTTATAAATTTGGCACCGACTGTTCCTACAACCACTAGAATTCCATTTTGTGACTATTCCTACAACCAAAATAGATAGAGTAGTGCTATGTTTGTTGCTCATATTTTCATTTTCGTTATGCATTTGAGTTTGATGTAGTTGTTGATTGATGATTGACATTTATGGTTTTCCTTTCTAGGCAATTTATTTTCAGCATTGTGAGTTCCTTAGTTGTAGAATGAAAATGGATAGTTTCAGTTCCTAGTGCACATACTGTGCTGACCCATTCCAAGTTCACATCCCTTGGTTGACAAGTTAAATGCACCTTCATCATTATTGAAATATTTATTCACATTAGATGTCTAATATTTAAATTATGGTTGTAAGGGTTTAGTTATTAAATCATTGTAGGAGGCCAACACCTAGCTTCTACCCTGAAAGTATTATCAAACTCAAAAATTTGAGAAACCAGAATCCCTACAAATGAGCCACGAAATCTCTTTTATAATGCAAGGAAACAATACTCATTTGGCACAAATGTATTTATAATTCAAATATTTCATTTCAAAATCAATTTTCATTTCATCTCCAAATTCCCACATGGAAATTTACAATCACTTGTTTAAAAAGGGGAGGCAAAACTTGCAACCATCATCAAAAGGGAAATACAAGTACCACCAAAATTTCCCTTTAATTGTCATCTACACCTTGAAATTGATGTCCATGCCACCTTGGAGACCCACAGTTAACAAAAAGACCAAAAAACCACCACCACACATGAAAAGCAAGAGCAACCACCATAGCAACTCTATCAATCAACCCAAAATTGTAAACCCATACACCACCTCTCTCTCAAGAAGCAGATCAACCAACACCAGTATGAAGCCCACAATACATGTTCCCACTTCACATCATTGCAAGAGATGGAGAAGAAACCTCTGCTCCCTCCTCATCCTTATATTTTCTTGGCACAAAACCATCACACCCACTTGGAGTTTTAACAAAAAATGGTGGTACCGAAAACACCTCCATCCTTGGGACTACAACTTGGTTCAACATTGTGAGATATTGCTTGTAACTTGATTTTTTCTTTTTTGCACTCTCTAAAGGGTTGTTTATAATAGAAATTAGTGAATTTTGCCTCCCATAAGAGTTGCATCCATATCTTATCTTCCTACAAACTACAGATGAAAATGGTGTAGGATACTTTCCCTTTTCTTCCACCTTCTCTATGGCAGCACCCTGGTGTTTTAGTCTACTACTGCATCTAACAGGAATGCACAAAGGCTTCTTGATAGGGGCCTTTTCTTTTACAAAAGGAGCACATTCAAGTGCCTCGTTCTCATGTACATAAACATCATTTTGAGGCTTCTGCAAATCAAGTTTGGGTGACCTAACAAGTACTATGGAAGTGACTAGTTTACTCATTTTCACTACCTGGTATCTTCTCAAAATCACACTCACACACTCCTCATTCTGCATGAATTTAGAGAGAAATCAACTGTTGAATACAATGGTGAAAATAGCTATCACTTTATTTGTATTTATCGAGCAAGCCTGATGGTATATGGTCAACAAATTTTTTATCACACTCGAAGAAGCAATTAATTACTAGTGTTGATTACTTCACAGTTTATCATCCTGGTACTAGGAGATCAGTGAATTGTTCCTCATAATAGCTAGGAATTAATTCCTTGTATGCACAAGTATTTGATTCGATCATTCCTAGAGAGAGCACTTTGTTAATGATTCAATGGATGAAGAACAAAATGGCTATCACATGCATTTTTGAATTTTGAATATTGGTCGTTGATGTCAAAATGAGATGGACAAACAAATTGCTAGGATGTAGTCAAATTAGGTTTGACAACCTAATACTATGGCTCATCACCTCTCAGCCAATGGAGGCACACTGTCTAGAATCCATGAAACTCATTCCATGAGATTCACTATACTCCACATGGTGGTCAAAAAACACCACATGTCAACAATTTGTGTACCTCCCAAGTTGTCTACCAAGCATTAATAAAATGTTGTGAGGTGTGAGATGAATGGCATAGATTAAATCCAGAGATTGCACAACGACCATTGATTTCCCTATCATTCATTACTAAGAATTAGTACATGGGTTAGGCTCCATATAATGGGGATACACGTTAGCATCTTGTGGATCTCGCACACTTCATCATGGCTCTCCATAAATGCTTGCATGGTGTGCTATGGGTGGCAGGGATTAAATCTCCACAACCAATGGTTCACTTTCCTGCATACACTAAAATTTAGTCATAAAGAGGGGCCATAACTAGGCTAACGATAATAAGACCCTTGAGGATGACAATTGAAGCCCATTAAAGAATAACTAGCCTCTCTTTATACAAATTTGGCATGGGGCCAAGTGCAAAGAGGTTGACTTTCCTAACTGAAGGGGGCTGGTAACCAGACATGTTTGAAGGCTTAGGTTATGAATTACTTAATCAATGACTGGAAAGAACAAGTCACCATAGGATTATAACATTGATAGGTTTTGTAATAGGATGCTTGTGGAATTAGGGCTTACGACTAGACCCTTAGCCCATTTTGATTATAGAGCTCAAGAAACATGACTCAAGTTATTGTTTTCTTAGAATTTTGCAAAATTTTAGGAGCTCTATCAGTGGCTCATGTTTGGGGACATATATCCCCAGTGGGTATAGAATAAATCCAGATCTTAGGTTGAAGAAGACTAGGGTAGAAACAAAAAAATCCTAGGAGATTGCCTAAACACAACTGAAAAGAAACACACCACCCAAAACTATGTACATTATTTACAAAATTATACAATGAAATTTATTTTCTAAGAAGCCCCTTTTAAAAAATTGGCTTCGATCTTCAGAGTGGAGGCCCATGACCCCCAAAATTCAAGACTGGCTCTCTCCTCTATCAATTTTTTTTTCCTACTCTACCAGCAATGGATCAACATGTGCATTGTGTAATTCCAATCCATTAGCATCATCATAATAGAAACCATTGATGTAGGAGCATCCTTGGGTTGTGGCAATCTTGTGTCACCCAAAAATATTTTCATTCCAATTTGTCTTGTTTAGTTTCTATTCAGTTCAAGTTGGCATATTTGGTAATTCTTCATGTTTGCTTGTTAGACCTTGTGGATCTATGTTTACATCAAGGACATGTTCATTTACCTTATTCAAGGATTTTAGCATGATTGGTTCATTTTCCAACAAGTTATCACTTCTAAATTATGTGGCAGTTTCTTGAATTGGCACTAAAATGATTTTTTGATATGATGGCTAGTTCAATTGCTTGTGGATTGTTTCTATATCTTGCAAATCTTGTCGGTGTGATTCAAATTGTTCTATGGAGTTTCCTCGACCTTAATTTAGGTCCACACTTCATCCTATTAATTCACCGAGGAGTAATTCAAATTTGAGGCCAACATATGTTTGCACACATTACGTTTTCTTTAATCAGAGATTGTAATAATCTTTGTGTTGACGCAAATGTTTTTGGATTTTTGAATGTATATAAAGCATTATAATTGATCATTAGAAGGTAGTAGAGTTAGAGATTAGAGAAAGATAATATTTTCTCTATAGGATTTTTTCTCACATTGAGGAGCATGTAGGAAGATGGTATTTTGAGAATGTTGTAATTAGGCCTATGAGTTGAATCTGTAAGCCCAGATGTTGCCGGCCAATTGTAATCAATTTTTTGATAATAAGAATGTTTGAATTTGTATTTTCCTCCATTTTATGTGTTTCTTCCATTGTGTGACTCTTGTTGCATGGTCTGGATTGTTCTCTTTAAGGACCCTCCAACTGTGGTTGCATAAGATGGTATCAGAGCAGGTTATGAACCTACGAATCTTGAGATGAGAGTTGGTTGTGAACCTTGAGTGGGTTGTAGTCCTTGTGGAATTCCTTGGGTGAACAAATCACCAATTTGAGGTAGGTTGTAAGTATGTTCAATAGATCATTGAGAGAGGAAATTTAAACCTTGTAGTCAGATCGTCGAGTTGAGGAAGATACACTGAGCAGGGCGAGAGATTCCACGAAGAAGGATGAACCATAGAAGAATAGAGTAAATGATAGAGGACTTTAGAAATGAGATAAGGAATGAGATCTAGAACCTCTTGGGCAGCTTGAGGAGAAACCCTGAACCGAAGGATGAATATGAAGAAGTTGCAAAAGAACTTGAAGTTGAAGAGGTTGAAGGGCCGACAAATAAGAGAGAAGAGAGATTGCTAAGAGTAGTGGGACAAGTAAGTAAAATTCATAGGGTGGAGGTTTCTAACTTCTCTAGTTCATTGAATATGGAAGACCTTATAGGCTAGATAGGAGAGTTGGAAGACTATTTTGAGCTTGAGGATATTAGAGACCTACTGAGGGTTAGGTTGGAAAAAAATAAGTTGAAAGGACATGTTTCTTTATGGTGGAAAGAGTTGCAAAAGAACATAGTGTAAAATGGTGAAACAAGGATCACTCAGTGGAGACAGATGGTTGCAAGGCTGAAGGCTAAGTTTATTCTAGAAGACTATGAGTTTGAACTGTTCAAGAAGTTATGGAACCTAAAGTAGAAGGACATGAGTTTGAAAGAGTATACTAAGGAATTTAACAAGATGACAATCAAATATGGGCACCAAGAGATGACTAGGGAGAGGTTGGAAAGGTATATAAATGGCCTTAGATTTAACAATCAGGATGAGATGAGTATGTTGAAGATTTCCATAATTGAATATACCTACCAATATGCTTTTAAGTAAGAAGACAAAGTGAAGAAAAGATAGCAGAATAATCCCAGAGGGAAAGAAAAGTAGATGAGAAGCAATAAGGAGAAGAAAAAAGTGAAAAAGAATCGAGATATAAGTGGAGTAAAGAATTAGATTAGAGTGTACAAAGGAGAGGGAATGCCAACAGAGAATTCTTGGGAAAATGTTTCAAGTGTGGAGAAATTGGACAGTGCTCTTTTGAGTGTCTTGAGGGATCAAGTAAAGGAACTAGTAAAAGGAATTGTGTGGCACATGAAGAGTAGGTAACTAAAGATGGGATAGAACAAGAGCAGGGAGAATCTCTTATGCTTAGGAGAGTCTTGATGAGGTAGAGGAAGGAAGAGACTGAGACTTCACAAAGGAAGAATCCTTTTTAGATTGTGTGCAAATTGGGAGGTAAGTGTTGTAGGGTTATTGTGGATACTAGAAGTACTGATAACTTTGTATCTGAGGAGATGGTGGAGAAACTTGGTTTGAAGAGGTTTTTGCATCCTTGTCCTTATAGGATAAGTTGGTTAGAAGATGATCATGTAAAGGAGGTGAAAGAGAAATCTTGGGTGAGCTTTAATATTGGCCCCTTTAGAGATGAAGTTTTGTGTGATGTTTTGTCTATGAGTGCTTTCCATGTTATGTTGGGTAGACCTTGGCAGTTTGATAGAGGAGCTATATATGATTGTAGAAGGAATCTAATTACTATGGAGAAGGATGGGAAGAAGTTTACTCTGGCTTCCTTGAAGAATAAAAAGGAGGAAGTGAGGAACTTGAGTCTTGTGAAGAGTTGCAATGTTGAGAAGTGAGATGTAGAGGTTGTACTGAAGGATGGTATGGATTTGAAGAAGAACCTTGTGGCTAAATCTGAAAGTGAGATAGAATCAGAAGAATGTAAAGGCAAAATTGTGTAGCAGAAGAATTTGGTTGTAGATAAGATAGCAGATAAGATGAGGTCCTCATGATTTTCATGAGTTCCTCTCATGGAACATCTTTTCTCACCAATGTTGTCTAATGCAGGAGCATCCTTAGGTTGTGGCAATCTTGCATCACCCAAAAATATTTAGTTCAAGTTGGCAGATTCGGTAATTCTTCAAGTTTTCTCGCCAAACCTTGTGGATCTATGTTTACATTGTGGACATGTTCATTTACCTTATTCCAAGATTTTAGCATGATTGGTTCATTTTCTAGCAATTTATCACTTCTATATTATGTGGTAATTTCTTGAACCGACACTAGAATAATTTTTTGATTTGATGGCTAGTTCAATCGCTTGTGGATCATTTCTATATCTTGCGGATCTTGTCAGTTTGATTCAAATTATTCTATGGAGTGTTCCTGACCTTAATTTAGGTCCACACTTCATCCTATTCATTCACCGAGGAGTAATTCAAATTTGTGGCCAACATATATAGGCACACATTACACTTTTTTAATCAGAGATTGTAATAATCTTTGGGCTAACACAGATGTTTCTGGATTTGAAAATGTATATAAAGCATTGTAATTGATCATTAGAAGGTAGTATAGTTAGAGATTAGAGAAATATAGGATTTTCTCTATAGTATTTTCACTCACATTGAGGAGCATGTAGGAAGATGGTATTTTGAGCATGTTGTAATTAGGCCTATGAGCTGACTCTATAAGCTCAGATGTTGCTGACCAGTTGTAATCAAATTTTATTATAATAAGAATGTTTGAATTTTGATTTGTATCCATTTTCTATGTTGCTTCCATTGTGTGAATCTTCCTACATGGTCTATATTGTTCTCTTTGAGGACCCCCTAACCGTGGTTGCATCAACCATCCATTCCACTTGCAACAATGTTGCCCCATTCACTAGCCTTCTCCACCTAGGCTCATCAAATTGAATTGGGAAAAGAATACATTCATACTCCAAATGGTCATGAATTGATGAATCACATTCAATTTTTTCACCAAATTGGAATCCTTTATAAATACTTTGACTTATACTAGGCCAGGCTTCTACAAAATCATGGGAGAAAAATATAGTATCAAGCATACCCTCACTCTACTTGACATGAGTATTATCCTTATGGGATGGAAATAGTTCCATGATAAGATCTAGAAGATAGGGAGTATCTCCAAAGAATTCAAGTGTGGTTTCATACTGATTAACATCATGCCTCTAGTTGTTCACACTTTTGAATTGTTCCTTACATAGAGCAAACAATTTTGCAATATTAACATACTCTACAAATTCATCAAATAGCTCCTTCTCAACAATATACAATGTTGTTTCTCTAGTACCAATGTACTCCTCCTAATGCACTATTTGACCATCTAGGAATGAACTTCCTTTCTTGTCAATGTAAATGTTATCATGTTGTATGTAGGTGGTCAGAAATTCAACCACTTTGTCAAGAACATAACCAAGTACCATGGGAAAATTAGCATATTCATCTACATCTCCCTCAGTAGTACTGAATTCAAGACTACCATCATGGTATTCCACTTCTTCATCATGTGAATAGTTGTCACATTCAAATATCAACAAATCTGATGGTATGTGTAGGATCATCATGGAAAAAATGGCCCCTTAAGTGGTGAAAAATTTAGAAAAATCAGAGTTAGAAAACTTGACGTAAAAATTTGAATAAATTATCTATATTATTTCAAAAATATGTGAGAATAGAATCTATAGAAAATTGAACATAGTTTCTAAACTACTAGGTTTTATTTTTTAAATAATTTTTGTGAAAATTTGAAATTTCAATGCAGTAGTACTTGAATTTCAGGGAAAAAATAAGAAGTAGGTGTCTATCTGACCACCCTAACCACAATAACGTGATAATATTTTTTATAATATTTTAGATATAAGTAGAGGACTCATGTCCCAATGTGATGCATATTTTTTTGAAATTTGTTTCCAACTAAATAATTAATCATGATTTTTTTTATTACAACTTTTAAAAAATATAAAAACTTGTATGTCTGGCCACCTTAACTTGGTTATAACTTTCAGATTCAAAAACTGTGATATCGTTTGAAAGCTATAGATTTTTTTCTATATGCCTATCAATCAGGACTTTAGTTGTAATTCAAATAGAAAATGAACAATAACTATTTATTAAATTCAAATTAAAGCATAATTTATATTGGTGGAAAGCTGAGAATCTCCTTTAAAAACCCTTTTTGTTTCATCAGTTTTGGGTAAAAGAAAAGTCATCAACCACATACCCTACACATACCCATCATATCACCACTTTTTGGCCCATCATGATCTTGCACATACCCCTAAATTACACTCTTGGTGCTAGTCGGATATTGTCTTCTCAATCACATATGAATAAGCAATTTTAACTATGTTTGTGCCATGGCCTCTTTCATGTAACTAGGAAGCGATAGAATCAAGGTTACCATCTTCAAAGGAATAGTCATAAGCCTTACTATTAAGTTAGTCCTTATTTGTACCATCCCAACATTATCATCGGTAGTACTTTCCACAAACTCATCAAAAATTTCCTCAAAGAGTGGATTTCTCCTACACCAATAAGGGTTGCCATTTATAACCTCATCTCCTAGTGAAGGTTCATCAAATAAGGTATTATGCCACACTTTCATGGATGTCACATATACCCCTGCCTATCCAGTATGAGGGTCCCAATCACTAGGGTCATTAGTGCATTCAAAATTAGTGTAATCACTAGAAGAGAAAAGAGAAAAAAATTTAGTATCCTCTTCATCATTTATGCTCAAAATTATCAATCCACACTCTAATAACTCTTCACATGAAGAAAATTGTTAACTTATAAGAAAATGCACTCTTTCAAGGGTGTCAATTTGTCCTCCACTTTAAGCAAGAGACTCCACTTCAAGTTCATAAGAAGAATTATAATTAGTAGAGGATTGACCAATTTTGATCTCATCATCTTGGTCATTGACATGTGCATCATTGTTCCTGATTGAATCAGGATGTGGATCTCCCATTGCATCTCTTGTGTTTGCTCACAACTTAGGACATCCCAAGGATGAAAATCATGCACCATTTCTTTATCTTCATATTTTGTGTCTCCATCCTCACCATTGCTAAATTGATCTACATCTATGGTATTGGTAAAATGACAACAACCATCAACAAGCTATTCACATTCAAATGCATCCTCTTGACGTGTTAAAACTAATGTTTGGATCTCCTCATCATTGTAATAATTGGCACTACTCTGAGGTAACACTTGTAGTGTGTACTAATTCTTAACTTCCTCTACCACCCTTATCCAATCAACTACTTGGATCAAATTGTGAGGCTTCGGTTCTTTCAATAATGTGCGTAATCTTGATTGATACATGTCACAAAACAAGTCAATACACATGGATTCTTTTGGTCTGACATCTTTAGTTGTATCTAAGAAGGCATCCACAAACCTAGAGAACAAATCATACGGTGATTCAACTTGATATCTCTTCATGTGATGTAAACTCTTGGTTAGGAATGCTTGATCAACTTTACCATGGTCCTGCAAGCTTTTCACTTGGGCCTTACCATAATTCTCACATTATTGTGATGGAGAAACTCGGATAATGGATTATTTGTCCTCTTGACCCAAACCTCTATTCAATGATCCACTATTTACATTTGTAGGAAATGGACTAGGGTGACCATTGTTGATGGTTGGAAATTCCTTCATCATTGAATGCATCAAATTATTTTCAATGTCTATGGAAATTTGGTATGCTTGGTGCAATGTAGTAAGCTCTTTATCTCTCAAAAGGTAATTCATATTTTTGTTTAATGCACCCAAGTATACCACCAAACACTCAAAATCATTTGGTCTTTTTCTTGTAGGGATGTCTCTGATTACATTGGAGAATTGGAGATTAAAAGCAAGAACCAAATCATCTTCTGCCTTTTCCATGCTCATGAACATTTGTTTGATTAAGATGAGATCAATCCTTTCCCCAAATTGTTCCATGAATAATTCCTTAAACTCCTCCCATGAATGTATGGAGGAAGCTGGTAAATAAGAGAACTAGTCTCTTGCATCTTCTCTCAAGGATTGAACAAATAACTTCATGACAACATCTTAAAATTCCATTTCATAATCTCCCATCATGTCAATAAACTCTTACAGATGCTTGCTTGTTGATTCCACTTTTATACCATTGAACTTTGGTAGCTTATCTCTAATCTTTAGTGGGACAACATTTGAATACCCAAAAATATTGTCAAAGCAAATGGCCCTATATCTCTCAATACTAAAACTCCTTTGACCCAACAAAGGTTTTTCATCATGCTCAATTACGCTCATGTCTACACCAAAATATGCAGCTTAACTATGCAATTTCACTCCTTAAAAGAGAACTAATTTTTTTTCTTTGCAAGTGCATAATGCCACACCAATTTTTGCAACTATTTTGACCTAAGCCTTCATAATGTGTATCTTCTATTAATTTCACTTAAGATCTTACAATACAACACGCCTATCAATAGTAATGAACAAATTTCAAAAAGGCATGCTAAATTTTCACTATTATTCAATGATCTAGTGCTAAATAAATTAATAGGGAATCATTCACACTTCAAACATAGAAGATTTATCATAATTTTCTCATAACATGATCAGACCATCACCAATTCTATAAGAAGACCTTTTAATTTTGTAGTAGCCACCTATCCTATCTTTAAATCTATAAATCTAGAGACTTGACGTATACTTTATCTGGTTCTTTTGTTAGATTCACCACCTCCTGTTATGGATGATTAAACTTCAAATAAGATGAAGTTTCTTCAAAATAATACAGGCTTTGGGTTGGCTTCCACAGCAGAGTCACCTTCAAGTTCCTTGAACATTGCTACAATCAAATCTTCTACCATGTTCAAGAATTGATCAATATAGAAGCAAGATGTTCAAAATTATCTCACCATTTCACTCTATGATACAAAGATCCATGTCTGGAGAATGAGAATTATCCCTAGTAGAGTTTCCATTCTCTTGGTGTTTTTTCCAATACACCCTTAGACCTCTCTAAAGAGTAGTTAACTCTCATATTCAAGAGCTTCTAAGAGGAATGGCCAACTTAATGAATAGAGAATTCTAAGGTCTCTATTCCTACACTTTAGGTTCTATGGGACCTAGGAGGGTGTTCCTTTTGTGTTCATGTTGATTAATTCAATGAAAAACACATCAATTAATAGATCAGTTCCCATGGAAGGTGAATAAACACAATTCATTAAAAGACTGGATAATCTTTAAGCAAATGGCCATTCATTCACTAGGAATAAGAAATTATTTCAAATACATTCCTCATGGTTACCAATTTTTTAGATGAATTATATTTTGATCCTGATTCCATGGTTGGGTATATCACACTTCAAAATGTAAATGCCATGTGCAAATTAACCAGTGTCTTATCAATTGTGCAATAGAGTGACTCATATGACAACCAATAATACAAAAAATATTTAGCTCTGACAATTAAGGACTATTTTCATAATGTCTTACATAATGAAAACTCATAGTTCCTAAAAACATAACTCCTTATCAAATCATGTGTAAATTATCACAAATTTATGACCTTATTGAAGCATTTAATTAATTCTTTGAACCAAAGAAAAGACAAGGACATACATTCAAACAAATATTTGATGATGAACAAAGCTATCTTTGATATTCCTTTCATAATTTGCAAAAAATTATAGAACGAGAGTGAATGCTTTAGACATAAGATTTGTTTTAATATTAGTCCTTCCCATAAAACTATTTTGAGATTGACATATGCACAACATAAAACCTAGACAATTCAACCATTGAATTTACTGGCATTTTTTCTATACCTAGCTTCTACTCTAAAAGTATTATCAGACTCAAAAAAATTAGAGACCAGAACCCTTGTAAATGACCCATGAAATCCCTCTTGTAATGCAAGGGAGCAACAAGCATCTGACTCAAATGTAGTTACAATTCAAATTTTTCATTTCAAAATTAATTTGCATTTCATCTCAAAATTCCCCACATGACAGTTTACAATTACTTGTTAAAAAAGGGCAAGAAAAACTTGCAACCATCATCAAAAGGGAAATACAAGTACCACTAAAATTTCCCTTTAATCACCATCTACACCTTGCAATCAATGTCCATGTCTCCTTGGGGACCCACAGTCAGCACAAAAGGCCAGAAAACCACCACCACACATGAGAAACAAGAGCAACCACCACAACAACTATATCAATCAACACAAAATTGTAAACCCATAAACCACCTCTCTCTCAACCAACAGACTAACCAACACCAACACCAAGCCCATGATACACTTGCCCACTTCGCATCATTCCAGGTGGTGGATAAAAAACCTCTGCTCCCTCCTCGTCCTTATCTTTTCTTGGCAGAAAACCATCACACCCGATGAACTTGATTTTTGGTACATTTTTGGGTAGAATGTATAGTTTATTTTCCAGCAATTGTCATGAACTTTGATTCTAAATGTTGATATTTTCATAATGTTTCCCTCAAACTATAGACATTGGGCTTAATCCTATTTCTACAAGTTTTAATGACATTGGCATATTATGTGGATTATCTATATTAATTTTGCATGTCGTTAATAAATGTTCCTTAAGGTGGTTATAGATATACATGTATTGTGCGTACTGACATTGCCAAGTAGATTTAATTTGAGGATGCTAAGTTGAGGAAGACACCGCCAACTAGGCATGCATCATAATGCCCAACAAAGGAATCAATCAAAGGTCAAAGGAGGTCGATGGAAAAATATTCCTCATGCAAACTGAATGTAATTTCCTTGTAGTGGAATTTAATGTTGATTGAATAGATGCAAGTGTTACTACTATGCTAAATTTTCATTTGGACCTGCATGTCTGACTAGATTCTATGCACGGATAACCACCACCACTCCACTTTCTATGTATTCTATAAATGGTGTCCTCATAGCCATGGAGTTAAATTCCTTGCTTAGTTGATAGTATATATAAATATCTGATGCTCTTTCTTTGGAGGTTGCACAATTCGATATTGTACTTACACTCGAATGTTTTCATTATTACAGATACATTACTCTTTTGTACTCATGATTTATAGTGAATAAAATAAAGCTCTAAGTTCAAGCATCTGAGTCCTTATTAGTTTTAAAGGATACTTATCCAAGGGGGGCGACTTGGTCAGTAATTTGTTCTCTTAGTTTAGTATTAGTTACATATTACTTTTTGTTTAGTAATTAGTTAGAAATCTAGCACCGACTGTTCCTACAAGCACTAGAATTCCATTTTGTGACTATTCCTATAGCCAAAGCAAATAGAGTAGTGCCCTATTTTTTTCTCATGTTTTCATCTATGCTAAGTGTTTTAGTTTGATGTAGTTGTTAATTGATGATTGGCATTTATGGTATTCCCTTCCAAGAAATTTACTTTCAGCATTGTGAGTTCCTTAGCTGTAGAATAAAAATGGCTACTTTGGGTTCCTAGTGCACATATTTTGCTGACCCATTTCAAGTTCACATCCCTAGGTTGAAAATTTAAATGAGCCTTCATAATGATTGAAATAGCTATTTAGGTTAGATGTCCAATATTTGAATCATGGTTGTAAGGGATTAGTTATTAAATCATTGTAGGAGGCCAACATTTTTGGCACTATTGTTAGGGATGGTGTCAAACTAGGGAGTCCTCTGGATTCACTGGTATTTTTTCTTGTTGTAGTGTTTTTGGAAGTTTTTCTTAGCATATCCTCATTTAGGAAGTAATACCCCCTATTCTTTACCAATTATTTATGTGATCTAGCTGATAGTGAGTGATACCACATGCATAGAGGAAGGAGAAGGGATGCTTATGGGAGATTTATTCCTAACAATCCTAATCCATTCTAGCTAGTTGAATATCAGAACCTACCAAGAGAAGAAGAAGAAGAAGATCCACACCACTTTGTTGATGCATTTCTTGATCTGACTAGCTCTGAAGTCTCCTCTAAAGACCAAAATCAGCTTGATAACCCCTTTTCTTTGGAACTACATCAATTAGACATGGGTGATGCAAATATGAATAGACCTAACCAACCAACTTTTCCTTTACCCATTTCCCATTAGAATGAAGTTAACAACATCAAGAACATCCATGGTTTAGCACTCCCCAAGTTTTATGGACACAACACAGAAGATCCTAATACCTTTTTATTTGAGTTTGACATACTTTGTAGGAGTTATGATTATACTATTGATTCCCATAGGCTTAAGCTATTTCCTACCACTCTGAAAGAGGCTACATTAAGATGGTTAATGAACCTAGGAAGAGATACTGTGGAAACTTGGGAAGACATGAAGACAAAATTCCTTGAGAATTACAAGGAATATTATAGTGGCAGTGACATGACAGAAGGCAACATTTTTTCAGGATCCAACAAAAGGAAGATGAGAGCTTGGAAGATTATATTGCAAAGCTTTTGTTTTTCCTACAAAAATCTCCCCACCATACACTCAATGAAGACTCAAAAAAGTTTATTTTCCTGAGAGAAATCGATGATAGCTACATTGATGCCTTGGATCTCATGGGAGGAGGAGTTATCTCTCAAGTTCCTTAGGAAGATATCAAGAAAATATGCCAAAACTACTCTAGGGAAGCTTCAAAGAAAGGGAGAGCTTACCAATCTTCCATGGGCAAGTCGACTATCGGTGGAGTTTCAAGAATGGAGATTACTCATTTGCTGGAAAATTTCAAGCAAGATAGTATAAATAATCTAGCCACTCAGCTAGATACACTTCAGGCCAAGAAGAAGCAAGAACATGTAGAGGAAATGTTGACAGAGTATTTCCCACACTACAGACAAAAGAAGAGGGACTCCAGATGCAAGATGGTAGCTAATATTTAAAGCAAGTAGATTCCACCTGAGTTCAAACAATTCTAGATTAAAGAAGACCAAGTCTACTATGTTGCACAAAGGAAGCCTTGGGCTCTAAGACAAGGTATGCCACTGGATCCACTATCTTATAATGGGCCATATTTTAATTCTTATTCATCTGGTAACTAATGGCAACCCCCATATCCATCCACCTATGGAGGATATCCACCACACACTTGGAGTAACCCTCCAAATTCTTGGCCTAATCATCAAAATCTCCACCCTTGTGGTAGCAAACCTCAGGAGAAGTGGTGGAAATTTCAAGGGAATTGGTAGCAAACAAATCAATGGAGGGGAGGATAGAAATAGCTTTCCTAAACAAATATTTATGTGTAACCACCCTCTTAGCTGCAACAGCCTACTATAATGCCTCCACCTACTAATCCAAGCTCAAATGCACCTAAACCTACTCAGCTACCAGCTCAACCCATACCCAATCCAAATAACAAACCACAACAAAAACTTGCATAATCTACTAATTCAAATCAATTCCTTGCATATGTTGAGTGTAAGGTACATCCACTTGCATTCAGGAACTACTCTACCAACCCCTTCCAAGCCCATTATCACTGAGCTTCTTGTGGAGGAGGAGGAGGAACCTCTGAATGATCCCATTCGGCTAACTGTACCTAAAAATCCTAAACTAGTCCAAGTCAAGCAGACTGAACAAGAACCATCATTTCCTTAGAGATTGGAAGTTTCCAAGGAGAAGGAAGAAAACAAGGATACAACTTTTGACATCTTGGATCAGCTAAAGCATATGTGTATCCAGATACCTCTATTGCAGGATATAAAGGATGTTCCAATCTATGACAAGCTAATCAAGGAAGCATGCCTTAAGAAGCTAGGTAGGAAAAAGAAAGACCCAACTACAGTTCATGTGGTGGTACAACTATCTGATATCATGCCTGGAAAAGTAACTATCCCCAAGTATAATGACCCAGGTAGTCCTATTGTAGCAATTGTTATAAATGAAATCCAAATAAATAATGCTCTGATTGATTTAGGGGTAGCAATAACTGTAATGACCAAGGATATCTTGCAGAAACTAAACATTACAAGCATGAGATCTACTTCTACTATCCTATAGCTTGCTGATAGCTCTAATATTAAGCCTGATGGTGTAGTGGAGGATCTTGTGGTAGTTTTAGACTCCTAAGAGTACCCAATAGAATTTATGATTCTTTCTGCTAAAGCTACACTATGTGGGTATCCCATTATTCTTGGAAGGCCATGGTTAGCAACTACATATGCATACATTGGATGTTAGTCAGGTGACATGACCATTTTAGATGGGAAGAACACAAAAAAAAAAAATTATTTATCCTCTTGCTTATCCATCTCATGATGAAGATAATCTTGTATGACCACATGTTGGTGAAGAGGATGAGGAAGTTAATTCTATGGAGCAACTTATGATGCTAGGAAGAAGCTATTTCGTGCAACTCCAAGATGAGGATGAAGTATTGGCTAACATCATTTAGAACTATTATGAAGTGGAGGAAGCATCATCTTCTCATTTTGCTACTCTAGTCAAGACACTTCTACCTACTCTTCTTGCAACCACTGTTCCTATAGATATTCTTCCTGCAGCCACTCTTCCTGTAGCCACTCTTCCTGTAGACAGACTTCCTACAGCAATAGGTATGTCCCATATATTTCTTCCATATGAAATAAAGGTACCATGTGTTAATGAATCAACCATGATAGATTTAACTACATAAGTACAGGTTTCACAAGGAGAATATCTAAATGTTAACAATAAATTAAGTGAAGAACAACAATTGTTGTTGGAAAACTTATTAAGGACCCATCAACATGCATTTTCATGAGATTATCATGATATGAAGGGAATGGACCCTAAACTTTATACACATAGAATTTATATGAGAGATTATTGCACCCTAGTACGATAGGCACAAAGAAGAATTAACCCTACACTAAGAGAAATTGTAAAATGAGAATTGTAGAAATTACTAGATGCAAGATTTATCTACCCCATTTCAGATAGTCATTGGGTGTCTCCATTAGTGATTATTCCTAGGAAAGGAGGGAAATGGCGAGTTTGTTTTGATTATAGGGAACTTAATGTTTCCACCAGGAAGGGCCACTTTCCCTTACCTTTCATCGACCAATTTTTGGACACACTTGCAAGAAAGAGATACTTTTCTTTTCTAGATTGATTCAGTGGCTATAGCCAGATCCAAATTGCACCAGAGGACCAAAAGAAGACCACATTTACCTATCCATGGGGGACCTATTCCTAGTCAGTACTCCCATTTGCCTTATGCAATTTACCTACAACCTTTCAAAGGGAATTCATTAGCATATTCTTAGACATTTCTCATGATTGCATGGAAATTTATATGGATGACTTTACCACTTATGGTGCTGATTTTAATCAAGCATTGGAAAATGTCAAGAGAGTCCTACAGAGATGTGAAGACCAAAACCTATCCTTAAATAGTGAAAAGTGCTTCATTATTATGCAGGAAGGTGTAGTCTTTGGCCACTACATCTCCAACAAAGGAATTCAAGTAGGTCCTACAAATATTGAAGTAATCACAAATCTTCCCACACATGCAAAATAGAAGGATGTTAGGAGTTTCTTGGGTCATGTAGGATATTATAGGAATTTCATCGGGGATTTCAACAAGGTAGTAACACCATTGTATAGTCCTCTCACTAAAGATGCTAAATTCCAATGGACTGAAGCTTGTGACAAGGTATTTTCTGACTTGAAGGCAGCTTTGGCTCATGCTCCTATACTTAAAGGGCCTAATTGGTAACTTCATTTCCACATCCATACTTATGCATCAGATTATGCCATATGGGTAGTCTTAGGATAGAAAGAAGGAGCTATTGAAAATGTCATTTACTTTGTCTGCAAAAATTTACAAGGAGCTAAATTCATCTATACAGTGACAAAGAAACAAATATTGGCAATAATTTATGCAAAAAAAATTTAGACATTGCATAACAGGTTACCAAATCTTTGTGCACACCAATCATGCAACCATTATATATCTCATGAATAAACCTTTGATCACAGGTAGGCTAGCAAGATGGTTATTATTAATGCAAGAGTTTGATATAACCATTGTGGATTAGCTAGGGAAGTTAAATGTTGTTGCAGATTTTCTTTCAAGGATGACTACATTAGAAGACAATCAGCCCAGAGATGAATCTTTTCCTAATGAGAATCTATTCTCCCTTAGTATACAAACACCTTGGTATGCTAACATAGACAATTATTTAGTCATAGGTAGAGTTATTTTTCACTTCTCTCCAAACGAGAAAACGGAACTCATTGAAAAATCTTTTCCTTTCTCCTAGATTGTTGGATGTTTCTTTTATACTGGACTAGACCATCTCATGAGGAGATGTGTGAGAGAATATGAGACATAAAATTTTGCATGCATGTCACAATGAACCATGTGGAGGAAATTTTGCAGCCAAGAAGACAGAAATGAAGATTTTGAACACAAGATATTACTAGCCAACACTCCACAAGGATGTAGGAAGGTATATGAGAAAATGTGATAGATGTCAAAGAATGGGCAAGCCAACTAGATCTGATGAGATTCTAGCATTTGGTACGCCTCCATAGGAAAGACCTAATTCTAGAAAAATACCACAGGAGGACGTAGAAGCTCCAATGGGGCAAGATAATTTTGAGGAGGAAGATATATTTGAGTAAGCAACAAACATAACATTGGTTGACCTTGCCAATATTGCAAAAAAAATTGAAAATCAAGAGTTTACAGAAAATCAAGATTTCCTAAAACATGAGCAAGAATTTCTATAACAAGAGTTCTTGCAAAAATAGCTAGAACTAGAGCAAGAGTTCCTGTAGCCATAGAAAGAAGTGGGAGAAGAAATAGTACCCTTGTAGCCAAAAATAGCAAGACAACCTAAGTCCATGCATATAGTACTATATCAGGAGCAACCATCGACAAAAACACTGGTAGGAATTAATAATCCTCCTAATTTTATAGTACATATGGAAATTTTGAATTTATGGAAAGAAATACAAAGGAGGGAGGAGGAATGGAAAAAGGAAAAATAGAAATTGAAGAAGAAAATTCAAAACAGAGATGAGGAAATGTAAGATAAAGATGCAGAAATTGCCACATTGAAGAAGAGGGTGGATGATATGGCAGCCTTAGTACCATATATTTTGGAATTTAAGACCCCTGCAAGGGTCTATACTCTACACCTGAAAGAGAAATATTTCTCTTTTAATCTGTAAAGGATTGTCTCAGGTTTGAATCCTTCTATTGACACTCCTAATGAATTTTTCAATGCTTATAGGATTGGCTCTGATGAAATGAAGAATTTTCTATGTGAGTTTTATTTGCATAATTATGTTGTAACTCAAGACCATGATTGGAATCCGCTATTGTATGTTGGGGATGTCCAATTAAGGGCATTTATGTCTTGGGTACAAAATTAATTTAGTTTGGGACAACAACATGGGGCTTATAATCAATTGGAGTTTAACATCCCTCTGCCCATTAGGGATGAATCAAGCAACCCAAGGGATATTTACAAAGAATGGCACAAAATAATCTTCAGACCTAGTTATGGAAATAGGATTATGCCTTGGATTGAGGCAATTTATAGTGAGTATAAGGTAAAGGCATAAATAAAGGATGAAATTATGAGAAGATACCTATCACAAAGATGGAATAACCTAACTAATGAGCTGAAATAGGTTGAACCTCATTCCATCCACAATTATGTTGTAGCAATAAAAATTATTGATAGGTATATTCAAATTGGGAGAATGAAGGGGTGATTTTGGCTTCCCCTAACTTTCCATCCACCCATTCTCATGTGGGTTGTGCCAAACTTTAGGTTCTACCAATATGACATTACTACAAAAAAACAAAGATGAAGCAGACTTGACAGATTAAGAGTATTCTATTGGGGACCCTGATTCATGCTCAACAAACAATGATGTTGGAAAACTATGAGTTGTAAATTTCAGAGCTTTTACTAAGAAAAAGAACAACCCTTCCCCTATAGGAGGACCAAAAAAAATTAGGTTGGGAGGAGTGATGAGCCTAATTTTTGTTCCAAATTTGGTTAGAATCTTTAGTTTATTTTCTAGTAGTTTTCATGAACTTTGATGCTAAATGTTGATATTTTCATAATGTTTCCCTCAAACCATAGACATTGGGCTTAATTCTATTTATGCAAGTTTTAATGACATTGGCATATTATGTGGATAATCTATATATATATATATATATATATATATATTGCATGTGATTAATGAATATTCCTTAAGGTGGTTATAGATATGCAGTTATTGTGTGTGTTAACATTGCCACACATATTTAATTTGAGGATGCTAAGTTGGGGAAGACACCACCAGCTGGGCATGCACCGTAACGTCTAACAAAGGAATTGCTCAAAGGTCAAAGGAGGTTGACAACAAAAAATTCCTCATGCAAACCAAATGTAACCACCTTATAGTAGACTTTAATGTTGGTTGAACAGATGTGTGTGTTACTGCTATGCTAAATATGTATTTGGACCTGCATGTCTAACCAAATTCTATGCATGTGTAACTACTGCAACTCCACTTTCTCTATTTTCCCTAAATGTCATCCTCCCAATCATGGAGTTGACTACCTTTTTTAGTTGATAGTATAAAGATATAATTCTCCTTCTTTGGAGGTTGCACTATTTGATATTGTACTTGCACTCTCAAGTATAAAGATCTGATACTCCTTCTTTGGAGGTTGCACTATTGTACATTACTATTTTGTACTCATGATTTACAATGAATAAAATAATGTTATGATTTTGAGCATCTGATTTCTTATTAGTTTTAGAGGATACTTATCCAATGGGGGCCACTTGGTGAGTAATCCATCCTCTTAGTTTAGTATTAGTTTAGTATTACTTGTTGTCTAGTAATTAGTTAGAAATCTGGCATCGACTATTCCTGCAGCCACTAGAATTTCATTTTGTGACTGTTCCTATAGCCAAAGTAGATAGAGTAGTGCCTTATTTGTTGCTCATATTTTTATTTCAATTATGCATTTTAGTTTGATGTAGTTGTTGATTGATGATTGGAATTTATGGTATTCTGTTCTAAGCAATTTACTTTTAGCATTATGAGCTCCTTATCTATAGAATGAAAATGGCTACTTTGGGTTCCTAGTGCACATACTGTGTTCACCCATTTCAAGTTTACATCCCTGGGTTGACAAGTTAAATGAACCTTCATGATGATTGAAATAGCTATCCAGGTTAGATGTACAATCTTTGAATCATGGATGTAAGGACTTAGTTATTAAATCATTGTAGGAGGCCAACAACGCCCACTTGGAGTTTAAATGGACAATGGTGGTACCAATAACACCTCCATCCCTGGGAATACAACTTGGTTCAACATCGTGCGGTATTTCTTATAACCCGAGTCTATCTCGGTCATGCTCTTTGAAGGGTTGTCTATAATAGCAATTGGTGAATTCTACCTTCCATAAGAGTTGTGTACAGATCTTATGTTCCTATGGACTCCAGAGGCAAATGGTACAAGCTCCTTTCCCTTTTCTTCCACCTTCTCTGTGGGAATTCCCTGGTGTTTTAGTTGGCTATTACATCTAACTAGAATGCATGGAGGCTTCTTGTCAAGGGCCTTTTCTTTTACAAATGGAGCACATTCAAGTTCCTTGTGCTCACATACAAAAGAATCATCTTAAGGCTTCTATGAATCAAGTCTGGGTGACCCCCTAACAGGGACTATGGAAGCAACTGGTTTACTCATATTCGCTGCCCAATATCTTCTCAAACTCACACTTGCACACTCCTCATTCTACATGAATTTAGAGAGATGTAAACTATTGAATACAATGGAGAAAATAGCTATCACTTCATCCCTATTTATTGAGCATTCCTGATGGTATTTTCTAATTAACTTTACCATCACATGCTTGAAGAAGAAATTAATTGCTAGTGTTGATTACTTCACCGTTTATCATCTTGGTACTAGGAGATTAGTGAATCATTCCTCATAATAGCTAGGAATTAATTCCTCACACACATAAGGACTTGATTCAATCATTCTCAGAGAGAGCACACCATTAATGCTCCAATGGTTGCTAAACAAAACAACTATCACATGCATGTTTTGAATTTTGAATATCAACTGTTGATGTAAAAATGAGATGGAAAATTGAATGAATATGATGCAATCAAATCAGGTTTGACAACTCGATACCATGGCTCATCACCTCTTAGCCAATTGAGGCACACTGACTAAGATCCATGTCACTCATTCCATAGGATTCACTATATTCCACAGAATTATCGAAAAACACCATGTGTCAACAATTTGTGTACCTCGCAAGTTGTCTAGTATTCATTAATAAAATGTTGTGAGATGTGCGATGAATGAATCATATTAAGTCCAGAGACTACACAACGACCATTGATCTCACCATCATTGGTTACTATGCATTAGTACATGGGTCAAACTCCATACAATGGGGACATGCATTAGCATCTCGCAGACCTCGTACGCTTCATGACAGTTCTCCATAAATGCCTATGCGGTGTGCGATTGGCAGAAAGGATTAAATCTCCATAAGCAATGGTTCACCTTCCTACATACATTGAACATTAGTCATAAAGAGGGGTCATAACTAGAAAAATGATAATAAGATGGTCCTTGAGGATGACAACTTAATCCCATTAAAGAATAAATAGCCTAACTTTATAAAAATTTGGTACAAGTCCAAGCGTAGAGAGATTGACTTTCCTAACTGAAGGGGGTTGGTAACCAAATGTGTTTGAAGGCTTAGGTTATGACTTACTTAATCGAAAATTGGCAAGAACAAGTCACCACAAAATTATAACATTCAATGGTTTTGGAATAGGATTCTTGTGGAATTAGGGTTTACAACTAGACCCTTAGCCCATTTTCATTATAGAGATCAAGAATCATGACTCAAGTTATGGTTTTCTCATAATTTTGCAAAATTTTAGGAGCTCTATCAAAACTAATGGATTTAAATGGTACCTTGCTAAAGTTTTGTGAAGTTTTGTAACACACTTTCAAGCTTTTTTAAGGTTTTATTAATTAACTAAACCTAATAAACTTATTTTTATTCAAAATAACCATTAATCTTTCCTTATTTGAACTATTGTAAAGGGTTGTGACCAACTTTCACACTTTTCTAGGATTTTCATTCATAATTGGGTTTTCTTATGCTTTAATTGGCCCTATTTTGCATCCACAAGCCTTAATTAATGCATCTTTTCAAGGATAATCCTGACACTAATCAATAACCAATTATAGTTTAGGTGTTTCTAGCTTCTGTTACCTAGATTTAGTGATTTGGGAGTCATTTTCCACATTGGTAGAATGGGTCCCACCTATACTATTGGGTCCAGAATTAGTTTTCACTTATTTCTAAGCACTTTTGCTTTTTGGTCCCATACATTATGCCAAATGGGACTCATTCATCATCTTGGATGAATGATTCCTGTGTGGCCCAAAATAAAAATAAATTCAATTTTCTAGTGGGATTTTATTCTCCTAGATCTGATGTTGGCTTGTAGTGTTGTAATTTTGGGAATTCTTGCATAATTGAGTATAAATACAAGGTTATTTCACTCATATTTTTACCTAGCAATCTAATAAGAAATCAAGTGTTCACAAGAATTCACAATAGCATTCAAATATGTTCAAGAGTATATTTTCAAGCATTTTAGAGAAGCATTCTTCAAGCATCAATCATCATGTCAAGGATTTCATGCATTATGTTTTTTAAGAGCTAACAATTGTGGTGTAGGATTTTGTGATTCAAGCAAGTTTTTTATTCAAGATCAACATCATTCAAGCAAGAATCAAAGTCTTCATCCATTGGATCCATTGCATACATATTTTTGGTACCTTATTGTTAGGGTTTGGTGAGTTGCAACATTTTTATTTGTTCATTCATCATTCTCCATTCTTATTTGATTTCATTTCAAGGATTGATTTCCAAAACAAGGTTTGACCAAGGAAAATCCCTATCCACTAAACCAACAACAGTTTTCCCTCTCCTTTGTGTGTGATTTGTAGGTTTAGGTTGCAAATTTCATAAGGAGCAAGATTGGAGAGAAGGTTCAAATCATTCAAAGTTGTCAAAGTTATTATCAAGCCTTGGAGAAGCTTGGAGAAGACCTACAGGTTGCAAATTGATGATTCAAATATGGAAACCAATCAAGAAGGGAAGAGAAAATAGAGAAGAGTAGGATCAACCTTTGAAGCTTCAAAAAAACCTAACTAGACTAATTTTCCACTTCTGGCGAATGAGTCCCAGTTCTAGTTAGTTTTCAAGATTTTGCAAATTCAAATACCCTTTTCCCTAAAACCTGTTCCTGCATAGTTTTCCAGAAACTAGACTAATTCTCCTAGCTTGGAAAATGATTCCTAGTCAATAGTAAAATAATATTTTCTAGTATTCTAGATCTCCATGCATTCTTCTCTGGATTTCTAGGAGCACACATTCTGTTTTGCAATTTTTTTCTTTCATTTCCTTTACCTTTCTAGCTCATTTAGTGTTAGTTTTCATTCAATTAGGGTTTTGCATTTCATCTAGCATTTAATTATATTTTCCAAGTCTAAACTTGGTGGTGAACCTCATATTAGATCATATTCAACCTCTAGGACAACCCTACTATAGAATATTTTTCTCTTTTGCATCGAGATCTCTAGGGTTATCCTTGAGTGGAATCTTTGAAAGTGGGTGTGATAGTATTTAATCATCTTAATCATTATCATCTCCATTTTTATTGGTTCCATATTTGCAATTTTTTTCACTTCTTATATCTAAAAAATTACAAAAAACATATCAATCATTTTGCATCTTATTTACATATCATTCAATTGCATTTGAAAATCAAAACAAAATTGCATTTCAAATTAGGTCTTGCATTTCACTTTTCATTGCATTTTTGCATTGAATTTTTGGAGAATCTAAAGTTGTATTTCACTAATTTAAACTATTATAAATGACAACAACACTACTTCAATAAAAAAATTATTCAAGACAAGTTTCAGTAATCTTTAAGTGTACATTAACAATGGAGATTGTAACAAAACATAAAACCCACTATAGAGAAAATTTAAAACATGAATAAATCAACACAATGAAAAAGTGTTTAGATAGAGAAAACCCTTATGGGTAAAAATATACACTAGGAAAGAGGCACAAGTTTGTATTAATCTATAAAATATTTGTACAATACATCTACACAACTTTCTCCACAAGTCTTCAATCTGACAACATTCCTACAACACCTAAGTACCTTTAATCTATATTGCAATGAAAAATATATAGAAAATACTTATAGAAAAGTTTTCCAACTCATCCTAGGCTTTCATCTTCTCTCTCCTCCAAATATCCAATATGCAAGCATCAAAATGGCACCAACATACAACTTACAAGTGTCAAAAGTTAACCCTTCCAAAGTCAAGGACCCATATCCAAGAATGGAATTTTACATCTTATGATGTACCATTACCATCATAGATACATACGACATACATCCTACCCAAGATAGGTGCTAGGGGCTAAATATAGCAAATATACAACTAACATATCCATCATATACATCATAGAATCTTAGAATCTTATGACAACTTGCAGTTGTCATAGATTCACTTACCAAACATTATGATAGTTTTCATACATGCCAAATATAGTAGATTCTTAAAGGGAAATGCCTAACCTCATTTACCATGATTTTTTACATTTTCCAATAGTAAATGTCACTTCGTAATTACCTATGGTGACTTTGAATTTACCCCTGTCAGTGAAATTAGTATATCTCCCCATGGATAATTACAAATAACCAATATTGGGTTTACAAGCTTAATGGCACCTCATCACAACATTCTCCCACTTGACATTATACATTTTAAATCAAATGAAAAAATAATTAGGCACTAGAAACAAATCCCATGGCCTCTTTGCATCACATGAACATCTCTATGCTCACAAGTATGGTCAATGAATCTGTAACATTATCCTAATTGTATATCTTCTTCAGCTCAATGTCTCCATTTGCAACCAAATCTTGAACAAAGTGATACTAAACATGAACATGCTTAGTCCCAGCATGATACATATGATTCTTGGCTAAACATATAACACACTGGCTATCACAACCAATTTGAATGATCCTCCAATCAAATCAAATCCCTCTACATAGTCTCCTCAACCAAACTACCTCCTTAGAGACATGAGTAGCATCCATATACTCTTCTTTTGTGGTGGAAAAAGAAAATGTGGGCTGCCTCTTACTCATCCAACTCACTGCACCTACAAACAAAGTAAAAACATAGCCATTAGTGGACCTTCCAATATCCAAGTCACCTACCCAATTTGCATAAAAAAAACCCTATATATCCAAAATATTTATCAACACTATCAGTACCAAAATAAACCTAACAATGATCAGGAGTAGCTGCAAGATATTTAAACACCCTCTTTGCATAATTACAATGTTGTCTACTAGTGTTAGACATAAATATACTCAAGACTCCCACTACTTGGGAAATATCTAGCCTAGTGCAAACCATTTTATACATTAAAATCCCTACAACACTAGCATATGAAACATTAGACATATCCTCAAGATCATCCTCAGTCTTTGGACACATATCTAATGAAAGATTAATATCAATAGGTAAAGGAACTCTAACTAGGTTACAGTCTTGTGTACTAAACCTCTGCAAAATAGTATTCACATACTTACTTTGTGAAAACCAAAGCTTTATGTTACCTTTGTCTCATTTGATCTCCATTCCCATAATATACCTAGTAGCTCCAAGATCCTTCATATCAAATGCACCTAAAAGTTGGGCTTTAAGCTCACTAGTCATATCCTTTGTATTGTTGAAAAATAACATGTCATCAACATACAAAGCAATAACCAATATAGAATCACCAACACAAAAAATGTAAACATAGTTATCCTCCTTGCTTCTAAAAAAACCAAATTTCAAAAAAAATGAATCAAACTTTTGATACCACATTCTGGGGGACTATTTTAAACCATAAAGAGACCTCTTTAAACTGTAAATCCAATGTTCTTTTCCTTTTACCTCAAAACCTGTAGACTGTTGCATATATATTTCTTCTTCAAGATCTCGATGCAAGAATGTGGTCTTAATTTCCATTTGCTCAATCTCTCGATCATAGGTTGTAGCAATGGATAAGAGAAATATACTAGAAGACAATTTAGCAATAAGAGAGAATATTGAGCACCAAAATCAACTCCCTCTCTCTGGGAGTAGCCCTTGGCTACCAGTCTAGTCTTGTACTTCTCCAATGACCTGTCTGGTCCAAACTTCTTCTTTAAGAACCACTTACATCCTATGGCCTTTCTTCCTTTGGGGAAATGAACAAGATCCCAAATGTTACAAGAGTTTAAGGCCATCATTTCCTGCATGGCTAACTACCAATACTCACTGTCATCTACAAAAATAGCTTCCCTATAGGATCTAGGTTCATCGTTAGTACTCAATAAAGCATATGCACAATGAAAATATGGTGGGCTATACCTGTCAACTAGATTTCATTGTCTTGTGGATCTCTAGGGTGGAGTAAGAGACTCAACTAGTTCTTCTACATGATCATTTGTACCAACTTATATAACAACAGATTCATCTTCATCAAAATTACTTGAATCTTCTTCTTCTTCTTCACCCCCCAATCCATCATTTTGTTCTTCTTGAGATTCATCTAACTTCTCTAACTCAAAGTGCACTCTCTCTACCTTTTCTTCTTTTTCTTTTAGCTACTCAAGTTCATAAATAGCTCTAAGTTCCCTAAAAATAATATATCTAGAAAAGATAATTTTACGGAATAGTGGATTCCAAAGCTTATAACCTTTAACATCATCATCATATCCAATGAATGTAAATTTTTTAGATTTTGGATGCAACTTAGATCACTTTTCCTTAGGCACAAATAAAAGTATCACAACCAAAAAATATTAAATGTGAAACTGAAGGTTTGTTACATGTCCACACTTCATAAGGTTTCGCATGAAGAGCCTTACAAGGAGATCTATTTATCAAGTAGAAAGTAGTACACACAACCTCTTACCAAAATCATTTATCCAATTGTGCATCACTCAACATACTTTTGGCCCTTTCCATAATTATTTAGTTCATCCTTTCTACAACACCATTCTGTTGTGGTGTATACAGAGTTGTATTTTGTCTAATTATACCTACATTCTTGCAAAACTCATCAAATTCCTTAGAGAAATATTCCCCACCATTGTCAAATCTTAATATTTTTATCTTTAAACCTGATTGGTTCTCTACTAAGACTTTGAATTCCATAAACTTGTGAAAACTTCATATTTATGTTTCATAAAATAAATCCATGTATATCTAGATACATCATCAATTAAGGTGACAAAATAATTAGATTTTCTAATAGATTCAATATCCATAGGTCCAAACACATCCGTATGAATAATTTCTAACTTCTCTTTTTCTCTATTGCTTCCTGAAGGAAATTATTTTCTATTTTTTTTATCAAACACACAATGCTCACATAAATCAAAGTGATCATTAGAATGGGATAAACTATCCAAAAACAAATTATTCTTAATATTTTTAAATACATTACTACTTGTGTAGCCCGATCTATGATGCCACAACATACACTCATTTTCAGCATTGACCTCAAATACATAGGAGGCATTACAAATTGTACTAGATTCAAGCTTGAATAGGTTTCTCAATCTCTTCCCCTTCTCTACCACCAAGTTCCCTCTCACTAATCTACAACCATCCTTGTCAAAAGTCACATGCATTCTCAAATCATTAATCTTTGAAATAGAAATTATATTTCTAGCTAATCCAGGAACATGATAAACATCAAGGAAGGTTTTAATCCCCCCATCACTGAAACACAACAATGCCTTTCCTTTCCCAACAATCGGATATGAAGAGTTGTCTCCAAGGTATATATTACCTCCATCATATTTTTCATATGTGGTGTCATATGAAACGAGCATCCTGAGTCAACCAACTAGTGATCATTAGCAACAACATTACTAGTAGAAATTAAAACATCTTCACCTTCATTCAAGGACTTATCAAAGGAACTCTCCCATTCTTTCTTTGGGTTTGTACACTCCTTTACATATCCCCTTTTACTATAATTCCAACACTTAACTTTGTTCTTCTTTCTAGGAATCTTAGATCAGCCCTAGGACTTGTCCTTAGCTATTTTCTAATCTTCTTTTGGTCCCATTTCCTCAAACCTTCCCTTGACACTTAGAGCATCCCTTGAACTATTTGTATTCTTCTTCCATAGTTCTTGTTCCAGTAAAATTGCAACAAGGGCATCCAACTTTGGATCTATGAGGTTAGCCGTGATAGCAAGAATAACATTCTCCTAGGACTCAAGTAAAGAACAAAGAAGCAAGATACATTTACCTTCCTCATCTACTTCAACATCTACTAAAGCAAGCTGACTCATCAAAAAATTAAAATAATTTAAATTCTCTACAACTAAATCACACTCTTTTATTTTCAAAGAATTTTTTTTTGTTTTAAATAAAGTGTATTTACCATAATCTTGGATTGGTAGATCTCACCCAACCAATTACACAATTTATATGTAGCCTCTTCCTTTGCGACATTCAACAAGACAGAGTCTGAAAGACACAACTAGGAAATTCCCCATGCCTACTTATACATTCTATCCCACTCATATTGAGAGACATCACTGGGTTTCTTCTCTTTTTGAATAGCCAACCATTGGTTTCTTTCTTCCAATAAATCTTCCATTTTTAGCTTCCAAAACTCATACCCTATTTCGTCGAACTTCTCAATGTTCAAATGAGAGCTTGATGCACTGATGGATGCAACCATAATTTCAACACAATATCTTCAAAACGAATGCAACCAAACCTCCCATTGCAACTACAACTTCCACACTACCACCCAATAGTCAAAGCTAGCCAAGCTCTGATACCAAAATGTTAGAAATGAAAGCAACACTACTTCAATGAAAATATGATTCAAGATAAATTTCAGCAATCTTTAAGTGTGCATTAAGAATAGAGATTATAACAAAACATAAAACCCACTATAGAGAAAATTTCAAACATGAAGAACTCAACACAATGATAGAGTGTTTATGTGGAGAAAACCATTTTAGGTAAAAAAAATCAACCAAGAAAGAGGCACAAGTTTATATTAATTTGTAAAAGATCGATACAATACATCAACTATATACCTCTATCAATAAGTCTTCAATATAACAACATTCTTGAAACACCTAAGTACCATAAATCTATATTGCAACAAAAAATACATGGAAAATACTTATAGAAAAGTTTTCCAACTCATCCTAGGTGTTCACCTTCTCTCTCCTCCATATCCCATATGCAAGCATCAAAATGGTACCAACATACAACTTACAAGTGTAAAAAGTTTACCCTTCCAAAGTTGGGTTCCCATATCCAAGAATGGAATATTACATCTTATGATGTGTCATATCCATCATAGATACCTCCAACATGCATCCTACCCAAGATATGCATTTGGGGCTAAATATAGCAAATATACAATTAACATATTTGTCATATGCATCGTAGAATCTCATAATCTTATGACAACTTGCAACTATCATAGATTCACTTACCAAACATTATGATAGTTGTCATGCATGCCAAAAATAGTAGATTCTCCAAGGGAAATTCCTACCCTCGTTTACCATGATTTTTTACATTTTTCAATAGTAAATGTCACTTCATAATTACCTCTAGTGACTATGAATTTACCCCTATCAGTGAAACTAGTATATCTCCCCATGGATAATTAAAAATAACAAATAATAAATGGAATAAATATAATATTGGGATTTACAAGGTTAATGGCACCTTATCCCAAAACAAACCTTGAACTGAAATATATAACTAGGAACATGCAAATCATTAAAAACTAGTTTAAAAATACCTAACCAGGAACCATTTGCCTTTACTAGTGAATAAGTCCCTGATCAGGTCTAATATGTACCTTCTAGCATTTGAAAAGAATTAAAATTAACTCTAAAATCCATAGAAAAATCCCAAAAATATCTAACTAGGACTGATTTTCCCTTACTGGAAAATGAATCCCTGTTAGCTATAGATCTACATTTTTAGAACATTGAAATCTCAATTTTTAGGTTTTGTTTGGTGCTATTATCTTGATGTTTTAGTTTCTTGATTTTCTATTTTATTAATTCCATTGCATTTAGCTTAAATTGCTTCATTTTAGTACATTGCTAAAATTTTAAAATTGCATCAAAACATTTTTTTTTTAGCTTATTGCATTGTGTAATCAATAAATTAGCATGTTTAGGTCTAAAATTTTGAAACCAGAAAACTGTATAGGAAATTTGTGGAAGTCCTTGTTCTCTTTGGTTGATGTTTCAAATTGTGTTTTTGGAAATGACCCTAATGACATTAAACTCACTCATGCTCACACAACTCCCAATGCATGTACTCCTCATGATATTGACATCATTGGAGAAGGTGATGCTAGCATGAATGGATTCATAAATTATTTCCTTAACATCCTTGAGTCTAATGCATCAATTTTTCCTTCAACGAAACAACCCACACAACCCAAAATGTTTAATCTTTTAAATCCTAAAATTGATTCATAAGTTGAACCTAAGTTCCCTACCATAGGTGAACCTAGCACCTCTAAACAAGCAAACATTCAACCATCCTATGCCAACAAAGTAATCAACACATCAATCAACCTTGAAGAGACATATGGCAAAGGATTCATGATCTTACACAAACAAGGATGTGACTCAAAATATGAACATACAATTCATTAACTCCTAGAGAAAATACCAACTAAAGAAACCAAAGGGATAGGATATCAAGATCTCCCTCTAAACATAATTTCTCCTAAAGAATCCCTAAGGCTTTGTAGTGATGGTACAATTGTCTTAGATCCTCCTCTTGATATAAGTGTCCTCGTTCCTACAAAGCAACCTACACTTCCTAAGCATAAGGATAATAAAGACAAGATCATCTCTGGATCTCTTTCCCTAATCCCATCTAGAGGATTTGGTGAATCTAGCAAGTGCAAGAGGCCCTACAATCTATAGAAACTAAAGTTCCCTTGTCCACCACCAAAACATGAAAGGAAACTACAAATACTTCTAAACAAAGAACTTACAATATTACTACCAATGAAAGACAAGATAATACTATATCCTAAAGATGAAAATGTTCGACATTGCCTAATGCAGTACTAGGTTCAAATCCTTCTTACAATTCCAACTTGATGATAACAAAACAATCTTACTATTCTCAAAACCTCAACACAATAACTTTTCATAATTTCAAAATACCTTCCTAGTATCATTGCAAACCATGGAATTTTAGCATTTTACTCACAAAATTTCTCAAGCCCATCAACCATCAGTCTTTACAAACCCCCATTAGAGAATTTTTTTAAACATACTTCAAAATCACATATGTTTCTTTTGAAAAAAACTCCCATACTTAATGCTTTAACACTATCCTAGACCCCCAAATAGGTCTATTTTTCAAAGAAAGTGCAACCTAAACCATCTAGCAACCCCCAAAACCTAAAAAAAATCATTTGTCATACTTCAAAACAACTAAATCAGCCATTTTTAACATCAAGAAAACACTCCAAGTCTCTAGTTCACCAAACCCTCATTTTTGCTTGATTAGAAGGGGGTTTATTAAATCTCTACTTTACCAACATTTACTCACCCTAAAAACACATCCAACATGTCCAACTATTTTTTATCATTCTTGAAGAACCTTCAAATCTTGCTACTCAATGGATTCACAACCATTTCTTACTTTAAATCCCCAAATTTCACTCAAAACATGCAATTTTCCTATCTATGGTGTCATGCAAACCCATATAAACCCTCATTTAGACTCCTAAAACTTAAATAATATCAAATTTCATCCAAAATACTATCATTCTACCAAGTTTGGAGTGATTTCACTTGGTAAAATCAAACTTATGTCATTTTGATTGCTCTCGGGTTCCCTACTCAAAAATTTAGGACTAATTTCAAAGAAAAGCAATAACTTTCATGTTTCTTAATGAAATTCCACAAGAACAACTGAAAAATGATCTAGAATCATATTTTCATCATTCCCAATGACTAGCCATCCAAAATCTAATCGTACAAAGTCATACAGTAGCCTGCAAAAATGCTTTACCAACAATTTTTGTGAAATAATAGAGTTTCATTCATGATTTTCTATTATAATTCAAAACTCCTCTTTTGCCTCAAAGTCTGGGAGGATTATTTATGCATTAAAATACCATAACCAACTCAAACCAAATTATTCTAACTAATTTTTCACCTATTAGACTCTTCATCTCCCATTTTTTCACTTTTCCTTGACAACATTTACAAATTTTGCAAATTTGACAATGACCACATAACCTATCCAAATACCTGTCAAATAACTTAAAATACAATATAATGGTCTTGAAAGACCTTATTGAATGACACCAAAGAACTCATTGAACACTTATTTACAAATTTTCCTCATGGAGGTTTGAATGCAACATGGTGCTCCTGCACCAAACTCCCCTTGAAAAAAAAAACTCAAGTCCCTTGAGGTAGCAAAGATTAAAGAACCTGCAAAGAGAAATGTGTCTTCACCATCACCTGCAATCAAAAAATTTGTGAGGGGTATAAATATAGTTCCTTGAAATGAGTATCTTCTTTGACCATGGCTATCCCTTGGTTATAATTGTTAACTTCATCATGTAGCTACTTCATCTTGACACTTGGTTTATTCCTCCTTGAAATTACAAACACAACAAGAAAAATGTCTTATTTTCATCTCCTCAAGTACATGCTCAAACTCATCCAAAAACTTTGCACTTTGATTTACCTTTTTCTCTACTAACCATAAGGTCTATACATTTGTTGCCTCATCGTATGCATAAACTTCTACTTGGAGAAAATTAAAAAATCCATTAACCTCATTATGAAAAATGAAGTGAGAATTATATTTCGATACCTTGGTAGCCCACTTTGTATTTGCAAATCCAATCCATCCTTACCCTTCTCTTTATCGAATTTAGACACCGACTCATCATCTTCTCCTTCTAACATTGTATCATTCCTCAATTTTTCTATCTTAATGTCTCCAAGGCCTTCAACCTCTAAGTGCTCTTCTCTTTCCACTTACTTGAACTCTTCATTATCAACAATCACTTCAACTTGTTTTCTTTGTTATTCCTTCAATAGGAACTTCATCTTCTCCTCTGCTTTCTTCTCAACATAATCTTCTCAATAGGACATGCGACCCATTTCTTGATTGGTAAGTGCCAACTAGGTTTTTCTTGCTCATGTAACTATAGGATCTTCTTGCATCTCTCCCTTAGTAGCTTCCAAGCTTTCCTTAACTGTTTGATATTTTGTTCAACCTCCAACTATTTTTCTTTCTCTCTTTAATTATTCATCTCTATTTCCTCTTGTTTCCTCTTTTGTTTCTTCTCTTGTGAACCCCTACCCTACAAATGCCTTCTCAGAAAATCCATCTCTTCAAGCAAGTCCCTTTGACCTTGCTTCCTCTTAACTCCTCTACCTCACCTAGGTGTCTTCTCTTTTCCTCTATCTAGTATCTTGGAAATTAGGTTCTCTCTTCAACCTACACAAGCACACAAACACAAAAACTTTGAGCTTTGATACCAATTGATGCAATACAGGGTTTAAATCCTTCTTACAATTCCAAGTTGATTGTAACAAACAATCTTAATGTTCCCAAAACCTCAACACAATAACTTTTCATAATTTCAACATAACTTCCTAGTAGCATTGCAAACCATGTAATTTTAGCATTTTCCTCACAAAATTCCTCAATCCCATTGAACTATCAATTTTGTGGTGTTTTATGGACTTCTCTTGCACTCTAAGGATTTTTCACCTAGAAGGAGAGAGATAGAACACTAAAATTGAGGTGGTTCACTCAAATAGAGGAATGTATAATGGAATTATTACTAAATGAAATTATCTAAGTGCAAATAAGTGATGAAATTGATTGATTATGAATGCAAAACTAGTGAAATAAGAAATATTTGAAAACACAGAGATGTTTGCAAAAAGCTTAGAAAGATGATCAAAAATGCAAATGAAATTGAATAGAAAGTTGTAATTCATAATGTCTACAACTATGAGACTAATGTAGACTTGAAAGCACTCTAGAAATCTGGAAAATCCAACTTTTAGGTTGACTGGGACTCATTCGTCAGCCTAGGCAACTCACTCCTAGGTTAGGGTTTTCTGCCTAGAAATTGGTTTTTTCCCACTAGGTACTAGAATCTATACTTAACTTTTTCAGCCACCTCAAACAAGACTCATTCACCATCCAAGGAAAATTAGTCCTTTTTCAATTTTCTACAAATTTATATCTTGAACCTACACCTTGTCAGGTGTACAACACTTTTTAATGGAAATCTAGATTGGGATCTCAGAAAATACCTACAAAACAGCTTAAAACTTTTTTTCTAATGGGTGGTTTTCCTTGGTCAAAACCCTAATTGGGTAATAAAACCTTCAATGGATAAAAATATGCATAAAACCCTAGCCTTAAATGTGTTAAAGACTAGGAAAATCTGAAGTATGACAAAACCCTATTCTATTGTGTTAGAATAAGATGTGCAAATGTGATTTGAATGATGCAAGACTTCAACCCTAGAAACCCTACAACATATCAAATGAATGTAAATGTCATGCAAAATTAATACAAACCTTAATTTTGAAGATAGTGAGAAGATGGAAGATGGAACCACTTTGAAAACAAGTCTTTAGGTGTGATTTAATGGCTAGTTGCATCTCCAAAACCTAGATTTCTCCATGATTCACCATAGGCATCCATCATCAACTCTTTGCAATGTTGGATCTTGAGTGAGAAGTGAGCTTGAAGACCTAAAAAAACCCTATTTTATTGCCCTAAAACTTCAAATTTTCTTTAGAAAATGCAAATAAAACTTATTGTGGAAGACTCCTAATACTTGACTTTTCATTTTGCTTTTTAAAAATGACTAAGAGATGTGAAAAATGACCTAAAATGTGTATTTATAGGCATCAACACCTAATTTTCTAGTTATTTAGACCTAAGAGGCTAAAATCCACTTAAAAATTAAGTTGAATTGATTAATTTCCCACTCAAAATTGAAATTTCCCTCAAAAGGGACTCATTCGCTCTCCTTGGCGAATGAGTCCCACTAGTGGTTTTTGAAGGTGTTTTTTTGAGATATGCATGAATTAAGTGTTGCTTGTCAGGATTTAAGTGATGTTTTAAGTGAAATGGGTCTCTAACTAAAAAATAATGGGTCTTAGGGGCCTATAAATGTTTTTTTGAAGAATGAATAATGCAAGGGTACTCAAAAGTAGGTCTAAATTAAGCGTGAAAATGTCTCTTTTCTCAAGACTATCTAATTTTCTGTGCCACATTTAGCCCCCACTTTAGCAATCATATGACTCTATGTGCATATGTAAGGTAAAGGACTAAAAGCAATGAACTTTATTACATAAAAGGATACTCATTAAAAAGATGAGAGAATGAAGCCCCCAATGTAGTTATCTACAGGAGGGTATATGCAAGATCATCATGGAAAAAATACACCCTTAAGTGGCAAAAAATTCAGAAAAATCAGAGTTAGGCAACTTGACGTAAAAATTTGAATAAGTTATCTATATTATTTCAAAAATATGTAAGAATAGAATCTATAGGAAATTGAATATAGTTTCTAAACTACTAGGTTTTTTTTTTTTTTAAATTCTATTTGGCGAAAATTTGAAATTTCAATGCAGTAGTACTTAAATTTCAGCAAAAAAATAAGTGGTTGTTTGTCTGACCACCCTAACCACAATAAAATGATAATGTTTTTTTATAATATTGTAGACATAAGTAGAGGACTCATTTCCGGATGTGATGCATACTTTTTGTATTTTTTTCCAAGTAAATAATTAATTATGAATTTTTTATTACAAATTTTTAAAAATATAAAAAAACTCATATGTACCTTAACTTGGTCAAAACTTCATGAAATTCAATTTTTCTTTTTTAATCCTATAGTATACAAAGTGTAGAATGTGATGCATGTTTTGGATTCAAAAATGTGATATTGTTTGAAACATATAGATGTTTT
The DNA here is from genome assembly GCA_007258455.2 of Sequoia sempervirens. Taxonomy (NCBI): domain Eukaryota; kingdom Viridiplantae; phylum Streptophyta; class Pinopsida; order Cupressales; family Cupressaceae; genus Sequoia; species Sequoia sempervirens. The sequence continues at coordinate 306,493,858 of VDFB02353493.1, read as the reverse complement.
TCAATCAGCCTATCAATCAACACTTTAGTTGTAATTCAAATAGAAAATGAATAATAAATATTTATTAAATTCAAAGTAAAGCATAATTTATAGTGGTGGAAATTCGAGAATCACCTTTAAAAACCCTTTTCATTTCATCAATTTTGGGTAAAAAAATTCATCAGCCACATACCCTACAAATACCCATCATATTGCCAATTTTTTGCCCATCATGATCCTACACATACCCAGAACCACAACATTAGGAATCACATCCTACAACAAAAATTTGTTAATTTTCCAAAAATCCTTTTATCTAACTCCTAGGAATCCAATTCGAGGGTAGATGTTTGTCCCCCTTGATTCTCCTTGCTTTATGAAGGTGGAATCAAGGTAGCAATCTAGCCACGTCAAATAAAGAACATCATATCATAGGGAATTTCCAAGTATCATGCCACATAACGATAGATGATTAATGATGTCAGGTGTTGAATCACAATTCCAATGCATCAAATGGAATTGAAAATGGAGTTCCCTAGCTCCCACCATGTTGTTTTGAAGAAAAAATGTTTTATTAACTCTTAAGAGAAAATATGACTAATTTAATGCATAAGAGTAAAAGTGATGAAAATAGGTTAAAAAGAGGTAGAGCAGAGTAATTTGTCACTTACTATTTCATTTTACCTTCTTGTATCTTGAGAGTGACAAGTGAGACGAGAAGATATCGAGTAGATTGGATTACATTCCTTCGCAACTGGATGAGCTTTGAGAGTAGGTGGCGTGCGGCAAGCTATACCATGAGGTGAGTCAATTCAACAACCTTTGCTTTGTGATTTTATAATGATTTAAATATTTTTAATGTATTTATAGGTTAATTTAGGATCTTGGAAAAAAATTTCACAAAGTGTCCCCTTTTTTTTCAAAGTTTCCCATTTGGTCGTAAAGTCTCCCTTTTGTTCGCAAAGTGTCCCATTTCTTTGCAAATTGTTCCATTTCTTCACGAAGTGTCCCATTTCTTTGCGAAATGTCCAAAATGGGCTATAAATTGTCTAGGGCCTTTAGGAAAGCACACCAGAGGAACTTTAGCACACTTGCATGATGAATAATGTAAAAATTGAGGATATTAGATGAATTTTTAGAGCATATTGTTGTGATTTTGATAGGTACCCACCCAGTCATGATAGTGGCTAGGGGGAGATAGATAAAATTTCTTAGATATTTAGCCCCAACATTGTCAGCAGTGGAGATGGAGCATCTACCATGTAGTAGGCATCTATTGGGCATATCTGATGTTTCCTATGAGATACCATGATGCCCTGTTGATGGCCCTATGCAAGCGCAAGGACGCTGACACATTTACATTTCACCTTCTAACTGGGGAGATTACCATCATTGTAGAGGATGTACACTAGATTCTCTAAGTTCCTATTTGGGGAGAGCAAGTATATTTATGAAGGGATTGGTCATTTTGTGAGAGGAAGGCAGACATGCAGTACTGCTTTGATGGACCTTTTCATGATGAGCGTGTGAGAGCGCGAATCAAGATTTCTATGCTTATATATTTGTGAGCCCTCATTGTCAGAAGGATTATGGTGCATACAATTGCTCTTGTTCTCAATCCTAGTGGACAAGCGACACACCTAGATGGAGGATTGGTACACTTAATTTGTGAGATGGCAGAGTGTAGGAAAATCTATGCTTGGGGACGTTGCATCCTAGCACATATTTATTATGATCTTGGTTGATTTTTGTTTCAAGAGATCGATAGTATGGTGCACTACATACTTCTGCAGGTGTGCTACCTTGACCATTTTACATGCACTACAACTATCAGATTCCCATGTGCTATAGCTGCAAGATATCCATGAGCCTTCAGTATCCTCTATGATGCTTGTAGTAGTATGGAGATCTATATTTATAGAGAGTGAGATTTGATCGGTTGGAGGAGGATGAGATCCTATGGAGACCTTATCTACTCAGACTCTAGTGGCCAGATCTCATAAGATAGCTAAGGAGGATGTAGATGGACAATTTTTTGGTTGGGCTACATGACTATGTTGTACGATTGTTCTATTATGGCTAAGTCATGTGACAGTTTCAGCAGGTGTAGACACCAGCAAGAGCATTCCCCTTCATTAGGTGATCAATGTAGAGTGCCTGGAGGCTAGGTGATACTGTTTGGCTCACTATAGACTATTTTTTCTAAAGTGACTCCAATGATTCAGATCATGATTAGCCACTAGTATTTGACACTGATGATGTCAACAACATAGATGAGCATGAGGAGTGTTGGTTAGTAACATGACCAGCTTTTGTATTTCCCATGGATGTACCTATAGGTGATGTAGGACTAACACTTGATGAGGGAGATGAGCTAGAGGATACGGTTGAGGATGTGTGGTATAGGCTAGTAGATATAATTACTAATGTTATCAATGATGAGTACAATTTAGAGGTTGATCTTGACTATGAGGACTAGGATGGAGGAGAGGATGATGATGATGATGATTATGAGGAGGAGCCACCCCTGAGTGAGGGTGATGAGATAGTGACTAAGGATCAACATGTGACCAGATCATGTGTAGTAGCTACAACAGACATCATGACCCATGGTCAGAGAGAGGCTAGCACATTCTCCATGGCCCCCAGAGAGGATGAGGTTGATATCCCTTAGCCAACTAGAGATATAGGTGATGATATTTTATTTTACACATGTACTTTAGTTTTGATGGTTTACATATATATATATATACATATATCATGATGATGTTTATTTATTGTATATTGTTTCTATCTTGTAGGAGCGATGAGAGGCTAGTGAGAGTTCTATCATCAAGCTATCGCAAAGATACTCCCTACATCCATCAATGAGGAGGAGATAGACCCTGATTATGTGCCCCCACCAATCATGGAGGAGGAGCAAGAGTTGCTCAAACCTTTTGCGAGGTGAGCAGCTTATGAGAGTGGGTGGAAACAACTTTGATGAGCTAATAGTGTAAGATAGTCATCCCAGAATCCAACATAGGTGGAGAGATTGTATGTAGAGCTAACACAACTACAAGTGAAGAGAGATTAGATGGTAGAGGAGAATCTTGTAGCTATTGGTCGAGTATAGGGTTTAGAGTATGCACTCAAAGTTGGCAGATCATGATCATGATCACACATGACCATATCACGATGTCTGGGGACTGGATCATGAGCACTAGATCCCAAGGGGTCTAGTTCTCACAAACCTTGGTGATTTTGTATATGATGATGAGATGTATATAAAACTTGAGATATATATATGAGCATTTGATGTTGTTATAATTTGTCTTAATGTGTGACTGTTAAATGGAAATGTGATTAATTAAATAACTTTGTTAAAATAATTTAGTTAATGTATACATGATTTAACATGATTCATGTGATCTAATGTAAAACATATTTCAGTTTCACTTTAGATACAACCTTGCTAATATGAAAAAGAGAGTATGTTAAATTAGATACACCTATAATGCATATAAGGATCGAACTTAACATAACACGAGGGTGAATAGTATGAAATCTAAAGTAATTATAAAAAGAACTTAAATTATTACCTTAGTGTTCAAGACAAACACATGATCATTTGTCAAGAACGAAGCAATGTGAAAGTTATTTATAATAAAACCAAATAACTTAGAAAACACTACTTTATCAATCATACTATTCAAGAAGACTAGAGATAATACCGACACAGATGCATGACATTAATAGGCTCCTTAAGGGGTGTTCCATCGAGCTCAGTTAAGATGTAAGCACCAAACCCATAACTGGTATCGATTATGTAAGGTCCTAATGAATTAGGGTTGAATTTATCTTTGTCCTCATGGTCAACGTTAGTATTGTCTTGATTCTCATAGAGAATGAAATAACCCTTATGAAACTTTTGAGGAATGACATGAGTATTGTGTTTTCATTGTAATTGTTTAATGTAAGCTTGGAGATGTTCAAGAGCGTTAATGTGCTTTTCATCGAGCATCTCAAAATGGTGGAATTTTTTATCTTTATGTGGCATCGTCAATAAGGTCTTGAAGAACAATTCATAGCGTAGAAATTTCTAACTCCAAGGGCATGATCACGTTAGTACCATAAACAAGGTTATAGGGTATAGTTCCCGTGGATAGCCTAACACTTGTTCGATAAGCCCACAACACATAATGTAATTGCATATGTGAATCCTTATGATGTTTGTTAATAGTTTTCCTTAGGATTTGTTCAAGAATCTTGTTAGTACTTTTAGCTTGTCCATTGGATTGCGGATAGTATGGTGTAGAAAAGCGATATTGGATATTTAATGTTTCAAGAAATTTATTTACTTCATTATTCTTAAATGGGGTTCCATTGTCTGAAATGATTGTGGAAGGAATGCCAAAGCGAGCAATTATGTGTTCCAATAGGAAATGACAAATTACTTCAGTGTTTGTAGATCGACGAGGAATAGCTTCCACCCATTTTGTGAAGTAGTTTGTTGCAATTATTATAAATTTGTATGTCTAACAAAAGAGGGTGGTAAAATTTTTCCAATAAGATTCAATCCCCATACTAAAAATGGCCAAATGGGATTTTGGGAACAGAGCTCAAAAGTAGGGGCATGAATTATATTGCTATGTTCTTGACATTTGTGACATCATTTAACATAAGAAAACCACTCTTAACGAATTTTTTCACTAATGAGCATCCTCCAAAATGACCTCCACAAGCCCCAACATGAGCCTACTAAAGGGCTATAGGAATTCCAGAGTCCTTACGACACCTTAATAAGAGACCATTGAAGGATCTTCTGTACAACACATCAACGAGGCTCATGTATTTGGCTGCTAGTTTGTTTAAATTATTTCAAGTGCTTTTCATTGTGGGCTCAAGAATGGTTTCAAGATGGGGTGAATAACAAAGGTGAAGTCTATTGAAGGATTGTGTGGGTATATAAGAGAGGTTGAACTCCCCATCACATCCACATGTCAATTGTCTTTTTGTGGGATGTTACCAATGGTGAATGATTCAAGATTCTCTAGTAGTTTCATTGTAAGATCCTTATATTTTGATAATTTTTCATGTTTAGCTCGATATGTCCCATTGATTTGTTTGATTACTAATTGTGAATCACCAAAGATCTTGATATGTTTAGCACCCATGGTTAAAGTAGCTCACAATCTTACCATTAATGTCTCATACTCAACTGTGTTATTTATACATAGGAAATTTAATCGATAGGACAAGGGAATAGGATTTCCATCAACAGAATTAATACCACTCCAACACTAGAACCAATTTGACACATTTTAGATCCATCAAAATATAATTCCCATGTTTTAACATTTGCATTCAAGACACTATCATCAGGAAAGGAGTCATGATTAGGTAATGTGAGAGGGAAAGGGGCATCAACTAAGTGATAAGTTAAGGCTTGTCCTTTGATTTCTTTTTGGGAAACAAAATTAAGGTCAAACTTAGTTAACAACATCACACACTTAGCTAACCATCCAAATAGGTCAGTTTTATTAAAAATAAGCTTAAGGGGATCAAATTTTGTTCTGACTTGTATTTCAAAATTTAGTAAATAATGTCATAATTTACTAGTAGTGAATACAAGAGCTAAACATTGTTTTTCAATTGGTGAGTATCGAGTTTCATAATCAATTAGATTTCAACTAATGTAATAATCAAGATGTTCTTTCCATGATCATCTTGTTGATCCAACAATGCTACAAGAGCATGGGTTGATGCGGCTATGTACAGGATAAATGGTCTGTTTTGCATATCAAGTTCTAAAATAGGTGCAGTTGTTGGAAGACTAAAATCACTAAGAGGGGGGGTGAATTAGTTATTTATGAAAGTCCCAATATTTTTAAAATCAAGAATGTATGTTGTCTTTTGAACAAAGAGAACAAATGAGAGTATGTGAGCAAACTTGAATTTTAAATCAAAACACCAAATGACAGTTCAAAGAAAAATTTTGACTTGTGCATAAATAGTATTGTACTTGCATGAACCATGAATTAAATATAAAAAAATAACAAAGGTGAAACTTAATGTTCACTTTCACATGTATCAAAGCTCACTTTAAACCAAAACCTTTTATGCATGAAACCTGACATATACATTGGTAGATATGAAAGACTGTTGATCAATAACCATTCCATGTATTTGGTGACACATTTAAAAACAGATAGATAAGAAAAATCACACACATAAAAAACATCTCATAACACATTATATGTCCTAAGTGGAAAACCCTCTTGGGGAATAAAAACCACTAAAAAATCTTTCTCTTTATTCACTTAGAGCTCCAACTCTTTAAAGTATAGGAGCACCAACTCCTTAAAGTAAAGGAGCACCAACTCCATAAAAGTTTAGGAGCACCAACTCCACAAAATTCAGAAGCACCAACTACATAAGATACAAGAGCACCAACTCCTTTACAATGTAAAACAATACAGTATTCTATCAAAACCCTAGAAGTGCAAATTTCAATCCTAGAGTTTCAATAGAAGACTATAAAATATTTTCAATAAGCACATGGAAGAATGTTGTATGAGAATGACAACATCTTCTTTAAGCACAACAATTTGAGTATCAATATAAAGATTTTCAATACAATACCACTTTTGTATAGTATGTCTGAAACATCATATTCCTCTTTCAAGTAACACACAAAAATGCCTGAAGATCATATTTTAAAGACCCTACAAATAATAATCTTTCTATGCAGTTTGAATAACTGTAAATAAACTCAGGTTAGGGTTCGAATGAGAAACCCTAAATAATCTCTCTTAAAAAAATTTATTAAACCCTCAACAAGAACAATATATTTTGTTGCATTTCAAGATGAGATTCCAAAAACCCTAATGGGTTTTTAAACTAAAATCAATAATACTTAGCTCTTAAGATGCCCAAATAGAATAATCCAAAATATTTTAATCAAAACCACAAAACCACACATATTTTTCAATACTTGGTCATGGTGGAAAAAACTGAATGAAAAAACATGATGACCTGTCAAGGAGTTCATAACCACCTAGTTGGAAAGATGCCATTGAATCTCCTTTGACTAACTTCCACATTCGAGCTCTTACCCATTGATAGTTGTCAAACCAAAAAATAATTCTTACTTCTATTCAATCAAACCAAAATTCTAGTAAATTTATCCATGCTCTCTACCATTACACTTATCATATTCTCTTATTGTCATTTGTGAGAGCTTCAAGAGATGAATTGCAACTGAGCAAATCATTCATGGTGGCTAGGGTTCAAAACCCTATTCTTTGCAAAAAGAATCAACATAATGTATTTTTCCCTAAACAAGCTTCTTTTCATTTCAATGACTTAACAATCACTATTAATCAATTTAAGTCCACTACCAAAGTCATTACAAATGTTGACAATAATAACATCTGCTTCCAAAGTTATCACAAATGCCGACAACATAATCACTTTAATTATTACTTCCAGACTATCGATGCCACATAAAACAAAGATATCTATGGATGCCAAATAAGCTATTACATACCCGATTATGGCTATCAGTGATAGGTCAGCAAATAATAGTTGTTGGTGTCATAAGTAAATCATGACCATAATTTGATTCAATAAAACCTGATACCAGTAAATCTTTAATATAAGCTTTATTAAATACTTCAATAATATGTTGTCTGATACCTTTATCACTTTACAAAGTGATTTATTTCCATCGATGGGGTTTTAAACCCCTTAATATTGTTGAAAAATATATGTCAAGCACATATAAATGATTACATCAAAAAATAAATACAATGTGCCCATAACACAAGAATATGCCAAGCATTAGTCAACCTGTATTGAATGTTGTCCCTAAGTATATCAAGTGAAACAAATAATTTTGTGAAACTTTGAATGTTGAATTATGAATAAACATCCAATATGTTCAAAAACCACTTCTCTTTGATATCACCATATTCACATTGTGACTTTAATGATCAAGTCAAAACAACATGAATGCCTTAAATCAATACAATAGTGCAATAACTTAAGATTGAAAATGCATTAATATATCATTCAAAGACAACCTAAATATGTCTATTGAATATACCTGTGGAAAAAACTGTAACATGTAGTCTTTGAGGAATCAAACTATTGAAACATAAGTAATAAACATTGTCAATCTCAACAAATGTATAAATATCAAAGATTTGAATCAAAGACCTATAACTGTAACATGTAACTGTAAATCAATTTTTGAAATCAAGGACAAACCACAAAACAACTAAAATCCAACAAACTCCCCCTTTGTCCTTGATGGAAAAACGCATATCATCTCTCCCCCTTTTTCCCTCAATGACAAAGAATGAAAGAGGAGAATGTGAAATTCCAGGAATATAGACAACTGAATCCAACCAACACAGTAACCAGCTGGAAGAAGAAATCAAGAATCAAATACTATCAACATATCATTACTTCAGTCATAACCAAATAACTTTGTGTCATAGATATCCTTGTGTTAATCACATGAGAATCAAATAACTTGTTTGCACCAAATACCAACTATATAAACAATGTTACTAGCATGTATAACCATGTATGAAGGCATCAATTATGCACTTCTCACAATGTTTTATCACTTGTAAGGTAGCATCTACAACATCAAAGAACAATGGATTGAACAAATTCAAAACATGACATTAATCTTTCTCTGTTTGATGTTACTCTATATAAATAGAGTGAAAAAATTCCTTCTTATTCTAGTACTTGAAGATCATATGTGTCATTTGCTACTATTGTGAACTTATCCTCCTTGATTGATGCCAATCATACTTTAATTGTGGTTTTTACAATATCATGACTCAAATCAATGTTCTTGTTATCAAATATACCTGTCCCAACCATTATATACACTTCCTTGAAGGTATAAACTTGTCACATCGTTCATAACCTCATTTCTTTGCATCTCAAAACTAGCACTTGTTCTATGAGCCTTCATCATCTCTGTGACTGATATTTTTCAAGATGCATATCTAATTGCTTGAGCACTTTTATGAAAACACCTCTACAAAGATATTATCATTGCATATGATTTATCAACTTCAAACACAATTAGCTTCTTTCCAATTCACCTCTTTATTTTTCTTGCAAAGATCATCTTTTTTTCCTTTTGTAATCATATCATAACTTTTCTACAAGATATACTAGGTTTATGTAATCTTCACCGAGTGATCAAGAATATACAATATTCTGCCACTATTGTTAGGCTATCCTCAAGTGTATATTTTTATGTATACAATCTCTGTAGCATCTCTTTTAACATTTCATCACAACCAATGTCAAGAACTTATTTTTTTACAAAGCTACACTATTGCACCTATAAACACAACTTCAAAGAACACTTGTAAGGTCTAAATTTGTATAGACTTAAGAAACCATAACAAATTCATAGTATGATCCTGGTCTGCAAACATCAACATATAAACATTTGAATCTCAGTCACCCTATATAACTTTTGAGGTCTTCTTGAATTTTTTTTATGTTCCAACCATGAAATGTTACGGGCAACTTCCAAGCATAGCACTAAAAAACTCAATTTCAAGCAACATTCATTTTCATTGTCCTTTCAGCTAGCTACCACTATCATTACATTTTTGCATGCCAAATACTGTACTCCAACTAAGAAATTAAACTATTAACAATTCACTTTCTTATCATCCTTTGTCATTGAAACTTCACTCATATAAGTTAAACCAAGCATTATATTATGTGCATAGCAAGTAACTGCTAAGCATGATATCAAAGTGTTAAGCAATAATGAGACTGATCAATCAAGATAAAAATCTTTAATGACAAAGAAAAATATGAATACTGCTTCACTGTCCAAGCCACCATTATCTCATGTAAATATTTTGACATCATCCAACTCATGCACCTTCTGAGAAACACAGACCACTGAAGTTATTAAACCATTGTATCTATCAATCATAGGCAAAGAGTATTGTACCCACTGTCATTGGCATTATGTTGCAGCAAAGCAAAGCTAAAACAATCTGTCCACAAATGGCATGAAGTATTATTGTGTTTCAATCATCCTTCACATATTTTATACAGTGTTTTTACCACAGACACTTTCAAAGAAACATAAATCACCCACTACAACTTTAGTAGACATATGGGAAATTATAATCCATCAGTATGATGATATATATAAACCATAGCATTAATATTGTTATCATCAACTCATTTTCATTGTTATTCCTATCGTAGACAAGAACTCAACATAGAACAAAAGAAAAAAATATGATACATTTGTGGCTTAACACTATGACTTACACCCTAATATGAGAATCATGATAAATAAGTCATGAGGCAACAAAATACAACTACTTCTTGTTTGATATCAATGGGTTTTGTTTTATAATGCACTAATCATCTCCCCCTATCTTCATGTTGCCTTTTAAATGCTTAGAAATGGCTCTTGTGTAGCATGCACAAGATTTAGTTCTTCCTCTTCCTTTTGTTGTTTTTTTCTCCATACCTCCAAAGATTCTTTCCTTGGCTTAAGAAGGTTATCTAACTCTTTGTTTCTAGATGATTTCTTCCATTGACCCCCGCAAAACTCTTCTTTATGTCCAAAACCATTACATCTATAACATACAACCAAAGATTTATAGTATCTTGTATCACCATTTAGAGATAATTTATCACATTTTCTTGCAATATGACCTAATTGACTACACTTGAAGCATGTGACAATACCATAGTTCCTTTGCCAATCATTTTTCTTCACTTTAATCCAACATTCAGGTGCTCTATGGCCATATTCAAAATAAGAATAACAATAGCCTAAAAAAGAAAAACTATACCTCATCAATTTACCCTGCCAAGGAGAGGGAGATCTTGTGAATCTATTTATTCTATTCCTTCCTCCTCTGTTGATATCCTTGTGTTGTTTATTTCCTACAGTTTCAAGGTTAGCAGCATGAAAGTTTAAATCTTCCTTTTTCCTAGGTTTTTTTCTAACCTTAGAGCACTATCTTTCCTCTAATCCTAGACCACCTTTGTCACTTGGAGCTTTTTTTGCACCAATAATTTTAGCCAAGGACATAGATCCATTCTCATTAATTTTCTCATCACTTAACTGCTTTGATGCTTTATCCTTAAGTCAACTAGACTTTATTAAACAAGGATTTGGCTTTGGTCACAAAAGTACCTTCTTGAATTTGAGATATGTTTGATAGACTTCCAATAACCAGAATCTATCCTAGGTGGATTAGACCTATAAAAGGATCCTATGCTTTGATACCAATTGTTGGAAGACTGAAATCACTAAGAGGCGGGGTGTGAATCAGTGATTTATGAAAGTCACAATCTTTTTAAAATCAAGAATGTATGTTTTTATTTGAACAAAGAGAACAAATGACAGTATGTGAGAAAACTTGACTTTTAAATAAAAATACCAAATGATAGTTCAAAGAAAAAATTTGACTTGTGCATGAACAATATTGTATTTGCATGAACCATGAATTAAACATAAAACATTAATAGAAGTGAAACTTAACACTTTCACATGTATTAGAGCTCACTTTAAACTATCTAACCTTTTATGCATGAAACTTGACATATACATTGGCAGATATGAAAGACTAATGATTAATAACCATTCAATTTATTTGGTGACACATTTAAAAATAGATAGATAAGAAAAATCACACACACAAAAACATCTCATAACACATTATATGTCCTAAGTTGAAAACCCTCTTGGGGAATAAAAACCACTCAAAAAATCTATCTCTTTATTCACTTAGAGCACCAACTCTTTAAAGTATAGGAGAACCAACTACTTAAAGTACAGGAGCACTAAATCCATTAAGTTCAGGAGCACCAACTCCACAAAATTCAGAAGCATCAACCTCATAAGATACAAGAGAACCAACTCCTTTACAATGTAAAAAAATATAGTATTTTATCAAAACCCTAGAAGTGCAAATTGCAGTCCTAGAATTTCAATAGAAGACTATAAAATATTTTCAATAAGCACATTGAAGAATTTTGTATGAGAATGACATCTTCTTTAAGCACAATAATATTAGTATCAATATAAATATTTTCAATGCAATACCACTTTTGTATAGTATGTCTGAAACATCATATTCCTCTTTTAGGTAACACAAGAAAATGCCTAAAGATCATCTTTTAAAGACACTACAAATAATAATCTTTGTATGCAATTTGAATAACTATAAATAAACTCAGGTTAGAGTTTGAATGAGAAACCCTAAATAATCTCTCTTAACAAAATTTATTAAACCCTCAACAAAATCAATATATTCTATTGTATTTGAAGATGAGAGTCTAGAAAACCTAATGGGTTTTAAACTAAAATCAATAATACTTAACTCTTAAGATGCCCGAATAGAATAATCCAAAATATTTTAATCAAACCCACAAAACCACATAAAGTTTTCAATACCTTGTCATGGTGGAAAAATCTAAATGAAAAAACATGATGGCATGTCAAGGAGTTCATAACGACCCAGCTGGAAAGATGCCATTGAATCTTCTCTGACTAATGTCCACATTCAAGCTCTTAACCATTGATAGTTGTCAAACAAGAAAACCATTCTTATTGCCATTCAATCAAACCAAAATTCTAGTAAATTTATCCATGCTCTCTGCCATTGTTCTTATCATATTCTCTTAGTTTCGGATGTGAGAGCTTCAAGATCTCCATTGTAGCTGAGAAAATAATCCATCGCGGCTAGGGTTCAAAACCCTATTCTTTGCAAAAAGAATCAACATAATGTATTTTTCCCTAAACATGATTATTTTTATTTTAATGACTTAATAGTCAATAATAATCATTTTAAGTCCACTGCCAAATTCATTACAAATGTTGACAACAATAATATATACTACCAAAGTTATCACAAATGCCAACAACATAATCACTTTAATTATTACTTCCAAACTGCCAATGCCACATGGAACAAACATATATGTGGATGCCAAAAAATCTATCATAGAACCAATGATGGCTATCAGTGACAAGTCAACAAATAATATTTTTCGATGTCACAAGTAAATCCTGACCATAATTTAATTCAATAAAACCCAATACCAATAAACCTTTAGTATAAGCTTTATTAAATATTTCAATAATATGTTTCCCAATACCTTTATCACTTTACAAAGTGATCACTCGCCATCGATGGGGTTTTAATCCCATTAACATTATTGAAAAATATATGTCAAGCACATATAAATGATTACACCAAAAAATAAATACAATGTGCCCATAACACAATAATATGTCAAGCATTAGTCAACCTATATTGAATGTTGTCTCTAAGTATATCAAGTGAAACAAAGAATGTTGTGAAACTTTGAATGTTGAATTATGAATAACCATCCAATATGTTTGAAAACCATTTCTTTTTATATCACCATATTCACATTGTGACTTTAATGATCAGGTCAAAACATCATGAATTCCTTAAAAAAATACAATAGTGTAATAACTTAAGATTGGCAATGAATTAATATATCATTCAAAGACAACCTGAATATGCCTGCTGAATATACCTATGGAAAACACTGTGACATGTTGTCTTTGAGGAATCAAACTGCTGAAACACAAGTAATAAACATTTTCAGCCTCAACAAATGTATATATATCAAATATTTGAATCAAAGGCCTGTAATTGTAACATGTAACTACAAATCAATTTTTTACATCAAGGACAAACCACAAAACAACTAAAAGCCAACAAGAGTTGCAAGGTATTCCTTTAAACTCTCAAAATCCTATTTACAGTCCTCATTCCAATCAAAGTGTATGTCCTTTTTGAGGAGATGTGTGAAGGGTAATGTGTAATCAGCTAAAGATGCTACAAAATGACGGATAGCTTGAATTCAGCCTTGTAACATGGGCAATTGAGAAATGTTCTTAGGAGGTGGAATGTTAATAATGGCATCAATTTTCTTTGTGTCCACTTCTATGCCTCTGTGAGATATGACAAAACCCAAAATTTTGCCACTATCTACACCAAAGACACTTTTTGGATTTAGTCTCATGTTATATTTAGGTATGTGTAGGATCATCATAGAAAAAACAAGCCCTTAAGTGGCAAAAAATTGAGAAAAATCAAAGTTAGGCAACTTGTAAAAATTTGAATAAGTTATCTATATTATTTCAAAAATATGTAAGAATAGAATTTGTAGAAAATTTAATGTAGTTTCTAAACTACTAGGTTTTTTTTATTTAAATCTATTTGGTAAAAAATTGAAATTTCAATGCAGTAGTACTTAAATTTTAGGGAAAAAATAAGAAATAGGTGTCTTTCTTACCACCCTAACCACAATAAAATGATAATATTTTTTTATAAGATTTTAGATATAAGTAGAGGACTCATGTCCGGATGTGATGCATAATTTTTGTAATTTTTTCCAAGTAAATAATAAATTATGATTTTTTTATTACAAATTTTAAAAATATAAAAACACATATGTCTAACCACCTTAACTTGGTCAAAACTTCATGAAATTCATTTTTTAATCCTATAGTATGTGAAGCATAAAATGTGATGCATGTTTTGGATTCAAAATGTGATACTATTTGAAAGCAATAGATGTTTTCAATTAGTCTATCGGACTTTAGTCATAATTGAAATAGAAAATGAATAATAATTATTAATTAAATTTAAAGTAAAGAATAATTTATATTGGTGGAAAGCTTAGAATCTCCTTTAAAAACCCTTTTCGTTTCATCAAAAATGGGAAAAAACAAAGTCGTCAGCCACATACCCTACACATACCCATCATATCACCACTTTTTGGTTCATCATGATCCTGCACATACCCATCTACTTATGCATTCAAAGATTTTTCAAAGAAAATTTGCATTGTCTTGTCTTGTTAAGGATTTAGCAAGGACATCATCAACATAATCTTACAAGATTTTATGTATGTAATCATGAAATATCAAGGTCATCACTCGATAAGTTTCACTAGCATTCTTTAAACCAAAGAGCATCACAACCCAACAAAATGTTCCCCAAATAGTTGTAAAGGTAGTTTTCTATTGATCTTAAGGGTTGAGAAGGATTTGATTATAACCAGAAAATCCATCCATGAATGAAAAAAAGCATGTCCAACAATTGAATCCACAATCATGTCAATATTAGGAAGCAGAAAGTCATCTTTTAAAGAGGCTTTATTCAAATCACAAAAAATTGTGCATACCCTAATTCGATTATCGGGTATAGCAACTGTGACAATGTTTGAGATCCAAGGAGAATAATCAATATGTCAAATGAAGCTTGCATCAAGGAGTTTTTCAAGCTCTACTTTAACATGAAAGGCTATGTTAGGGTGCATTTATTGTATCTTTTGGCAAATGGGTTTACAATTTTCAACGAGAATGATATTTTGTGTCACAATTTTCAAGTCAATTCCTATCATATCAAAGTATTTCCAAGCAAATTTTTTAGGAAAATTATCATGAAGTAAAGTTGTAGTGTCCTCTCGTTCTTCATCATCAAGGCACTTCCCAATTTTAATAACTTTTTCTTTATCATCTATGTCCATTGGCACATGTATTGTATCTCCTAAGGGGAGTGAATTAGACTTAGGAACTTCAGGATCATATGGTTCTTTAGTGATATCACTATCGTTTTGCTTGGTAATCATCACAACACAAGTAACCCGTTTCATGGGATTAGTAGAGGATGTGTTATCATAAAGTCTTAACATTTTTTTTAGAGTTTCACCACTATCAACATACTGCCATGATGGTGATAAGTTCATATCAAGTAATTCAGGATGTTTGATTGTGAGTTTTTGTTTTGGTTGACATGCAATAGTGTTGATATTCAAAGATTGTCTTTGAGTAGCTTTTGTCATTTTAGAAAAATAATATCCCAACCCATTTTTTGTCTCTTGTGTATTAGGTTTTATAGGGACATGAATACCTTGTTTGTTCTTTCCACATCCTTTTTTGGTATATCCCAATTATTTCACAAGTTCATAACCTTTTCCATAGTCTTTCCATTTATTTCGGATTAGGTGAAGGTTGATAATCTATCTCATCAAAATGTGTTGTGTATGTTGTAGTTTCTTCCAAAGTAGAGGTGATAGATGTTTGAGAATATTTTTCAGAATTTTAAGTTGACATGATGGTTGGTTGTTTTGGTTTCTCATCTTTCTTTTGTGTGATTATGTATTTTCCCATAAATGAAGGTGTGAATTCTAAGGATCCCAAGTCATCACCAAATAATTTAGACACCGATTCCTCATCTGGCTATTCAATTTTGAGAGGTTCTATATTAGATGTTGGGGTTAATGTATTTAGAGAACTTGTGGTTCCTTTTTCAAGGTCTAAGCAAATTTCAAGCTTGGTGTCTATTTCAACTTGATAAATGTTGTTGTTATAGACATATTTCATTATGTGATGAAGGGTTGAAGGCACTACATTCATCTCATGAATCCATGGTCTTCCTAAAAGAAGATTATATGAAAGATCATAAGGCATGACATGAATAGGAGTTTGCATAGTAGCCACCCTAATTGTAATAAGCAAACTGATTACACCGAGTGGTTGCTTTGTTGTATTTTCAAATCCTCAAATGGATAAGGAATCAGGTTATATTTGTGACTTGTCAACATGCAATCTAACAAGGAGATTCACACTACACACATTAAGGGAAAAACCATTATCAGTGAGGATTCTTCTGATAGCTATTCGATTGAATTGAGCAATTATCATAAAGGCTTCATTTTGTTTTTGCAACTCTAAAGGAGGGAGCTCATGTTGATGGAAAGTAATGTCTAGATTAAATTTATTCATTCCATGTATTAAAGATTCCACATCATTCGAAGTTGTACTAGGAGGAATTGCAATGTATTGTAAGGATGTTTGAAGAATAGTGTGGTAATTTGGTGAATTTTGAAGTAAATCCCAAAGGGAAATCTTTGCAGGAGTATTCTTGAGTTGTTCAACAAGATCATACTCCTTTGTGTGTGAGGGAAAATGAGGAGCACTGGGTGGATTAGGAAAAGGTAAAGAGGGTGGGATTGGTTGTGGTGGTTGCGGATTATTTCAAGTATTATATGTATGATCAATAGTAATATTACTAAATTACTGCAACACATCAGTTTTAGGTGGGTAAAGAGTGAACTTAGGTTTATTAGAAGGATCTAGTTTATGTGAGGGTGGGTAAAGAATGAGTTGAGGTTGAATCACATTAGTGTCCTTAGTTCTAGATTATTTGCAACAAACCTTAATGGATGACTTAGACAAGATGAAGTCCTAAAGGGCTTCATCTAACACATCCAGGTCATTACGACTAAAAGGTTTGAGGGGTAAGTTATCATTAATTGTTTTAGGTTGCTCATGGAAAACTTTAGAGACTTTAATGCTATTTTTTGTAGGTTGGTCATAACAAACATTAGTGGAAGACATAGACAAGATGAAGTCCTAAAGGGCTTCATCTACCAAGTCAAGGTAATCATTGTTAAAAGGTTTGAGGGATAGGTTATTGTCAATTGGTTGAGGTTTCTCATGACAAGCTTTAGAGGATGAAGTGAGAAAGATAAATTCCCAAAGAACTTCATCTAACTTGTCCACATCATCACTAGTATGAGGCTTGGATGAGATGGTATTTCTGAATTGAATCATTTATTTGAAAGGTTGGTTTGATGTTTGTGGTTTTTTGTTGTTTTTATGTATTGACAAATCTGATTTAAAAGAACTAGGATCTAATGCTAAAAAAGAAACGTGTAAAAATATAAGACTATCCATAGATGCCATGAAACGAAATGATGCTTATGCAAATAATTTAGATATAACGTAAAGTAATTAAACTAAAACAAAAAATGAACTAAAAAAAATAGAAAAGTGAAAAGCAAGAAACTAAATTTTCAAAACACTAATGCAAAGAGTGCATTGGGACTGATTCGCCCAAGGTGGGAAGTGAGTCCCATGAGAGGTATTTTTTAAGTTTTTTCTAATTTTTTTGTCTTTTCTTGATCTGTTCAAGTTTGTATAGTTCAAATAAGGACTGAAAATGCATAATTTTTGAATGATGTGATGAAAGGAAATGCAATAATGACCTCTAAATGAAAGTTTCACTAATGCAATTTGAAGAAGCCCTACAATGCAAAAACAATGCAAAAGACAATGTAATTGAGCCCTAGGATGCAAATGCAAATGCAAATCAAAAAGATATAATGTTCAATATGCAGGTTCACCAAAATGAACCATCAATTTTGTGGCGTTATATGGACTTATCTTGCACTTTTAGGGTTTTTCACCTAAAAGGAGAGAGATAGAACACTAAAATTGAGGTGGTTCACTCAAATAAAGGAATGTATAATGGAATTATGACTAAATGAAATGATCTAAATGCAGCTAAATAATGAAATTGATTGATTATGAATGCAAAACTAATGAAATACGCAATGTTTGGAAACACAACGATGTTTGTAAAAATCTTAGAAAAATGATAAAAAAATGCAAATGAAACTGAATAGAAAGTTGTAATTCAAAATGTGTCCACCTTTGAGATTGATGAAAATTGGAAATCACTCTAGAAATCTGGAAAATATGACTTTTAGGTTCAGTGGGACTCATTTTCCACCCTGGGTGAATCAGTCCCAGGTCAAGGTTTTCTTCCTGGAAACCAGTTTTTGTTCACTGGGTACTAGAATCTGTAGTTAACTCTGTCAGCCACTTCAAACCTCAGACCTACACCTTGTCACCTATACAACACTTTTTGACAGAAATATGGATCGGGATCTCAGAAAATACCTACAAAGCAGCTTAAAATTTGTTGTCTAATGGGGGGTTTTCCTTGGTCAAACCCCTAATTGGGTAATCAAACCTTCAATGGATAAAAATCTACATAAAACCCTAGCCTTAAGTGTGTTAAAGACTAAGAAAATCTGAAATATGATAAAACCCTATTCTATTGTGTTAGAATAAGATGTGCAAATGTGATTTGAATGATGCAAGACTTCAACCCCTAGAAACCCTACAACATATCAAATGAATGTAAATGTCATGCAAAAGTAATGCAAACCTTAAGTCTGAAGAGAGGGAGAAGATGGAAGATGGAATCACTTTGAAAACAAGTCTTTAGGTGTGATTTAATGGCTAGTTGCATCTCCTCAACCTAGATTTCTCCATGATTCACCATAGGCATCCATCATCAACTATTTGCAATGTTGGATCTTGAGTAAGAAGTGAGCTTGAAAACCTACAAAAACCCTAGTTTGTTGCCCTAAAGCTTCAGCTTTGCTGTAGAAAATGCAAATAAAACTTATTGTGGAAGACTCCTAATACTTGACTTTTGATTTTTCTTTTTAAAAATGACTAAGATATGTGAAAAATGACCTAAAATGTGTATTTATAGGCATGCACACCTAATTTTCCTATTATTTAGACCTAATAGGTCGACATCAATTGAAAAATTAAGTTGAATTGATTAAATTTCCACTAAAAATTGCAATTTCCCTCAAAAGGGACTCATTTGTCACCCTTGGAAAATGGGTCCCACCAAAGGGGACTCATTAGCCCAAGGTGGAAAATGGGTCCCACTAGTGGTTTTTGAAGGTGGGTTTTAGGGATATGCATGAATTAAGTGTTGTTTTTTAGGATTTAAGTGATTTTTTAAGTAAAATGGGCCTCTAGATAAAAAATAATGGATCTTAGGGGCTTATAAATATTGTTTTGAAGAATGAATAATGCAAGGGTACTCAAAAGTAGCTCTAAACTAAGTGTGAAATTGTCTCTTTTCTCAAGAATGTCCAATTTTCTATGCCACACCCACCAACCACCAATCTTTACAAACCACCATTAGAGCATTTTTTTAACATACTTCAAAATCACATATGATTCTTTTGAAACAAACTCACATACTTATGCTTTAACATTGTCTTAGACCCCCAAATAGGTCTATTTTCAAATCAAGTGCAACCTAAACCATTTTCCAACCCCCAAAACCTACAAATAGTCATTTATTAGACTTCAAAACCACTAAATCAACCATTTTTAACATAAAGAAAACCCTCCAAGTCTTTGGTTCACCAAACCCTCATTTTTTCTTGATTAGAAGGGGGTTTATTGAATCTCTACTTTCCCAACCTGTACTCACCCTAAAAACACATCCAACATGTCCAAAAATGTCTGCTCATGCTTGAAGTACCTTCAAATCTTGCTTCCCAATGGATTCACAACCATCTCCTACTTTCAATCCCCAAATGTCACTCAAAACATGTAATTTTCCTATCTATGGCATCATGCAAACCCATATAAACCCTCATAATTTAAACTCCTAAAACTTACACAATATCAAAGGCCATCCCAAATTCTATCATTCTACCAAGTTTGGAGTGATTTCACTAGGTAAAATGAAACTTATGTCATTTCGATTGCTCTCAAGTTCCCTACTCAGAAATTTGGGACTTGTTTCAAAGAAAATGCAATAAGTTTCATGTTTCTTAATGAAATTCCACAAGAACATATGAAAAATGATCTAGAATCATATTTTCATCATTCCAAATGACTTCCCCTCCAAAATCTAATTGTGTGGAGCTATACAATAGCCTAGAACAATGCTTTACCAGTGATTTCTCATAAATAACAAAGTTTCATTCATGATTTTCTATTATAATTCAAAAATCCTATTTTTCCTCGAAGTCTAGGAGGCTTATTTATGCATTAAAAAACCATAACCAACTCAAAAAAAAATGAATCTAACTATTTTTTCACCTATGAGACTCTTCAACTCCCATTTTTGCACTTTTCCTTGACAACATTTACAAATTTTGCAAATTTGACACAATGACCACATAACCTATCCAAATACCTAACAATGACTTAAATACATTATAATGGTCTTGAAAGATCCTATTGAATGACCCCAAATCACTCATTGAACACTTATTTACAAATTGGCCTCATGGAGGCTTGAATGCAACATGGTGCTCCTACACCATTGTCAATACCACAAAACTCTTGTACATAGTACTGATGAGTGTCGTGCATACAAATTGGTCTTGAGAAATTTTAAATTTGATGGTAATGATTGCTATCAAGTGATTGGATAACATATCCTTTAGCTCCTTTTTTATGTAATAGTTGTAGAATCATAAAACATTCTCACTATTACATTTTTTTCACCCATTACAAATCATTTTCTCTAATACAAGGAGCTAATTTTCCTCACTTACCTTGGCTCATTCTTGTCTTGCACAAAGTGGGGGAAATTATTTGATAGCCTTTTCCTAGAAATTCATTTTTCATTGTCCCTTTGGCTAGTCACCCACCTTCTATTTATACTGATCGAGATTGGGAAGTGGATGAGCTACTATAGGTTGACTCACCTGTGCCTTACTAGTCTTTTTCTTTTTCATTTTTCTTTATGTGATTGCATGTGTGTAATGTGATCCCCCATGATGTTTTGTTTGATGCTCCTCTCTCTTTTATGCATTATTCTATATGTACCTTCATTCTTCTCTATTTCATAATCATCTTTTTCATTTGACTTGTGTTTTCCTTTTGGGGATGACTCAAGGCATTGAGACATTTATAGTGATCCCACAATAGTGGTTTAAAATTTTTGGCCAAATTGGACACTGCAATAATTTTTTCTAACTAAATATTCACTTTTGGGCACCTATAGCAGCTAAACCATGAGGAATTTGAAGATGATGCAAACTAGAGTTTCATGTCATTTTATCTATAGATTCTAAATATTTTTTTCAAAATTTTTGGAATCAGATTGCACTTATTTTTCCATATCCCTGAAAAACTAGTATTTTTCAGAAAACAACATTTTTAAAAAGTGATGCTCACCATATAACGCATAATGTTTTTTCCATGAAGGATAAAATTCTAATTCTTTTGAATTTAGATTTGTAACTTTGATATCTAGTGCTTCCACTTGGTTAGATAGTGTTTTATTCAATATTTTTTCCTTAATCAAGTTTCGAAGTGAAACCTATTACAATTCAGACATAGGTAGACCATATAACGCGTAACTTTTTTTGTATGTATCTAAATTCGATTTTTATTTTTTTGTTGAATCAAGGACTTCAATATCTGGGGCACTCATATTTTTCAAATTTTTATGATAATTTCCTATTTTTCCACATGTGCAAAACAAAGATCTTGATTTTCGATGAAAAACCTACATTCACAAGAAATAAAAAATAAATATATTACTAAAATTTAATTTAATTAGAATTATAATTTTTTGGAAGCTTATAATAAAGACTACATAAAAAAAAAATTAAATGTATTCATTTGATCCCCAAAAGGTAAATCAAAAGTGATTTTTTAGCAACATTTTGATAGGTGTAAAGGAGACTTTGTTATAGGTATGACTTAAAACTAGCGGGGTTCTATCCAAGAAGGTTTGGTCTAAGGTGGTTTGATCAAACACTCTTCAATTAGAATCCTTTAAATGGAAAATTTCAAGCTTAAATCATTATATTTTCTACAAATATGTGATTTTAGCAAAAATCAAGATCTCCCAGAAAGTGTAAACCACTATTGTGGCGACACCCTTATGTCTCTTCCATGTTCACCCAAAAGTTTTTTCTTTATATTTTTCATTTTTCTTTTGTTTTCCTTTTGAGGATGATGCAAGGCATCGAGACATTTATGTCTCTTCCATGTTGACCCAAATATTTTTCTTTATCTCTTTCATTTGTCTTGTGTTTTCCTTTTGGGGATGATGCAAGGTTTCGAGAAATTTATTTCTCTTCCATGTTGACCCAAAAGGTTTTTCCTTTGTTTTCACTCTCTTTGTGTCATTCCTCCAATTCTATGAGTATTTGGGGAATGATGTCAGTTATGTGCTCTGACAATAGTATAGCACAGACATACTACCCCAAATCCATGGATCCCTTATGTGCTTGTTGGGGAAACCATTCCTTCCTATTTCATGACACATCTTGCTTTGGAAACATGTAACTTGGAATATCATTTTTTGATGAAATAACTCATGTCTTAGGATAAAAACAATGGCTACTTTAAAGCAATTACTCACAATAATAGTGTAGTGACCATTTTAAAGTGGGGGCATACATAGAAGATATCTTTTGGAAAATTTCATGGCATGATTTTCCTTTTTTATTGTGATGTGTCATCTTATTGGTGGTGTCATTGGGTTTGATGTCATCCAGGAGTGTATGATCTATTTTCATGGCATGATGTGAATGAGGCATCCCATGGGCGACGATCTGACACTTTTGACTTGTCCTCTCTTGGATACATTAAGCACAATGCTCCCTATGAAGAAGACCGTTACATGAATAAAGAAAAATCCCCTTTAAGAATTTTTTTTACATGAAATTCAAAAGAATTTACAAAAGCATTTTCATTGTGGTGCCTTATCAAAGTTTTCAAAAGGATAACTTCAATATCCAGTATGAGAGGCTAATATGAGTCTCTCATTTGCCACATCATTGGGATAACTCACCTAGTGGATAGACTAGGGTTCCACTAAACTAGAGTGAGCATACACATATTTTGGGACAACTCACCTAGTGGATAGACTGAGGTTCCACTACCCTAGAGTGAGCAATGTACGTTATGGACAAACATCCATTGCCTCACATTGCATTGAAACGATTGTGCTCGACCCTTTATTTTTGTTTATTTTTCTTGGCCTTTGATAGGGTATGATCATGTATATTTCTTATTACTACATACTTAAGTGACTTGGATGTCTACTTTAGTGTAATTTTGACATGAGGTCATCCTCTCACTAAAGTGGGGGAAAAATATAGAAACGGAAAACATAGAATTTTCCTTTCTTTCATTGATAATTGACATTACAGTTGAACTAATCGTGTCTTGGAGTGGTTTTGTAATGTTTTGTACACATTCACACTATTCTATGACCTTTATTTGACTAACACATGCCTTAATTGGTCCTTTGCAAAGCTGTTGTAAAGTGTTGTAACACATTTTCAAACTTTTCTAGGACTTATTTGCTTAATTAAGCCTAATGGTCCCCTTTATAAATAAAATATACATAATGTTTACCTTCTTTAAGTGTTGTAAAGTGTTTTTAAAGAAATTTCACACTTATCTAGGTGCTCTTAATTAAATGTGGTTAATTGGAGTTATTAACTCCCTTTTGATTCAAATTTAGGCCTTAATTCTGACACCTAAAAGTATTTCTCGACAATCATAATTTAATTAAAAAATTATTTCATTGGGAAAAGTTTGGTCCTAATAAGTTGAGCTAGGACCCATTTTCCCTTAATGGTGAATGGGTCCTCCCTTAACAAGACCTGCCTTTCTTAGTTGATCTAGAATGGGTTTTTAGCCTTCTTTTAGTGCCTCAAAGCTTGGTTTTGGAAACTTAGCTATGACCCATTCACCCAAGGTGGCGAATGGGTCATCCCTTAATGAGACCCCCCTTTTTAAATTTCATTCTAGTGGTAATTTAATTATGTTTCTTTCTAGATCTAGTGTTAGCCTTAATTCTTTGAATTTTGGGGTTAATCTCCTAATTTAGTATAAATAAGGGGTTAATTCACATTGTTTCTCCTAGAAAGTTTACAAGCATCCTATAATTTCAAGTATTCAAGCATTCAAGTGATCAAGGATATCAAATCATTTCAAGGAAGATTTCAAGTGCTTATTGTAGCAATTCAAAGTCATATCATCATGTCAGGGGTTTAATGCATTCATGCATGTGGTTGAGCTAAGATAGCTAATTTTGTGTTGGGGATCCATTCACAAGCATAATTTCACATCCAAGATCTACATTCTTCATGGCCACTACATGTTAGTTTATAGATTTGTTTCACAAGACAACATCCAAGGTGACATAGTTTACATATTTCATGTCTCATGCTTCATTTCCTTTATTTCATCATCTGGCTTAATTACCTACTAGGGTTTTGACTAAGGAAAATCCCCATTCACTAACAAATCAACAATTTTTTTTCCCTTGTGTGTGTTTTTGCATATTTATAGGTTGAAGATCAAGTTGAGCAAGGTTTGAAGCAAGATTGTCAAAGTTCTAAAGTTGCAAAAGTTGTCATTCAAAGTGCAAGATCATGGAAAGATCTCTACAAAATTGAATATAAACTTCTAGAACTAGGCAACAGGGAATTTAAGAGTCCAGACATCAAGGAATAGAATCGTGAAATTACTTTTGTGAAACCATAATTGGACCTATTCACCACTGAAGGCGAATGAGTCCTCCATAGCCCAAAAACAACAACTTTCTGGCCAAGTACACAACTTTTTATGCTCTAAAAACATCCCCCATAGTGCTATAACATTTAGGTTACATTTTTTAATTATTATTGGAATCTTATTTTACATAATTTGAGTTTTTTAAGGTCATAGAAAAATCATTGGTCCATCACTTTGTTGATTCATTTGGTGGACACAATTTTCACCCTTAACAATAATTAAGTATAAATACAAGTTTCTTTCACTCATTTTACACCTAGCAAGTTGAATTAGCATCCTTATAGAAAAGTTGAGTTCACAAGAGAATTCAAGAGATCATCTAGCAAGTTGAATGAGCATTCTAATAGAAAGTTTTAGTTTTCAAGAGCATTCAAGTGTTTACAAGAGAATTCAATTGTCTTCAAGGATAGATTATCAAGCATTTTAAAGCATTATTCATGTGTCAAAAATCATGTCAAAGTCTTCATGCATCATTTTTTTTTGAGATAACAATTGAGATGTAGGTTTCATGATTCAAGCTAGTATTTCATTCAAGATCTATAACATTCAAGCAAGATTCAAGATCTACATCCATTGGATCCATCTCATAAATGTTTACAACACTTCGTTGATAGGGTTTGGTGAGTTGCAACATCATATTTTATTCATTCATCATTCTCCATTCCTATTTCATTTCATTTCAAGGTTTGATTACCAAAACGGTGTTTGACCAAGGAAAACCCCTTTCCACTAAAAAGAAACATTTTTCCCTTTCTTTAGTATGTTATTTGTAGGTTTAGGTTGAATAAAAATTGAAGAGAAAGCTTGGAAAAAATTTGTTAAGGTATTTAAAGTTGTCAAAGTTGTCACCTTGCATTGGAGATATTTGGAGGACTTCTATAGGTTGCAAATTAGGGTTTCAGATCTTGAAATCAATTGGGAAGCATAGAGAAGACCTTGAAGACTAGATTTATACTTTGAATCTTTAGAAAACCCTAATTGGACTGATACACCAATTCTAGCATATGAGTCCCATTTTAGGTCATTTTTTTAGGTTTTTGCAATTTTAGACACCTATTTTCTAGATTCTTGTTTCTACATAGAAACCCAAATCTGGGACTAAATCGCCCAATCTAGCATATGAGTCCCAGTCAACATTAAATTTGGTGATTCTAGAATTTCATAGTTTCATTCAATCTCTTTCAGATTTCCAAGTGCACACCTTTTATCTTTCAGCTTTCTATTTTTATTTTCATGCATTTTTAGGTAATTTTGTGAAAGATTGCATTATATTAGGGTTAAGCAAACTACATCTTGCATTTCATGTGTCTTTCCAACTCTTAACTTGGTGGTGAACCACTCATTAATTTAAAATCATCCCTTAGGGCATCCCTATTGCAAGATCTCTTTCTCCTTTGCATACTTGAGGTTGAGATATCTAAGGTTATCCTTGAGTGAGAGTGTTTGAATTTTGTTATTCTATCTCCCAGGCATAGAACCAAAAAAAAATCCTACATTTCAATATTAAATGTTATATAAGGAGATAATTTTTGGATAGACTTGTTCTCTTCCTATAATATAGGTTTTTCTTGTTCAAAGCTTCCAATTTTTTCACAATTTTGTTCTTCATCTAGTCCCACATATCCTTTAGATTTGGATTCACCACAAAGGAGATCCCTAAGTATCTTACAATCTTGTTTGGTCCACCCCATTAGAACTCATGCTCATTAAGCCAATGAGTTTTATGGTTCTCCCAACTTAAAAGGATGGTCTTCCCTTTTGAGATTTTATCCCCAATAGCTTTCACATAAATATCCATTTTCTTCATCAAATTTTCAAAGTTACCTTTTTCTAGTTTGACAAAAAGTGTTGTGTCATCAAAAATTGTATATTGATTAGCTCTTCTTCAATAGGTAGAGATAGCCCTTGAAAAATTGGGCTTAGTGTAGGGTCTCTTAGAATTTAGTGTAGAGCATCTACATCAATGACAAACAATGAGGAGGAAAGGGGGTAGACTTTCCTTATAGACCTTTGCAGCTGTAATTCTTCTATGAGTACCCCATTAACCTCTACATGAGTTGTTGCATCCTTCATTAGTCTTTTAACCATTTGAAAAAAAAAAATTGGAAAATCAAAATCCTCCAATACCATTAGAATGAAGGGCCATCCGATTTTATCATATGCTTTCTCAAATTCTAAAAGTAGTATTCCAATGTTTTGATATGAGACTCTAGCCCATTCCATTGCCTCCAGATTGGTTACCAAATTTTCAAGATTATACCTGCCTTTTTATGAAGCTAGTTTGGATTTTATTGATGACTTCACAGAGTACTATAGTTAGTCTTTGGGAGATGGTTTTGGTAAGTATTCTATATGAGACATTCAAGAGTATAATCGATCTCTAATTTTTAAGTAAATTTTTGTCTCCCTCTGTAGGAATCATCTTGTTGATGCCTTGGTTTATGTTTTTCCTTGGAGAACCTTTCTCTATGACCTCTTTATACACTTGTAGGAGATCTTAACCTATCCATTCCATGTTCCTCTTATAAAAATTAGTTGGTAGCCAATCAACCATTGGAGATTTATCATTGCTAAGAGATAATATTGAATTAGTTATTTCCTCTTTTGTTAAATACTTGTTTAGTATTTATATGCATTTTATTTTGAGATCTTTTTTGGTATTAGTTTCCTACACTTGTCTCTTATTTCTTCACATTATGATTTCTTACACTCAACAGTGAATAGACTCTTATAGAATTGAAAGGATTTTTCTTTAATCACCTTTGAGTGTTTAATCATACCATCTTCATCCTAGATGGCCTCTACCCTCTATCACCTTGAGATACCCAATTTAGTTTCATCCTTCACTTAAGACCTTGGTCTTTATAATTTTTTATTTTCCTTAAAGGTTCCCTTTTATGGTGATTAGGTTATTATTTAACTCACAATTCTAAGGGTCATCTTGAAGATGCCCTTTTATATTCAATAGGTTTAACTATAGGAGGCATTTTGCTTTCCTTATCTCTTTGCCCTTTGTTCACCAATGGTTTGGTAGATTTTTTTCCAACTTTTAATGTTGGTGATCCACCTTTCAATGAAAAACTTGTGTTGAAGTGACCACTTATTTATCTCCCTTAGAGTAAAAATTGCATTATAGTAGTCTTCCAACTTTAATAAGCTTGAATTGAGGATGATGCTTTTTCTCATATTTTTTTGCACTATTATTCCCAATTACAATTTTAATTATAATGGGATGATGATCTGAGAGAGTCCATGGATTAACCTTAACTCTATTATTAGCATTCGCGACTAGATCAAAAAAAAAAATATGTTTGTTGATATAGAACCTATCAAGTCTGCAATAGATCCTCATTTTGCCACTTTGATAGTTGCACCAAGTATACCAAATAGCCTTGTTTTTCTTTTTGGCACCATCTAAGGCATCCAATATCCTGAGTCTATTCATCATCTTATACTAGAAAAAAAATTCATTCCCTTTCCACCCCATTTCATTCCCTCCTATATTTTCCTCTTTATTTTCCACCATATTAAAATATCCCCCCACAATCAAAGGCATATCCTATAATCTGCTCATCAATTCCCAAAGCTCACACCTATGCCTATATTAATTTGGGGCATAGATGTAACAGTGCCAAAAAATTTATTTTTTTTCTATATAGACCCATACTAACCTATTGTAGGGTGAACTGACATGGGTCTTTACCCATTTTCTCCATTTATTCAATAACGAGATCGTTGTGCCACCTTTTTCCTTTTCATGACTAGTTGCAAACAAGGTTGAGTCCTTCCAAATGAATTTTAGATTAGTTTCAAGAGGATAGTTTATTGCCTTGATTTATTGAAGAATTACCACATCTTTTTGTCTTGTCTTGATTTAGGAACCTTCTTATAAAACTTTTTATGTCAGTGGATTCCAAACCTGGATATTTCATGAGATGCAATTAAGAGTGATTTGTGTCCATTTCTTCTACCCCTCCTCTACATTCCTAAACCCTTCAAACCATATAGGAAGATAACCTTTTCTATGTTCTTTTTTAGATAAGGGTCAACTTCTTCTTTTCATTTTTGTCTTCTTTTCTCCTTTTTTGCCTATTCATTCATTTACATAAGTCCCTTTTCCTTTTCCTAGTTTAAACTTAGCCAAGTCTTGAAGATTGCACCTCTCTATAGTCATATTTTTATCCAAAAAAGTTTTGTCTCCTAGTAGATCCAAATTAATTTTTAAGACCTATTTATCCTAGTTTTTGTTTGGTATGTTTGAAGAAATGATCTTTTTGGTGTCTATATTTTATACTTATGTCCATGGAAGGTTAGCCATTCATCAAGATTTTTTTTATCAGGATAGAATAAATCACCCTCATTTAAGTTTATTTTATCTTCTTGCTCATTTGTACTCTGGCCCAAATCTCCCCCAATAGCTCCTTCATTTATACATCTCTTTTTTTCTTATTTTCCATCTTTGATTTTTGTTTCTAGATCAGAATTTTGTGTTCTAAATCTTTGTGAAGGGTTCTTGGGGGTTTTGGATCCAAATCCAAAGAGTCTATATTGTTTACCTTTTTGTTAACCATATTGTTATGAGCATTTACCTTATTAATTTTCACCAGATGCACAACTATATGTCTTTCAGAGGAGTCTTCTTTGAAATATGGAATTATTCTAGCCACCCTTTGTTGAATGCATAAGACAACTGACAAGGGGGGTGAATTAGTTGTACCTTAAAACTTCAAAACCCTCATTAACATTCAGATCCACATTCATTCTTAAATCCTTAAATCTATTATGATGATTTTGCATGAAAAGAAAATAATAGAAATTAAAACAACTTAACACCATTTACAAGAGAACACCAGATTTACATGGAAAACCTAAGAAGGGAAAAACCCTGTTGAGAATTAGATCACAATATAAGCAATATCAACACCAAATACAATAGGGCTTACTGTCTAAGGGCTCACTACTCAAAGAAAGAAAGGATTGCTACCAAAAGGCTCACTCCCAAAATGGAAAAGCAGATAGAATAAAAAAATTACACAAAGAAAATCATCTTAATACAATGTAGAATCCACCACAATGTCACCAAAACCTTTGTAGTCTGATTGAAGAATTGTAGACACCTTCTTCTCATTGCATCCAATAATCAAACACATGAAAGTTTATATTGTACTTTTCAAATTCACACTCTAACACTCTTTAATTTTCATCATTCACATCTCTCACATCTATCTTACCATTCCTCAACAACTCAACTCATATTTATACCTTCTTCAGCCTTGAAAACCTTCTCCATAGTTAGCTATGCACATCAACCATGTGAATTCAATTTAGGTTAGTGCCGAAATGCTTTTGTGGTAGCTAGAAGTGAAAGTGAACCACACAATTCCTTAATTAGGACCCAAATCAACAACACCATGATACAACACACTTCTAGAAAAAATAAACATTCATTGTAATTAGTGTAAACACCAAGTTGGTCATTACCCATGCAAACACCATTAAAAATTTACTTGTACATGCTTCCTTAAGTCCAAGGATGACTTGTGAACCACACACCATGCTTGAAAAAGATATAGAATATTCCTCAAACACTCTAAAATATAAATAAATCCTTCACAACTTCCACATAAAGAATGTACATACCTAGTACACTAAAGCAATTCTCCTATACACTGTTACTTGAGAAACTGTCTTCCAAAGCACCAAACCTTGAACCACATTAACTAAAGAAATATAACAATACTATCAACACTCCTTCAGATCCAAAATATCTAAAACCACTCTGTGGAGAAATTTGGAGCAAAGACATTTCTTCCAAACACCTCTATAATGGACAGTTCACACACTGGTGAACACAACTTCTTTTGCACACTGGTGAACACACCTTTGTTTGCACACTGATCTAGCCCACCAAATTCTACATATAACACCTCTAAACATCTCCCATTAACATATCTAAAATGCACAGGTAGATCTTGAACCTAGAAGAAATGTGAAGCAACACAAAAACATACCTCTACAACCTAGAACACCACTACAACACATTGTTTCCTCTTCTTATCATTTTTTCTCAAAATCTCTTTGAAACGAAGCACAAGAGACATATCCTCATCATCTTTAGTACTTCATGTTGTGCATTTTTTGTACACACACCTCGTTGAAAGCAAGGACCCTCTTTTGCTTTGGTTTTGGTGTCTTGGCCCTTTCATTTTGAGGTTTTTTCTTATTTTGCGCACGTTCTTCAATGTTTATTTTGATTTCCTTGGTGATTCCCCTAACTTATTCATTGAAGATCTTTGGTTTTGACCTAAATTCAGGTTTTCACTGAAGTTCAGGACTTTCCACCCTAGCCGGATTTTCCTAGATCTTGCTCAGACTCTGGCTGTGCACTGTGATTCAGAGATTTTCAGTCTTCGCAGAATTTCGCGTGGGCCAGATTTTTCCGGATTTCGTCCTGTTGTCGGGTTCCCAGGTTTTTCCTGGCTATCTTTTCAGCGGCATTAATGTCTTCGTACGAGCTTTGAACAATGTATTTACTTGATTATTCGAGGTCTTCTATGCCATTATGCTATTGTTTTCCATTGATTGAGCTATGGAGTGCATTCTTGCGAGTGCTAGATTTGGATTTGAGGCATTGAGTTTGTGAATTGTGGATTTGAGTGGCAATTTCTTGTGCATTCTTGCCCCTGTTCTTTGTGGATGCCATTGAATTTTGCATTTACTATTTTTGAGATCAATTTTCACTTCATAATGGTATGTTTTTGATTGCCTTGCTTTGAATTGATGATTGCAGATAGCACTTTGAAGTTATAGAGCTTATTTGGGTTTAATTCTCTATGTTATTTGAACATTTTTCATGACTAGGGTTGCATAGCATTGTTTGATTTATGGTCTTCCAAGTGGGTCCCAAGGTCATCTGTTTCTTTGCATTGTGAGGGGTCGTGCTTGAGAAGTTGTGAGTTTTCCCTAGTAAGGCTTTAGCGGTTGAGTTGTTTGAATCCTGAGCTTGCTTGTGTGTTAATGGCGGATGTATAGGGTTTGAAACTTAGGGCATCACCATTTATCTTTAGTATGCTCTCGAATTGGCTTAGGGTGCTAAGAGAATCCATAGAAAGCCCATATTAAACTTTCCCTAAGCCTAAATCTTTGAAATTCATGATCAATTTGATGTTATGAGTGAAATCGTGATTCTATGTCGCAATTCAGGTTTCCTTCTCAGTCCGGGATTTTTCGTTCCCTCAGGACAATCCGTCTCTAGTGGATTTTCTTGACCTCCTCCATTTTCCCGATTTCCTCTACTTTTCCAGAATCCGCTATCGCTTTCGGAGTTTCATATATTCCGTGGATTTTTCATTGACTCCGGATTTTCCCGAAGTCCTTGGTTCCCTATTTTTTCCGGATTTGCAAAGTGTCTCTACCTTCGCGGAAATCCGTCTCTGGTGGATTTTCCTGAAATTTGGTGAAATGTGAAGAAGTATGGAATAGCATGATGTGTTGGTGATTTTTATTGCATTTTGTGATCTCCTGTGTGGTTTGTTGATTGAAAATGATCAAATTTAATTTTTAGTAAGTGTTTTCATGATTATTCCGCCTAAATCTGTCTGGCCCGAAATTCCTCTCTGGCTCAGATTCTGCGGATGGTTCTAAAACTCAAAATTTGTTGTATTCATTATATATGAGATTTAATAACACCTTGGTTATATTAGGTTCATTCTAACAGTGTTTTGATGGATTAACATTCCCTTCCTGGGGTTTTTACTATGATTTCCATGTTGAGTGCAGGTTGAACCTAGCAAGGTAGCAACTAGGTCTTCAATGTTTGATGCAAAAAAGATTAAGATGGACATTAAGAGAAAGATCCCTGAGAGTAAAATTACATCAGTCTAGTCAGAGGTGACTGATACAAATGTTAGATTGTGGTATTATGAAGAATTTAAAGGAAGAATGGTAGCAGAGGGTCCTCCTTTGGTGGCTAGAAGGATGATGGAATCAAGCTTGTCACATGTAGCTGGTTTCCCTTCCACGATGCAATGTTATGAGTTGGTCCTTGAGTGTGCCAGGCACTATGATCAGGACACACAGAGAATAATTGGTCCTCAAGGGAGGATTGTGGTGAATCTCAACCCTGTTTCCATTGCAAAAACTTTTGATATGCCAGACAGATCTCATGTGGTGGCATTCAACATGAAAGCATCTCAAGAGTTCTACGATGAAAAAATTGTGAAGTCACAATAGCTTATCAATTTCTAGCTAGAGAAGCCCAAGTCTCACTATTCCAAACTACCCAAGCAGCTATTCAGAGCAAAGTTCAAGAAAGAATATTATGATGCCATCACTCTTCTTAGCAGGGTGGTTGGATTGAAGAATGCTGGCATGTTTGAGAATTGGATGTGCCATGTGATTTTGAGGATGGAGTAGGAGAAGACTGACTACCATTGGGCAGGGGTCATTAGTGAAGTAATTCACGTGTAGTTGTCCAATGTGTTGCAAACAAATACTTTCACAATGACTTCATATTTGCTCTACACACTTGCAAGATTCCACCCCTATAAAGGATTGAGTACAAGGGGCACCTTTGGACAGGATATCATCTATGAGGTTTACCCTTAATTGCATCTAGGAATCTCGAGCTATAGGAGGGTGAATGATGCATTCACCATGCATATCACTAGATTGCTTCAAGGTGCAAAGCATGTGAGAATTTCAGATAGAGCAAAGGAACTCATCAATAAATATGGGGCATGGTTTATTCAGTTCCCAACCTTCTCCTACATTCAGATTGATGGTTGCTAGAGGGCCCCATACAGACTTCCAAGATACCCTACTCATCACATCATACTTTTGGAAGTCACTAGATAGATCTGTGACTTTGATGCCATTTTCAAGAGGGACAAACATAAGATCGGTTTTGGTGGAGATTTCCCATTAAGGATTGGCACTGGAGAGGCTTGTCCTTCCATTGGTTCTGCCCAAGCTTCAGAAGAAGAAATGAGTGCTCTTGGCCTATCTTTCCACTCCAAGAGATCCATGTTTGATATCATAGGAGAAGCCCAAAAGAAGGCCAGTAGAGAGTATAGCCATAAGGTTGATTTGGAAGACTACTGAGCCAATTGTAGTGATGAATTTGAGGTCAGGAAGAAGAAGTTTTCTCGGCTCCCAGTTGAATCAGTCTGACTATACAATGTGAGGGTAGTCTCAGACCAACTTGACGATGATGGAAACTTGATCAAGGATCATGCTTATGAGGCAATAAAGGATAGGCCAATTGGTGATATAGATTGGTTAGAGGAAGAAAAAAAAATTAAAAAATTTAGTGGATCTAGTTATCAAATTTACCAAGATGTGGCTAAGGCATAAGCTATGGGAGTTGGAAAATGAGGGAGTGAAATGTACCTATGAGCTAATGGGAGATTTAGATCCTCACTCCACCTCTGAAGAATTGATAGAGCAGGATCCTAAGGGAAAAGGTAAGTTGGATTCTCCTTTCAAAATCAAGATAAAAGGTGTTCAAGATATGGAAGCCCAGGAAGCAGAAAAGCAGAGAAAGCCAGCGGCTAAGAAGAGGACAAGGACTAAGAAGTTTGGGTAGAAGGAAACTGAAGGGCAGAATCTTGAGGTTGATGATCCTGTACCCAAAAGGAGAAGAGCCATAAAATTTTCAGAGAAGGAAAGCTCCAAGGTAGGAGAGGAAGAAGTTACCCCACCAGTGGTAAATGTTGAAATTTCAGAGGAGAAGGCCAAGGTGTATACAAGGAGTTCTAGGACTACTTCTCCTAAGGATAGTGTGCCTAAAGTAGATCTACCTCCAGTTGTTTCTCATGAGGAGCAGTATGATGATATGCCTTCCGCTCATGAAGCTCAAAGAAAACCAGGTGAGTTAGAAAATGTTGAGGATCATCCAGATATAGAAGGAGAAGAATTTCATGAAGGTGACCTTTATAGTGTAGAAGTTGAAGTAGAAAAGGTAATGCAGCCTCCTTTGGTAGCTTATGTAGAGTCACCTGTTGGAACTGAAGAGGTTAAATCACCTCCAGTAGAAGAAGAAACAGTGAAGGTTCCATCACATGTACATGAAGAAGAACATTCTGAAGAAAATGAAAGAAAGATGAATGAAACTCCTGAAAAATAGAATTTGAGTGAAGAGGCACCTAAGGATGAGTAGGAGGAGAAACAAAGTGAAGTGCAATTCGAATCCTCTATCCCTGGTTGGTTGGACAAGGAGATAAAGAGAAAACAAGTTGTTGTGGAAGATAGTCCACCGAATTGGGTTGAGCTACTAGCCAAAATTGGAAAAGATAAAGTAAAAAGAAGGCTAGAGTGATTTCAAGGATTGAAAGGGATGAAGCTCATAACAGAGTTGTTCACATTGCCACCCCTACTCCAGATAAAAATAGAGATGATATGGCTGGAAAGGATTACAATGTTCAGACTTTCAATCTAGGGCCTACATCCATTGAGCAGGCTATTGAAGATTATGAGGGTTCTAGTCTACTTATCTTGGGCAGGAAGGAAATAAAGACCAAGCAAGAGCTAACGAAGGAAAATGAGAATCTCAAGAAATGCTTGGAGGATTTAATGAAACCTTTGCAATCCATTAACCCCTATGTTTCCATTGCAAATCCTTTACCTCAAGAGACCATTACCAAGCTAGAAAAGATGAAGGCTTCCACTCTTGCCACTATGAATTGGCTGCAAGGAGTCTGAACCAAAGGTAATGAGGCCATTAAGGAAATTTTTTCAACTGGGAAGGATGCTATAAGGACAATTGATTGGTTGAAGGAGGTGTTAGCATAGGATAAGGAAGATACAGATCTCTTGTTGTAGAAAACCAAGACTATCATGGAGTAAACTAGGGATAAGCTAGTAACTGATAAGATTCTTCCTTCCTCCAGAGCTGCTGAACCTTGGGAGTTGTTTGAAGCATTGAAGATTAGGCAGAAGGTTCTGAAAAAGATTTACAAACAAAGGAGGTAGATTGATGATACCCTAGCTAGTGTGTACAATGGATCCATTGCCTTTTTTGAGATTATGACAGGGAGAAGGAAGATTGCTTCCAAATACTTGAGTTTGGAATAGTTGAGGAAGTGGTGGTATGATGTTTATTCCCCAATTAATGACGATTCTATTTCTGAGCACCAGTTGGATGATACGGCTACATACATTGTTGTCATTGACAAATACCTAACATATAAGGTGGATTGGGATAAGTTGGTAAAATAGTCAAGGGAAGAAATTGCATCAATTGAGAGATGACTTAGGGTTTTTCCTTTACCACCTGTGGCCGACTTGGATAGGGTGCTTTTGAAGATGCATGAAATGTTGGATCGAAATAAGGACAAACGGGAAGGCAGTTAATGATTAGCTACATCGAGATTTGTGCTTCCCTATTATTTTTCCATGCATTGGTCTGAGTTGTATTGGAGATCCCAGGCCGACCTGGATGAAGTTCATGCATTTAATGCATATTTTATTTTGAATTTCTCTTGGCTGACTTGTTGTGCCTTATTATTATTGTAAAATTCTATCTAGGCTAACATGTTTTGGGGGGTTCTATAAATATGGCATTTTGCCTCATTTGTAAGGGTTAAGAAATTTTAGATATAGACAAATAGAGAGCTAGTTGGAGTGAATTAGTAGAGCAAGGAGTTAGCAAGTAGTTATTCTCAAGAAAATATTGTAACAGAAAGCTGGAATTGTTGCTACAGTGGATAATTTGATGCAAGTAATGACATTGTGATTTGGTGCCATACTTGTGTTCTTCTTGTCTTCCATGGTTCTTGTTATTCTATCTTTAGAATTGCTTTGAGGAAAATCGATATTTAGATTAGATTTGATTTAATGATGTTTATGATTTGATATTTGAAGTGTTGTAGCAATCCTTGGTCCATACTTTTCGCAACCAACTGATTGTTAGTTGCTTTGCAAAGTTAGCCTAGACTCTATATTCATTGTGCTTAGTTCAATTGTGAAGGTTTATTCATTTCAATTGCAATAGGGTTGTTTAAATGAATGTTCATGATTTGAAAATCTTAACACCTTAGAAGATTGCACTATTTCTATAAGATTGCAGATTTATCTGGGTCCAGTAGAGATCAATTTTGAGGGATTGGTCAATTTCGAGTGTTGGTCATTTGCATTGTTAATCTTAGGTTTAGTATTAAGTTTAGAAATATTTCTGGAACCCTTATCTTTTGTTATTTCTTTGATTTTTGGGCTAAATTTAGGATTGAAGTATCATCATATTGTTAGATCTGATAAATTGAGATTCAGTATTTTGCTTGTAGTAAGGTCCCATTGTGATTACCAGGATTTTCACATTTATCACTAAGTTGTTTATGCATTTTCAATACCTGACATTAGAGACCTTGGAGTTAACTCTTGAGGCTTGCTGATAGATATTTACCTTTCAAGAGAGATAGGATATTGTATTATGTCTGAGTTGTGTTGTGCAGAAAACATCATCAACACTTCCTCATTACTACCAAGCCAACTACAACATAGTAACTCAATCATATATACATATACCAAATCTTATCAAATCAACACTAGAGGTTAACACCAGTAGCTATACTAGTGACAAGATAATGGAACTAATCAAAGCATGAATAACATCAACTTCTCATAATATTGCAACAATCTCACCTAAAAATAGACATCAATAACAACACAAGCTTGTTGACATCAATGACAACACTAATTGCTCATACTTGCAACACCCTCGATTTATTAATAATTTTATTATTAATAGTTATTTTTTTATTAATCTCATAGATAACACCAACCCTTGGGAATTTCTCTTTTGGATTGAGGGTTTAGATCTAATCTCATCTAAGCTATTAGGCACGACATTAGGTGTCATTTTCTATGCTTGATCCTTTTAAATTCCTGGTTGAGTAGGGATTTTGTTACCAATGCAAGAAATATCCCCTAAGATGCTATCAATATTGCTCAAAACAACTTTCCCTGAGATTAAATCTTCTTTCAGAGATAGAACCAATTCAATATCTCTTGTTTCATTATTATTATTCTTAATGATATCCCTTTCATTGCTTTCCACATTATCAACAAGAGTTATTATCTCCTCTTGGAGTCTCATGACAATACCATCACCTCCCCTAGAATCCCTATTTCCATTTGTGTTTGATATGGATTATAGATTAGGGTTAGGTTTATTCAACCCTTTTCTTTGAAAATTTGGTGTAGGAGCACCTAGGCCATGAAATGCCTTTAGAAGGCTAATTTGTCCAATTTGTAATGTTCAAGTCAAAGTGATGAGTGAA
This sequence comes from Sequoia sempervirens, assembly GCA_007258455.2. Taxonomy (NCBI): domain Eukaryota; kingdom Viridiplantae; phylum Streptophyta; class Pinopsida; order Cupressales; family Cupressaceae; genus Sequoia; species Sequoia sempervirens. The sequence goes on along the minus strand of VDFB02353493.1, from coordinate 306,455,395 downwards.
GGTCATGAAATGATGGATTTTAATGTATTTGCACCATGAAATAAGTCACTAGGTTGTAAAAGTGGGAAAAATGAAAATAATGTAATATTGTCAAGAAAAGTTATCATAATGTAATTATGCAAACAAAAGAGCATAAAAAAAGAAAATCAAGAAATCAAGGAATAGGAAGAGAAAACTCAGTGGAGGAAGTAGTTAGGTAGTTGGAAGTTGAATATGAAGTTTCCTTTTTTAATGTAAAAAGCTATAAAAACATGTACATGGTGAGAAAAAGTAGATCTTGTATTCCATTTTCATAAAAATCAATAAAATACCCATGTTCAGTTATTTTGGAAAGCTTTTCTCTTCTTTTTTTTGGTTTGCATAGTGATTCAAGCATTCTAAGATTTGATTATTGTCAAAGAAAGATTCTTCTTTCACTCTTGAAGTTTTTTGGAATTGTAAATTCAGTAATAGAGTAAATTGAACTCAGATTCTAAGTTTCAATCTGTAGATTGTTTTGAGAGTCATTTAAAAAAATTAAGGCCCATCCCACGAATGGAAACCTATTAGGAAGGTGGGATGGGATGAGTAGGATGTTTTATCTTGTATATTTTGTTGTGTAGATGTGTGTGTGTGCAGGGGTAAGCATGGAGATGAAAGACTTGTTGTGTTAATGGAGAAAATCTAAGTTTTCTAGTCAAAGTGGTTGGTTACTAGTATGACAGTGGAGAAATGAAAAAACAATGGACTTGGTGATGATTCCAAAGGTCTTTGTAGATGTATTTAGTCATTTTCCAAGTGATGGTAGGAGTCTTGGAGGTTTGTAGGTGCTTCAGTCATGAAACCCTCCTTAATCTGTGTTTTTACACCCTATAAACAAGGGTTTAGTGGATCAGATTGTTTTTATGGTTTTCAGTCCCTACAAATGGTAAAATATTGAGTTCTAATACATGCTTGAATACTTTTCATGGTTGGTTTGTATTTTTAAGTTTTTTAAAAGGTGACTCCTTTGCAAAACAGGCCTATTTTAGTAGCCTTTTGACAACATACAGTATGAGAAACTGGTAATTTCTTTAAGGTAGGTTTTTGAAAGCTTATGTTATGTTGATGTGGGCAAAAAAGGGTCTTTAAATATGTATTTGGTTCTTGGTAACTATTTCTGATTTGTGAGATTACCCGATCTAGGGTCAAGAGTCCTAATAGACAAAATAGTGTTTTGTTTGAATGGAACGTGGAACCTTGATGTAGCGGAGGTAATTATGTTTAGATCTCTAATAAAAAAATTTGTACAGTGGTATTAGAGGTTCATCAATTCTTGGGTAAAGGTTGAGGGGAAGATTTTGATAATGTGGAGGTTTGGATTTGAGAACTCAATGTGCTTAATGATGTATTTAAGCAAAGTCTGGGTAACCTAATGAAACGGTGAATGGAATGGTTGTATTTATTTGAATATTTTCTTTTGGATATTGTTACAATTTTCTCTATGTTGGAAAAAGTGTATTTGTTGTTTTGGATGTCTTGAGCAAAGATAGAGCAAGGTGAAAAGTTGTGTTTGGCTACTAGAAGTAAGGTATCTACTAAAACAATGACACAATAATAGGATATTGGTCTGATTTCATTAAATATATGATGTATATAGTAATTTTATGGTGTAATATTGGTTAACAACAGTGAAGCATGATTTAGTTTCCTTGATTGCCTTGGAGGATGAGTATTTTGGTGAACGCTTAATGATGTAATTTGCTGATTTTGTGAACTTGATGAATATTGTAAAGAAGTATGAGTTTTGAAGAAAAAAGAAAGTGAATCAAGAATTTGATCTTCTCTTAATTTTTTTTGGGATTGAAATCCCTTGACGAAATGGTGTTTGTTATGATGTGTTGTATCATAGTGGTATCAGAGCCCGAGAAAGATTTGTGCTGACCTGAGTTGTATTTGTGGTTGGTTGCAAGTTATGTGAGAACCTAGCTGCTGCCATTGAAAAGGCAGAGAGAAAGTTGAGGAAAGTCAGAGGGAATGAGTTTGGTAAGCCTAAAAGGCCTAATTGGTGTTTGGGATAGTCAATTTGGTAAAGTTTTATGTTTGAGTTATATAAGTGAATGTATGGGTTTGATTTTGTCAATTTGGTGTTGTTTATGATGATTGAGGATTTAACAATAAATTCTAATCCTTAATCTCATTTTTGGGTATTGTGAATTAAGGGTTTTTGTGAAGGAATTGAAGGTTTTAGTTGTTGGTCAGCAAAAACTTATTGTACTATTTCCAAGTTGAGTTTTGAGAGTGATTTTTCTTCCTTTTTTCTGCATCAAATTGGTATTGAAAGATGATTGTTCAGGAGAAGTAGTTTGTAAGGATAGTCCTATGTCCTTGGTTGAGCAAAGAATTGAAGATTTGTTGAAAAGGACAATCATGTGTCCTTTTGAAAGAGACAATAGTTTGAGAACCTGATAATGAACAATGAAAAAGGTACAAGGCAAAGAGATGAAGATAGAGATGGAGAAAGAAGATGACAAGAGAAAGCAAAGTGAAGATGAAGACATGTGAAAGAGATGAAGAAAAATGAAGATGAAGAGGACAAAGAACAAGGAAAATGGATTTTTGTTTTGCAGGTACAAATGAAGATTATGCAATGTGATTCCAAGGGACTTGGAAACTTTTTTGGTTGGTTGTATGGTGCAGGAGAACCTAGGTCATGAAATACCTTCAGAAGGTTAATTTGTCCAATTTGTAATGTTCAAGTCAAAGTGATGACTGAAGGTCATGAAATGATGAATTTTAATGTATTTGCAACATGAAATAAGTCACTAGGTTGTAAAAGTGGGAAAAATGTAGATAATGCAATATTGTCAAGAAAAGTTATCATAATGTAATTATGCAAACAAAAGAGCGTAAAACAAGAAAATCAAGAAATCAAGGAATAGGAAGAGAAACTCGATGGAGGAAGTATTCACTCAATTGGAAGTTGAATAGGAAGTTTACTTTTTGAATTTAAAAGGCTATAAAAATGTTTACATGGCAAAAAAATGCTGATCTTGTATTCCATTTTCATAAAAATCAATAAAATACCCCTATTCAGTTGTTTTGGAAAGCTTTTATCTTATTGTTTTCAGTTTGCATAGTGATTCAATCATTCTAAGCTTTGATTCTTGTCAAAGAAAGAGTCTTCTTTCACTCTTGAAGGTTTTTGGAATTGTAAATTTAGTAATAAAGTAAATTGAACTCAGATTATGAGTTTCGATCTGTAGATTATTTTGAGAGTCATTTAAGAAAATTAAGGCCCATCCCACCGACGGAAACCCATTAAGAAGGTGGGATGGGATGAGTAGGACGTTTTATCTTGTATATTTTTTTGTATATAGGTGTGTGTGTGTAGGGGTAAGCATTGAGATGAAAGACTTGTTTTGTTAATGGAGAAAATATGAGTTTTCCAGTCAAAGTGGTTGGTTACTAGTCTGACAATGGAGAAATGGAAAAAGAATGGACTTGGTGATGATTCCAAAGGTCTTTGTAGATGTAGTTAGTCATGTTCTAATTGATGGCCAAAGTCTTGGAGGTCTGTAAGTGCTTCAGTCATGAAACCCTCCTTAATTTGTGCTTTTACACCCTATAAACAAGGGTTTAGTGGATTAGATTGTTTTTATGGTTTTGAGTCCCTACAAATGGTGAAATATTGAGTTATAAGACATTAGATTGAATACTTCTCATGGTTGTTTTGTGTTTTGAAGTTGTTTGAAAGGTGACTCCTTTGCAAAATAGGCCTATTTTAGTAGCCTTTTGACAGTGTACAGTATGAGGAACTGGTAATTTATTTAAGGTAGGTTTTTGAAAGATTATGTTATGTTGATGTGGGCAAAATAGGGTCTTTAAATATGTATTTGGTTCTTGGTAATTGCTTCTGATTTGTGAGATTACCTAATCTAGGGTCAAGAGTCCTAATAGACAAAATAGTGTTTTGTTTGCATAGAACGTGGAACCCTGATGTAGCAGCGGTAATTATGTTTGGATATCTTATCAACTTGTTTGTAAAGTGGTATTATAGGTGCATCAATGCCTGGGTAAAGGTTGAGGGGAATATTTTGATAATGTGGAGGTTTGGATTTGAGAACTCAATGTGCTTAATGATGTATTTAAGCAAAGTATGGGTAATCTAATGAAACAGTGAATGGAATGGTTGTATTTGTTTGAATATTGTCTTTTGGATATTGTTACAATTGTCTCTATGTTGGACAAGGTGTATTTATTGTTTTGGACATCTTGAGCAAAGATAGAGCAAGGTGAAAAGTTGTGTTTGGCTGCTAGAAGTAAGGTATCTGCTAAAACAGTGACATAATAATAGGATATTGGTCTAATTTCATTAAAGATATGATGTATACAGTAATTTGATGGTTTAATATTGGGTTAACAATAGTGAAGGATGGTTTAGTTGCCTTGATTGCCTTAGAGGATGAGTATTTTGGTGAATGCTTAATGATGTAATTTGCTGATTTTGTGAACTTGATGAATATTGTAAAGAAGTTGTATGAGTTTTGAAGAAAAAAGAAAGTGAATCAATAATTTGATCTTCTCCTAATTTTTTTTGTGATTGAAATCCCTTGACGAAATGGTGTTTGTTATAATGTGTTGCATATAGTGGTATCAAAGCCTGGGAAAGATTTGGGCTGGTGAGTTGTAGTTGTGGTTTTGTTTTGGTGTTGTGTTGTGGTTGGTTATAGGTTATGTGAGAACCCAGTTGCTGCCATTGAGAAGGCATAGAGAAAGTTGAGGAAAGTTGGAGGGAATGAGTTTGGGAAGCCTAAAAGGCTTAATTGGTGTTTGGGATAGTCAACTTGGTAAAGTTCTACATTTGAGTTATATAAGTGAATGTATGGGTTTGATTTAGCCAATTTGGCATTGTTTATGATGGTTGAGGATTTAACAAGAAATTCTAAGCCTTAATCTCATTTTTGGGTATTGTGAATCAAGGGTTTTTGTGAAGGAATTGAAGGTTCTAGTTGTTGGTCAGCAAAAACTTATTGTACTATTGCCAAGCTGAGTTTTGAGAGTGAGTTTTCTTCCTTTTGTCTACATCAAATTGGTATTGAAAGATGATTGTTGAGGAGACATAGTTTGTAAGGACAACCCTATGTCCTTGGTTGAGCAAATAATTGAAGAGGAGTTGAAAAGGACAGTCATGTGTCCTTTTGAAAGAGACAATAGTTTGAGAATCTGATAATGAAGATTGAGAAAGGTACAAGGGAAAGAGATGAAGATAGAGATGGAGAAAGAAGATGACAAGAGAAAGCAAAGTGAAGATGAAGACAGGTGAAAGAGATGAAGACAAATGAAGATGAAGAGGAAAAAGAACAAGGAAATTTGATTTTTGTTTTTCAACTACAAATTAAGATTATGCAATGTGATTCCAAGGGACTTGGAAACTTTTTTGGTTGGTTGTATAGTGCAGGAGCACCTAGGTCATGAAATAGGCCTTCAAAAGGCTAATTTGTCCAATTTGTAATGTTCAAGTCAAAGTGATCAGTGAAGGTCATGAAATGATGATTTTTAATGTATTTGCACCATGAAATAGGTGACTAGGTTGTAAAAGTGGGAAAAATGCAGATAATGCAACATTGTCAAGAAAAGTTATCATAATGTAACTATGCAAACAAAAGAGCATAAAACCAGAAATCAAGAAATCAAGGAATAGGAAGAGAAAAATTGGTGGAGGAAGAACATAGGTAGTTGGAAGTTAAATAGGAAGTTTCCTTTTTTAATGTAGAAAGCTATAAAAACATTTACATGGCGAGAAAAAGCATATCTTGTATTCCATTTTCATAAAAAACAATAAAATACCCCTGTTTAGTTATTTTGGAAATCTTTTCTCTTCTTTTTTTCTGTTTGCAAAGTGATTCAATCATTCTAAACTTTGATTCTTGTCAAAGAAAGAGTCTTCTTTCACTCTTGAAGGTTTATGGAATTGTAAATTCAGTAATAAAGTAAATTGAACTCAGATTCTGAGTTTCGGTCTATAGATTGTTTTGAGAGTCATTTAAAAAAATTAAGGCCCATCCCACTAATGGAAACCCAATAGGAAGGTGGGATGGGATGAGTAGGATGTTTTATCTTGTATATTTTATTGTGTAGATGTGTGTGTGTGCAGGGGTAAGCATGGAGATGAAAGACTTGTTATGTTGATGGAGAAAATATGAGTTTCCCAGTCAAAGTGGTTGGTTACTAGTATGACAATAGTGAAATGGAAAAAGAATGGACTTGGTGATGATTCCAAAGGTCTTTACAGATGTAGTTAGTCATGTTCCAAGTGATGGAAGGAGTCTTGGAGGTATGTGCTTCAGTCATGAAACCCTCCTTAATTTGTGCTTTTACACCTATAAACAAGGGCTTAGTGGATCAAATTGTTTTTATGGTTTTCAGTCCCTACAAATGGTGAAATATTGAGTTCTAAGACATGCTTGAATATTTTTCATGGTTTTTTTATGTTTTTAAGTTGTTTAAAAGGTGAATCCTTTGCAAAACAAGCTTATTTTAGTAACCTTTTGACAGTGTACATTATGAGAAACTGGTAATTTCTTTAAGGTAGGTTGTTGAAATCTTATGTTATGTTGATGTGGGAAAAAAAGGGTCTTTAAATATGTATTTGGTTCTTGGTAACTACTTTTGATTTATGAGATTACCTGATCTAGGGTCAAGAGTCCTAATAGACAAAATAGTGTTTTGTTTGCATAGAATGTGGAATCCTGATGTAGTAGAGGTAATTATGTTTGGATATCTTATCAACTTGTTTGTACAGTGGTATTAGAGGTGCATCAATTCTTGGATAAAGGTTGAGGGGCATATTTTGATAATGTGGAGGTTTGGATTTGAGAACTCAATGTGCTTAATGATATATTTAAGCAAAGTCTGGGTAATCTAATGAAATAGTGAATGGAATGGTTGTATTTGTTTGAATATTTTCTTTTGGATATTGCTACAATTGTCTCTATGTTGGACAAGGTGTATTTGTTGTTTTGGATGTCTTGAGCAAAGATAGTGCAAGGTGAAAAGTTGTGTTTGGCTACTAGAAGTAAGGTATATGCTAAAACAATGACACAATAATAGGATATTGGTCTGATTTCATTAAAGATATGATGTATACAATAATTTGATGGTTTAATATTGGGTTACCAATAGTGAAGCATGGTTTTGTTTCCTTGATTTCCTTGGAGGATGAGTATTTTGGTGAATGCTTAATGATGTAATTTTTTGAGTTTGTGAACTTGATGAATATTGTAAAGAAGTTGTATGAGTTTTGAAGAAAAAGAAAGTGAATCAAGAATTTTATCTTCTCCTGATTCTGTTTGGGATTGAAATCCCTTGACGAAATGGTGTTTGCTATGATGTGTTGCATCAAAATTCTCACAACTTTTTAATATGGGGAAATTATTCCTTATGTGACCCTCTTTTTTATAGAGGAAGTAAGAATTTATGCCCCACAAAAGTTCAATTTTAAAAGGTTAAGATATGTTTTTTAGTTTCTACCTCAAACTCTTCTGAGATTTCAACACCCAACATAATTGATATTAAAACCTTCACATCAAGATGTGGTAGAGCATGTAACGCCCCGTCGCGCAACCCCAAAGGAACAAATAAAAACACAATAATTTTTTTTTTTAAAGAACATAATAAATGTACTTACGTATTCCAACATAACAATGTTCTAAGTTGCACAACTAAATCCCTTGGGGTACACGAGGTGACATTACTAAACTAACCCATAACAAAGATAATAGATTAAATATACAATTACATAAATCTATTCATTCATGACATCATTAAAACATCTATTAATGACATCAAGAAAGATGTGAATATACCAAATAAAACCATACATACATATGACAATAAATGAATCATCAAGATATAAAGTATATATATTTCTATAGATACAACACAACATAATCAGTAATTACAAATGATAGTTCACGAATGATTACATACCAATATGAATAAACATTACATCAATCTAATAGTACCACATAGTGAACATATAAACAAATTACATCAAGGTCTTCCCAACATACGTGGGAGAGATACATCAATAAATGAGATACATCAATAATAAAAATGCACATCTAGAACATATGAATCCTGGATCAACAACATCTTCCAAAACCCTACAATGAAAGAAACAACTGCATCCAAATGGAACCCAATGGGGTGTGTAGCACATTCCACCCAACCACCCCCATGCTGAGAGTAGACAAGGAAGGATCCCCAACCAAGCACATCAACAGTAACACAATACTAACTCCATACAAGATAACATAATATCAAAAGACCACATAGAAACTAAACAATGATAAATCACCAAAGGTCGTAACAATAATCCACTTTTGCAAACATAACAATAAATCACTTTCCAAATATTACAACAATAAGTCACGAAACACATCATCAATAATTCTCAAGTCATAATATCAAAAGACTACTTCTAGAGGACTTCACTAAAACAACACAAATGGAATGTTAGAGGAGAGTGCCATCGCATGGCTTAACATAGATTATCTAGACAACCTATCACAAGGTGCTACCTCCATCTATACATGGATTATCCAAACAACCTAGTTCAAGGTGCCACCTCCATCTATGGTTCTCCTGACAACCTATCTCAAAGCGTCTCTCCATAGGGTTACTCATACAAAATCATTAACCTTTCATGAAGACAAGGCAATGATCTTGCCAACCACGACCTTCTCAGTCCCCTTTAGTCTGTGATAGCACTAATAGGTAGACGAGGCATCACAATTATCTTATTAATGTTTAAACCACCCACCCATGATTATTTACTTAGGTTATCACTGATTACTCTAACTCTACGTGGGTTACCCTGGCAGCCCCTTTGTGTGCCAGCCCCCACTTAGAGCCACTCTCCCTAGACACTCAAACACAAATATCCAACACAAAAGGATTGTACCAACCAGAAATACTTAATCAATAAATGGAACATCCGTGAGGCATAACCATCTCGCCAACTCATATGAACAACATCCACAAATGGTACAATCCAAGTGTAAACTAAAATCACAACCACAGTCAAAGCATAGGCCAAGTATCAAATTGTAAAACCAATAATGACATCAGTATTCTCCACCTCTGGAAGTTCCTAATCAACAACTTAAATTCCTATAATAGGATAAACTAACTCTAGGGTTTTCCTGCAAGACATAAACCCGAATAAAAGAAAACCACAATAGACTCAATGAATAGTCTCAAGAGTAAGCAATTTACCCAAAACGACGCTACACAACTCATTTCAAAACATAATAAATTTTTCCAATAAAACAAATCAATTACTCGAGAACATTCAATTAATTAACACATAGTTTATCTCTAATTTTCACAATTGAACTATAATAATACAAATTTATACAATTTTTCCAACATTGCTACATATGAAATTATTATTTTTTTCTCCATAACCACAACATATAAAAGGCCACTTATATTTATATATACATATACATATATATGCATAAAAGTGTATATACATATATACATATATACTAAAACATATATTAAAATCATCTATTTAAATCACATTATAAAAATTAACCTAATAATCCACTGTAATTACCAATATATATATATATACATATATATATAGATACATATATATATATACAAGTCAATAAAATAAATTAAATTAAATTAAATTTACAATAATAATAAAAAAACCTTAATAAGGAAAATCGCACAGTACAAGTGGTGCTGCGTACCCCCCTGTGGGGAGGCCATAGTGCTTAGGTATTGCGCACTCCCTATGGGGAGGCCGCAGTCCCCACTGGCTGCGTACAGCAGCCATAGGCAATTGTGTGTAGTCAGTGTTGACTGCACGCAATAGTACCATAGGGCAGTCGGGTGGAATGGCTTCGGCCGACCATTCCCACCCCCTAATATAACATTTAAATTTATTTATTTTTTAATATTTATTTTAAAAAAAAAAATCGTTCTTAGACAAAAGAAAAGAACCCAGACTTCGAAAAAGAAACACATTCTTAAAAAACATAATTAATTCCATAAAACAATTTTGAAATCCGAATCATATAATGATTTACACAACCAAAAAAATTATAATAAGAACAATATATATATATTTAGCCAGATATTCAAGACAAATAATATAATCAATTTCATTTTTTTTTTTAATATCAGATCCAATACAAATTTGGACATACAAATTCAACCAATAATAAAAAGGATTTTCTTTTCAAAACAATTATTTCCACCACTAAGTTTAACTGAAGAAAATTTGAAGGTTTCACTATAATTTCTTACATAGGATTCAAAGATTTAATACAAACAAGTTTTCAATCACAAAACCACTTTCAAAAGAAATAGAGGAATGGATTTTCAAACACAACAAACCAAATTTTATTTATAGAACAATAAAATAATACTAAATTAAAAGAAAAACCTGGAGTCCTTCATTTGATGTAGAATCCCCTTTGTAGCTTCTTCTCAAATTCTTTCCTTCAACTCTCTTCTAAATCAATCTTTTCTTCAAAACAATTCTTTTTTTAATCCAGAAGCACCAAAAACAAATATTTTTCTTTTCTTTTACCGACAAAAACTAGAAAAAAACCCCTTGTGTGTAAAAAACTCTCTCACAATAAAAATAAATCAAAATAAATAAAGCTCATCATCTTTTTCCTCAAAATCCTCTTCATTCATTGGTTCTTTTCTTGCTTTTAAAAGTACACACTTATCTCACAATTTTAATTAAAAATTAGTTATTTTCTCAAGATATTCTCTACATATTTTTCTAATTTAATATCAAGAAAAAGATAATATATAATTATTATCATCATTATTAATTTAGATTAATTACTTACACTTTTAACTAATTAAATAAATTTTTAATTTACAATATATTTAAAACTCAACATTTAACTAACTTACAATTAATTAAAGCAACAAGACAACATTAATTAATCTTATAAAATAAGATTAATTAAATAACCACTAACCATAAATAAAATAAATACTCAACAATCAAACTACACAAAGACAAGGACAAAACCTCAATCATGACACAACAAAACTCGAAATAGGATGACGGACTTGGGACGGGGACACTTCCTTATCAACTCCCTTTTTCAACATTGTACCCATTGGGTTAATTTAATGCTCGCCCTGTCCTATCAAAACAGGTGGAATCGAGACTTAATTCCTGCAATTCCTGCATACCAATAAACGTCAAGTAACATATATATATATATAATAATAATAAAAAACACCATATCGTGAGAAGGAATTACAGCATAGCAGGGCACTCGTAAACAAATGGTGCTACACTATCCTCTTACCAAAGCTATACTAACAAATACAACATTAAATGTAAAGTAAAATTGCTAAACTAAACTGATCACATCGTATCATCATAAAATAATTACTAATCTATTGCATTACAATATACTTTTACATTAAATTAAACATTACCAAATCAAGTATAACCATCATGTCATATCAAATCTCCATGTCATAAAATGAAGTAGCACAATCATCAATCAATCTAAACTATCCAATCCACCAATCCAACAAACAAACAGTAACTACCAAAGTCTCAAAGTATCAAGCAAAACCACAGAAGTATCAAATCCAAACAACATGAGGGGTATTATAGAATGTTCTTAGTTTCCTCAATTCTTATAAGCCTCCTGAATTTAGCCATAATCTATAGGATGAAAGCTCATAAAAGCAGTGATAGATTTTTTTAAGTTATCCATCTCAAGTAGGAGAGTGTAAGAACTGCCTTATTCAGAAGATTTGGAGACCAGGAGATAGCCCTAAAAATAGAATTCCCAACTAACCATAATTCTCTATTTATCATTGTTTCTTGGATTTCTCTACTTTTAAGTATTATTAAAAAATCCCTCTTTGAATCATTCTACAAAAAGAATGGTGTACCCTAACTTCTTATTCCATACATTAGACATCCATTGGTTGAGGTATTTCCTTCATAGAAATTTTGAACAATCTAATGCAATGAAAAAAATGACAACTTATTTTAAACAAATTTCTTTTGTATCTAGAGTCGAAGCCACATCTTCATTTAGGATCATTATAGATCTTCTATTACACAAGGGAGGGCACTTACCGCTATTGTTTCCTAGTTGAGGTTTCTCATTGTAGACTCTATCATCTACGATTATGAACTACGTCGATTTCGGAATCACTTCTCTATCAACATCCAAAATGATATCACTAAACAAGCGAGCACCATTACACAAACCACTTTGATGGATCTAAACTTGCATTAACCAACAAATCACCAAGGGGTTGTTTGAACAATTGACCATTTTTTCCATTATTACCTCATACCAACAAGTGTAATGCGTTGAGGAGGAAGGTTTACAAAGATATGATGCATGCAAATATAAAACACACTGGATGAAGAAAGAAGCACAAATATAACACACTACCAACAATGATTATACAAAAAGATAGAAATAACAAAGAAAATAACAAAGCACAAGAAAGGTATTAATGGTTAGAAAAGTAAAACCATTATGGCTTACAACTATCTTGAGGTTTCCTCATCGTATGCCACCATTATTACCTTGTCAGAGTGCTCTCCAAAAACCATCCCTTCCTTGTATATATCCATTATTTTATATTGATATTTATAGTTTATATTATTTATATATAAATCCATTACCATTCAATAAGAAGATTATAAAAAATGGATAGAAAAGTAAAGGGTCTCATTAGGCTATGTTTCATAGACTATGCATTATTGAATGAACATGAAGAAGACAACACTAAAAATATCTAGACTAATTTGGGTGATACTTATTATTCTATATCCATCCTAAATTTAATTTTCTAGAGAAAGACATTGTATACCATTACGATGGATGATGGTTTCTTTTTTGTCAAGAATTTGAATTCTTTCAATATGATTGTTAGCTACTGGAACTTGGTTGGAATAAAGATGGATGAGGATGATACTTGTAATAAATTTTTATATTCTTTTCAAGAATCATCAAATCTCTTAGTGACATAAATTGGGATCACTACCACGAAGTTCAAAAAGGATGAGGTACAGTGTCATTGTTACTTTATGATGAGATGTGGAGAAATAATTCTAAATCAACCAACGAGACTCTAACAATAAATGGAAGATAAAAAATAAACATAAAATGAAGGAAAATAATGAAACTAAGTCTAGAGACAAATACCATTGGAGATCCAAATATCCTTGTATGACCAATGAAATTTCTTGATGCGCATCAATTTATGATGGTCATACTTTTTTGGGTACCTAAGGGTACTCTTGACTTGAAGACCAAGTTACTAGTAGATAAAATATTGTTATGATACCAAAGGATAGGCCACATAGGTGAGAAGGGTCTAAGAACCCTAAAAGTAAAAATCTTACATAGGCTTTTAATTATTGTGCTCTTATTTGGATGTATATTCATGAACATTGTATTTATGGAAAGTGAACTTAAGTTCTTACAAATATTTTGGATTATTGGATCTAATTCATTGTAATGTTTGTGTAAGTACAAGAATTTGGGTCCACTTTTTTGACAAGTGGAAGTCTTTTTCCTAAAAAAATTAAAAAAAAAAAAACTTGGAATAAAAATTTAAAGAACTTACACATTCAATCCTAAGTAATTTTAATGATATAAAATATAGAATTTTGAGTCTATTCTTCAAATTTTTAATTCATTTTAGAGAAATATAAGTATTATAGTGATGTTTGATGAGGATATCTTTTAATATTTTTCTCCAAATATATATTTTTTAATTATTCATAATTGCCATTTTTTTAAATCACTCATTTATGGAAATCATAATTAGAGATAAACTAATCATAAAAATATTTTATATTTTATTTTTTAAACAATTATTTTTGTGTTGATGACATAATTTAAAAATAAACTTTAAAAGTAAAAATTAATTAATTTTTTGAATACCGAACATTTAAGGTTTATGGATCAGTTTCCTTAGAAATTGATTAATGAATAGAAAAAATGTCCAATGATTAAAAAAATACATATTTGAAAACTAGATATTGTCATCTATAATGATTTTTTTTAATATTGTAAAAAAACATTAGCTATATTGTAAAGTCAAAATTTTGCATATAGTTTTCATGGCATTGTACTTGCAAGCCAAAGGTTCCAAGCCTAAAACATAATAAAAACCATGGTTTTCAATTTTAAATTTTATGGAATGTGTACCCACTCCATAATGCATATCCATTCTGGAAAGGAGTGAAAATATGATGTAAAATAAAATGGGTGCCTATTTTAAAATGGATGCCCATTTTAAAATGAAATAGGTACCCATTTCAAAAATCAAAATGGGTACCCATTTGATATTTGTAGAAATTTAGGTTCAAGAGTTTGATCCTAAATGGGTGCCCATTTCATATGGGTTGAAAATGGGTACCCATATTTGTAGAATAGGTACCCATTCTTATCAAGATTTTTTCAAGCCCAACACTTCCACTAAAAGTAGACCCAACTTCTTGCACTTCCCTATTTTTAATCCTATAAATGTTCCTTTGATTTACAAAATTTGGTTTTATTATCCTTCATGGATGAATACTTTAGAAGGACATGGATTTCTTTCCTTAGTAGTAATTCTAAATTATTTAGTCATTTTAATGAGTTTAAGGTTCTTGTATAAAATTGAACTAGTACAAAGATTAAGGTTTTGAGAAATATCAGTGACAGTGAGATATTTATAGCATATTTTGATAGATTTTATAAAGATTGTGGGATAGGGAGACATATGAAAAAATCATATAAACTTTAAAATATAGATTGAAAGATAAATTCAACAAGATGATGATACAAAAGGCTAAGATTATGCTCAGGATTATAAAATCTTAATAATTTTTTTGCAAGACATATGATCATGTGCCTAAGGAGGTGATAAAAATTGGAGAACAAGGTAATTAAGTGTATCTTCATTATTTATGGTGTTAGTGTGAAAGGGTATAAGCTTTGAGATCCTATGGATAAGAAATTTTTTTATCAAAAAAATTGCAATTTTTAGAGATATCGAATTCTTTCATATAGTGTTGTATCTAGAACAAGTTGGGAAGAAAGGTGTGGTTGAATTAATGCAAAAGTAGAATAAAATTGAACCAGAAGATCACATGATGGATTTTAGGAGGGAAAATGTTTAGATAGTTCAGATAGTTTTAAAGAGGAGGTAGAAATTCCACCTCATATTTCAATATGTCCACATAACATAGATAACAACTGGAGAGGTATAATCCTCCTCATTGGAAGGTTATTTTTCATTGAATAATAACAAATATGATCCTATAATGGTGAAGTAGTTACTGAGTATGGATGTCATTGGGTATCGATTGTATAGAATTGTTATGGATGAGGAGATGGCTTTGTTGAATAATACCTTTAGGTCTTTTTTGGGCTTCTAGATCAGCCTTCTTAGCCTTTATAATTAGTTGAAAAACATATTTATTTTCATTCTCCTTTGGATAAAATACTAGGGAAGAGGACTTGACTTCTCTAAAGATAAGACTTTTTTTATATAAAAATATCTCAATTATGGGATCTCAAATATTGCATTAATTCACAAAAAAAATAGTTAATTGATATATGTTTTATATCCTTGTTCTCAAACTTTGACTAGTTACTCCCTTGGCACATGTGCATATGCCTCACAACCAAAGACTTTAAGATGTATAAATAAGTGTTTTTTGTCAACCACACCTCTATGTGTGTCTTTTCAAAAGAACTAATGTAGGAGACCTATTAACTAGGAACAAATGTGTGGAGACTACTTTTACCCATAATCTTTGTTCCAAACTAACCCCACTAAGTATACTCCTAGACCTCTTAATTAATGTATTATGCATTATTTTTGCAACTCCATTTTTTCAAAGGGTCTATGAAGTTGTCTTATGTATTTTTATCCCATGTTTCTTATAGAATTTATAAAAATATACTAATCAAAATTCACCACCTTTATTAGTCCTCCAAATCATTATCTTCCTATTAGATTTATTCTCTACAAGAACCTTAAAGTATTTGAAATAAATATATGAAGAATTTATATTTACTTCTACAAAAATATAGCCATGTCCTTTTACTATCATCATCAATAAAATAAATATAATATATACTTATAAATAAAAGGAATATTAACAAGAAAAAATACATCATAATGGATTAAATCCAACACCCTAGAAGTTTTATGAGAACTAGAGTAAAATTTAATGCAATTTTCTTTTCCATATACATGTTTTCATAGAAATTAAATTCAAGATTACAATCATCTAACCCCTTGAGTTTTTTTTTTATATTTTATTGTCTTTAAAACCTTCTCACCGATGTAACTCATCCTTTGGTGTCATAACATTATTTTCTATGATGGTAGGTTAGTCTCCCAATCATATGCACCCTTAACCACATGAAAATTATGACCATTAGAAGTAGACACAACACATCTCTTTCTTACAAGTTCCAATGGTGGAGTTAAATATTTTATATCTCTATACTATATGAATTCAAGAATTCTTACATTGAACCATGCATGCATCTAGCTAAAACATAGCACGACAATCTAAACATCCTTAGAAACAAATATAAATCCCCTAATCATCTTTCCCTCTCCACTTGGTGAAATAATCTACACACCTTCGTTATTTAGTTTACTCATAGAAAGTAGGACTTTCTACCAAAATAGGGATATTCAATACACCACTGATTCCACTCACACAATGACCAAAGAATTGAAAAAAAGGTACCACAAACAATAATTTTAGATTAATATGATCTCCAAGGTACACCATCCCACCATTTTATTCTTCATATTTTGTAAAAAAAACCTCAAACTAAGATCATGTGAAAGGAGACACCAAATTATATCAACCAAACACCTTTTGATGCATGAGTGTAAAAAAAATCACTTTTATCCTTAGAGTATCTATCACAATCATCATAAGAATCTACCTTTATTATTATTCTATCAATTTTTATGGTCTTTTCTTAGGTATCCAACTTTTCAATGGTTCTAATATTTTTCCTCATATTTTGATATCCCATGTGATTTCAATCTAGACTAGTGTTCCTTCATAGTCTTCTTCTTAATTTTTTTGTTGTATCTTCCATAAACTCCTAGTGTCTCTTTAGTTGACTCAAAACTCTTCTCATTTCTTTAGAAAGAAAAGATATAACCACTCTTTCATCTTGAAATTATTGGTAGTGCTCCCAATGGCTCTAGAATAATTGGTCTTGTGAATCTAGTAAATAACAAATCAAATTCATACACTGATCCTTCTCTCCAATTTCTAGTCCCATAGAGTGCAACTTAGTAGCTACATATTGAAGGCATTTCGATGTTCATCAATAGACCCATCATACTCCATCCTAAGGGTAAATAACTTCTTGCTAAAAAAACTTATTGACAAGTAATTGGTCTTGATATATTTCTTCAAGCTTCTTCTAAAATTTTAATGCAACAATATCTTCACATGCACCTTTAGTAATACTAAACTAGCCAAATTGATTCTAGTAAGACCATTTTATTTTATATACATTTTTGCTAATCTTCGTGTGATGTAGTTTTAGGTTTGTGTCTAGATACTACCACCCATAGATCTAATTATATGTTCACATCCTCCATATTGAGCTTCCACAACTCAAATTTTGTGCCTAAAAACTTATCCATATCTTCTTGCAATAAGATCAAAACCCTTTATGTGCAAGCTCCAACTCAAATGAAGATTAATACAAAAATATCCTCTACCCAACAACTAGAATCTAAGGTGATCAAGCTTTGATACCAAATTAAAGGAACCAAGGTATGCATATTTTTTTCTAATTAAAATTTTGAGGAGAGTGTTATTTATTAAAAAGAATAGTTACACTACACTTGTAGAGAAATCCTTCATAAGAGTATCACCAACTAGAGATCTAGAGGAGTTATTGTAGATTAAAAATATCTACAAAAATCTACACTCAACATCCATCTCAAACATCTAGTATGTCATAGATACAATAAATTAAACCATCAAATGGCAATTAAAAAGCTATGAGCTAAAACAACCCAAAAAAGTAGTCATCCAAATTCGAAATCTCAAGATGAGTTCATAGTCCATAAAAATAATATATTCTTTCCATTTTTCATAACATCAATATAATCCACTCATCAAATTAGTAATTCCATTTTGGTTCTATTTTATCCAATCAAAAAGTCCTTATGATGTGTTAGTTGGTCAATGAGTGTATCTCCTTAAATATATTTTATGTGTCCAACATATTTTATATTTCTTATGCAAAATTCTAGATATCATAACGTTGATTTGGGGGGTTGATTGGGCCTTTTTTTATAAATGTAGATCTCAAAGAGATCTATGCAATAGTGTAGTGCCATACAACTCAATATTTTTATTTTACCCAAAAACAAAATCTACTCCTTAAATCTCTTTATGTGTCTAATAGATTTTATATTTCCTATGCAAAATTCTAGATATCATAACTTTGATTTGGGGGGTTGATTGGACTTTCTTTTAAAATGTAGATCTCAAAGAACTCTACGCAATAGTGTAGTGCCATATTTTTATTTTGCCCAAAAAAAAAATCTATAGCTTGGAAATTATGTTTATTGTTTTATGACCTAAAAATCATACTTTATTAATTCTATCAATAAGAGAAAGGTTTAGACACCTTTCCTAAAAAATAGAAATATAGGAAGTGGCATATCAATAGAGATTTTCCAAGTTGGTATATATATTATACCTATCAACTTAATATTTATTATTTTGTCATTTTCTATATTTATATTATTATTCAATACTTCTAGCATTGTGTAGTTTATTTCATTCTTGAGATTTTTCATCAACCGTATGAACTATGTGTTTAGGAGTATACTAGATTTGGACACTATTGTATGTGTGTTATCATCTATGAAGTGCATTATTGTCCATTTGGGAGTAGTCTTTTTATTAAATTCCTATACTCTAATTTAGTCTAGTTTCCATTTCTCAAGCTATCTTTTAAATTCTAATTATATATTTCACATGTTTCTTAGTCAATATTATATTATTTTCTTAAATGTAAAAATAACAACAATTTTAATTAAATTTATTCTAATTAGGTCAAATTGTTAGTGTAATTAGAAGATGTATATTTATATAAATTAAGTTGTTTTATAATTTAAGTAGTTTACATTATAGAAATTTCACAATATAGCAACCAAATGATGTCATGATCCACCAAAAATTCAAACAAAAGAGGGCCCTATACACTATGACATGATTGGGGACCAACCAATAATAAAATATCAATAAATTAAAATATTTAGCAAACTCTAAGGACTACGTGCACCATCCAATAAAAATGATGGCAATGGATCAAGGGCCCTCTATAAGACAATAAGATCTACTGCATAAGAAATATTCTATGATATGTGAATAATGATCTAAAGTACCAATCCAACACCTACAAACAAAGTCAAAGCTATGTATCCCTACCACAATGCACATTATATTAAGGAACTAAGTGGTAAAAGAAAGAAGTTGGTTCACATATAGGGGAAGTTTCAATTTTGGAAAAAATCCCAACAAAAATGGGTACCAATTTAGGCTTGAGCTCCCAATTTTATTTTATTTTTAAAATGGGTACTTGTTGTAAAATGGGTACCCATTTTTTTTCAAAATAGGCACTAATTTTAAAATGGTTACCCATTTCTAACTACATTATATTTTAGAATGGGTGTACATTTTAGAATAGGTACACATTTCATAAATTTTAAAATTTGAAACCATGACTTAAATTTTGTTTTAGACTTGGAAACTCACCCCTTAGCCTTGGACTAAATATTGAGTGTTAGATTATCATTATATAGTTTTTAGTTTCAATACCCTCTTTAGAGAAAAAGGAAAATGAGAAAGAAGCCTTCTTAGAATAAATAAATAAATCAACCTATTTGATTACATGACAACCTATTTTCTAAAATAAATCAATTTGATTTCATATTAAAACCTACTTACTTTTGTAACATTTGTTTTAATAAAAATAAGGGTAATTGAGAGCAACTAGTTGTGACAATCAAGTGAGACTTAATAATATGAACATATAGTTTATTATCTATAAATTTAAGCATAATAGTTTTATAGATTTAAATCTAACTAATAATACAAAGCCTAAATGTAAAAGTGTTATATTATCTTTATACATTTTTTTAGTTTAAGAAACCTTCTTTAGAGAAAAAAGAAAAAGAAAAAGTAAAAGAAGCCTTCTTAGAATAAATAAATGTGAAGTAGAGGGTTTCAAGTTTGTTTGACAACTTGTTTTATGAAATAAATCATTTTGTTTGTATATTTGAAACAAACTCCTACATTTATAATGTTTGTTATAAATGAAAAGAAAGGTAATTGAGAGCAACTAATTGTGCCAATCAAATGGGATTTAATAATATGAACATTTTTTTAATTTTTTTGCTTCATAATATGAACATATATTTTATTCTCTATAAATTTAAACATGATACTTTTGTAAATTTAAATCTAACTAAAAATACCAAACCTAACTTGTCAGATTATCATTATACATTTTAATGTTATAGATACCCTCTTTAAAAAGAAAGAAGGAAAAAAAAACAGAAACCTTAAAATAAATAATATTTCAAGCAAGCAAAAGATTTCAACCTTGCTTGATAATCTGTATTCTAAAATAAATCAATTCTCTTACATATTTAGAACTAATTTACACCTGTAATTTTCTTTTAATAAAAAAAAAAAAATTAGGAACAACTATTTGTAACAATCAAAGGGGGCTTAATAATATGAACTATATTTTATTCTATAAATTATTATATTGTACATTCTAACAACGATACTGAGATCTGACGTGCTGCATAAGTCAACAATAGAGTTCACAGATTTTATATATTCTTACATTCTGACTAGAAATACAGCCTAACCAAAGGCTAGACTATTGAAATATATCTATTATCTATGATCTATGCATATATATCTATTAATACTATTTTACTGTAGAACATCATTTCTGGCATGCAAGGTGACTCTGAGGCCATGCTTCATGAATAGAGTAAGCCCAAGCTTAGGCTTCACTTGATGACCAGCTTCAACTTTTACTCGATACCGTACAAGGATATTGGCAACTATGAATTTCATACTCAGATAGGAAACATCTTTCCCAAGGCATATCCTAGGACCTGCACTAAACACAGGATACTTGTAATCGCTCTCCTTCATACACACACCCTTTTCAGTAATCCATCTCTCAGGCTTGAATTCAAGGGCATCCTTTCCCCATATATTTTCCATTCTATTAGTGGCATAAATGAATAGCAGAAGCTTTGAGCCCTTCTTAACATGAGTTCCATCCGGTAGAACGTTGTCAACTGCTGCTTCTTTGAAAATCAAAGGAGCTGGAGGGTAAAGCCTCATAGATTCAGACAAAGCAGCCTGCAAATAATTCATATCTCTCAATTCTTCCCAACCAAAAATCCCCACCTTGTTACGTTCATTTTTATCACTGCTCAAGTGTTTTGAATTCAAAATCTGGGAAAGCTCAGAGACTATGTTTTCCTCCACGCGTGGATGCATGCTTAAAAGCCAAAAGAACCATGACATTGCCAGTGCAGTAGTATCTTTACCCGCAAGGAATATGCTCGTGGTTAATCCCTACGATTTTAAAAACGTTATTAACTTATCTATAGAAGCTCAAAAATACTTAAAATAATACGTTTAGACATTTCATATTAGACTAATCAACTTTCTTTTAAAAGCTTTTAGATTCAACTGCATATGTTTATTTAGATCGAGAATTTCAATAACTACCTACATCAACATCAATGCATAAACGACCTCCATTTCACACTAAACAATCTCAATAACTACCTGCAACAATACATAAACGATTTCCATTAACTGTACGTACCTGCAACAAATGTTGAGAAGGAGAGCATCCTTGTTCTCTTTCCAATCTGATGAAGGTGGATAATATGTCACCCTGCAATTCATTCCCTTCCTCCAGCTCCTTCACTTTATTCTTCACCATCTCTGCTACAGAGTCTCGTACTATTGCTTGAGCTGTGTTCAACCTCTTCTCAAAACCCACGTTGAGAAATCTCATAACCTTCCATATAAATGAAGGGCAGAGCAAACGATAAATGCAGCATTCAATAGCTTCATCAAAGGCCAAAGCAAAAGTTTCACTTCCTACTTCCCTCCCAAAAATAGCCGTACAGATATTATCTATATTCAACTGAAGGAGTACATGGTGTAGATCAACTGAAGCTTCTTCGTTTTTTACTTCTTCAAGAAGTGGCAAAAATTTCTGCTGCAGAGATTTCTGCACCAGACTTAAAAAGCTTTCTTTGAATTTGCTACTGCTTAATGCCATTACAGCGGGCTTTCGCTGGCGCTTCCACAGTTCATCATCTGAGTTAAATAAACCATGGCCAAATATTTCAAAAAAGACCTCTCTGAAGTAGGGACCTTTAGGGAAGTTGCTTAAATCAGCCTTGAGAATATACTCTAAATTAGCAGGACTAGATGTGACTACTTTAAACAGATTGCTTCCGCACAACCAGGGGCCTCTAACTATGAAAGTACCACCATTCTCGAGTACCAATTTGGCCGCCTGCTCATAAATATTGCTTAAATGCCACAGTAGCCACGGTATCATACCTAGTACTGGCCAATTTAGCGGCCCTTTCTTGAAATATATTCCCATAATGCTCAGGACAATCACTACCACCGTGGCCACCGTACTCCTGCAAAGTACCTCCATAGCTTGATTATCTCTATACAAATGTATCGCAGAATAATCATAAGAGCAAGAAGCGATTTGCAGCAGGATCACAGTAAACAGATCATATTTGTAAGACGAGACTCTTTAATGAGGTCAACTAAATAGTTGTGGCAATTTATTGCGAAAAATCCGTAATACCAAATCTATGGAAATAGAAGTAAACAGATCATATTGTAAGACGAGACTCTTTAATGAGTCAACTAAATACTTGTGGCAATTTATTGCGAAAAATCCGTAATTTCAATGTGTTTCTTGCGTGAAAAGTCGTTTGCCTTCTTGAAATGGTTGCCCTTTAACTTCAAACAATTTTCCTGAAGTGGAAGTCAAATGTCAGCTAGTTATTGTAAACAATCCTTTTATGAGAAGTTCTGGTTGTGTTGTTATTAAAATGTTATGTCTCCTCTTTTTAAGTCTTGTTTTGCTGTTGATAGGTGATTATGATTGTTTTTATTGTCATGTAGTGTCTCCGTCCTTACCTTTGTTGCATTGTTCAATAGAAAAAACCATCAAAATATATGATCACTTTGTAAAAGTGATTTTTTTTAAATAGACATAAATAATTGATTTGAAAGCAATTTTTTAAAGTGGAAGTTAATAATTG
>VDFB02353493.1:306083598-306431907 GCA_007258455.2 Sequoia sempervirens | reverse complement strand
TGTTCACAGGTTGAAATGAAAAGTGGAAAGGAAAAGAAACATCAAAAGAAGAAAAGAGTAAATATTGAAAATCAAATGAATTCAACTTATCAAGGGTATCCAAATATCTCTATTGGGGCTATATATGCCTAGCTGGAAATAGAGCTATGTTCGAGAGAGTCACAATGATAACCTTGTCAAGGTTATAGATGTCTGATTGGCAGCGAGGCTCTATCCAGGTTGCTTTTGGAGTTAGAATCTTTACATAGCCTGGCCTGATTAAACTTGGCTTTTGCAGTAGCTTAAGGAGGGAAATGAACTCATGTGCACACACTTGGATTTTTAGTTTATGGAAGGTTTAGTCTACCTGTGGTTTTGATTCTTTAATATTGCATTTTGATTTGTTTGTCTAATGGGAAGATCGAAACCAGAGATTTTGGGTTCATGATTCTTTTTCATCATCAAATGCTCTGGAGAATTTCCCCAATAGAGTCGCCATTTATTGTGCAGTTTTCACACACACGCGCTACTGAAAGCAAGGACCCTCTTTTGCTTTTTCCCTTAGTGTTTTGACCCTTCAATTTTGAGGATTTACCTTAACTTGGCATGAGCTTAAATTTTTTATCTTGCTTGCCTAAGTGATTCCCCTAAGTTGCACTTTGAAAATCTTAAGTTCTGAATGAAGTTCAGGTTTTTTCTCCAGTTCGGGATTTTTCTCTCCATTCGAATTTTCTCAGATTTCATTCAAAGTCTGGAAAAGTGAATTAAAATTACAGTTCAAGAAATTTGGAACTTCACAAAATTCTACCTAGACTGGATTTTTCTGAATTTCGCTTTGCCATCAAGTTTATGAACTTCTTCAACATGTCTTGTCAAAAGCATTTATGGTCACTCGTACAAATTGTGAGTGATGTATTTAATCAATTTTTGGGGATTTTCTTGCCATTATGCTTTGTGATTTGCATTCTGTTGAGTTGGAGTGTTCAATCTAGTAATGCTTGGCTGAATTTGGTGTGCTTAACTTTTAAATTGTGTATTTGGTGATCGTTTCTTGGGCATCATTGTGGTTGAAGCTTGCTCAGGTGTTCAGATTGTTATCTGTTGTTGCCATAATCGATTTCCATTTCATCAAATGGTATGTACATGTTTCCCCTCTTTTTATTGATGAATATGAATGGTCATTGGCATTCTAGATATGTTTAGAGTTCAAATTTCTGTGTCTTTGAGCGCCTGATGCTAGGGTTGCTTGATATTGCTTTATTTATGGTCTCCCAAGTAAGTTTTGAGCTCGTTTTATCATTGGAATTGTAAGGTATCTTACTTGTGAGCCATAATTAACCTTTTTGAGAACCCAACAATTGAGTTATCTGAGTCCAAGCTTGCTCTGTGCGTCAATGGCCAAAATTTAGGGTCCTCAAATTTGCGATCATTCGATCAATTTGAGTGAATGAGGTCATGAGGAAACAATTGTACTCAGCATTTCAAGATCTTCTCAGAAATACCCTCCAGTTGGAATTCCTCGATTTCCTATTTTCTCCGAATTTTCCCAAAATTTCCAAGTTCTTCAAAGTTTCACTTTCCCCGCACATTTCTGTCTCATCTGGATTTTCCTAAAAATCCTTTGTTCCTTTGTTTTGTCAAAATCTGTAGACTATCGCTTCGTTTGCGAAAATCCATCTCGTGCGGATTTTCTCAGAATTAAGTTACTAATAGGGATCTTCATTTTTATTTCACTGGAATCCGTCTAGTTTAGAATTCTCTAAAATTCCTCCCTAGCTTGGATTCTGTGGGTGGACCTGAAACCTGAACTCTCATATGATCATTCTCTTATGAGATTTAATGGCAGCTTGTTTATTTTGGGACTCATTTTAAGGATGAATATGTTGTTTATAACTAATTTGTTTGTGTGATCTTTACTATGGTTCCCTTTGTTGAGTGCAGGCTGAATCTGGAAAGGGGGCAGCTGGAAGAGCTAAGAGTGATATGGAGGGGTCTTCTGTGTCTGAAGCAAAAAGAATCAAGATGGACATAAGGAGTAAGATCCCAGAGAGCAAGATTACCTCTATCTGGTCAGAGGTGACTGACACGAATGTTGGACTATGGGACTATGAAGAGTTCAAAGGCATAATGCCAGGGCAAGATCTTCCTTTGGTGGCTAAAAAATTGTTGGAATTAGGATTGGCACAAGTAGCTGGCTTTCCTTGTACAGTGCAATGTTATGAATTGGTTCTTGAGTGTGCCAGACATTATGATAGAGATACCCAGAGAATAGTCGGTCCCCCAGGGAGGATTGTGTCAATTTTGAATCCTGTCTCCATAGCCAAGACCTTTGACATGCAGATAGATCCCATGTGGTGGCATTCAACATGGAGGAAACTAAAAAGTACTATGAGGAAGAGACTATTAAATCACAACAACTCATTAATTCCTGGTTGGAGAAGCCCAAGTCTCACTATTCAAAACTGCCTAAACAATTCTTTAGAGAAAAGTTCAAGGAGTATTATGATGCCATCACATTTCTTAGCCGAGTGGTTGGTCTAAAGAGTGCAGGTATGTTTGAGGGTTGGATGTGCCATGTTATTGTGAGGATGGAACATGAAAATATCAACTATCATTGGGCATGTGTTATAAGTGTTGTGATTCATGAATAGATGTGCAATGTGCTACAGACTAAGACCTTCACCATGACTTCCTACTTAGTCTATGCACTTGCAATATTTCATCCCTATAAAGGATTAAGCACAAGAGGACTATTTGGACATGATGTAATTTATGAAGTTTATCCACAGTTGCACTTAGGGAGCTCAAGTTACAAGAGGGTGAATGATGCACTTACCATGCACATCACTAGATTGCTTCAGGGTGCAGAACATATGAGGATTTCTGATCAAGCCAAAGATTTAATCAAGAAATATGGGGCATGGTTCATACAGTTTCCCACCTTCTCCTACATAAGAATTGATGGTTTTTAGAGGGCTCCATAGAGGCTTCCAAGGTATCCCACTAATTATATTTTACTCCTGGAAGTCACTAGGAAAATATGTGACTTTGATGCTATTGTCAAAAGGGAAAAACATAAGATTGGATTATGTGGAGACTTCCCTTTGAGGATAGGCATTGGAGAGGCATTCCCTTCCATTAATTCAGCCTAGGCTTCAGACGAGGAGATGAGTATTATTGGTTTATCCTTCCATTCCAAGAGGTCTAGATTTGACATAACTGGTGAAGCGCAAAGGAAGTCCAGTAGGGAATATAGCCATAAGGATGATTTGGAAGACCACCGGGCCAATTGCAATGATGAATATGAGGTTAGAAAGAAGATGCTTTCTTGGCTTCGAGTTGAATCGGTCCAATTATATAATGTGAAGGAAGTTTCAGATCAGATTTAAGATGATGGGGACTTGATTCAAGGCCATGCTTATGAGGTAGTAAAGGATAGGCCAATTGGTGAAATAGATTGGCTGGAAGAAGAAAAAAAAACGGACAGCGATGAATTTAATATGGTGTACCTTAAAAGCAGGAAGTAAGTATATGATATGGGAATTTGGAAAGTATGTGTGGCGACCACACGGTGGATCTCATGGGATTTTGACCCTATTCTATTCTTGAGGAGTGAATAATATGATCCTATGGAAGTAGAAGTACGTGGCATAAGACCAAAATTTAGTTTTATGATGAAGCGTATTGTTCCAAGCTACATTGGAGATGCCAGGCCAACCTGGATGGAGTTCATGCATTTAATTCATATTCTATTTTATTTTAAATTCCTCTTGGCCAACTTGTTTTATGGCCTTTTATTATTATTGTAAATTCTACCTAGGCCGACAGGCCTTGCGGGTTTCTATTAATATGGCATTCTGCCTCATTTGTAAGGGCTAGAAAAAATAGCTAGAAAAAAGATAGATAGTTTTGAGATAGAGGGAATTAAGCGGTAGAGCAGAAGTTAGAAGTTAGTTCATTTCAAGCAAGTGCTCTAACAAAATACTGGAATTGTTACTACTTTGGGTGATTCAATACAATTGGAGACATTCTGATTTTGGTGAATTCTCTTGTGTTGATTTATCTTGCATGGTTCTTGTGATTCTATCTTTGGAATTGCTTAAGTTATTTGATAAGTGCATTAGGGTTAATGTTAGATAAATTGGTAGTGTTTATGATTTAGTGCTTGAAGTGTTGTAGTGATCCCTGGTCCATACTTTTTGTAACCAACTAATTGTTAGTTTATTTGCAAAGTTAGTCTGGACTTTTATATTCATTGTGCTTAGTTCAATTATGTTTATTCATTTCAATTGCAATAGGATTGTTTGAATGAATGTTCATTATCTGAAAATATTTAACACCTTAGAAGATTGCACTATTTATATAAGATTGCATATCCATCTTGGTCAAATAGAAATTATTTTTTGAGGGATTGGTCTATTTCGAGTGTTTGTCATTGGCATTGTTTATCTTAGGAGTAGTGTTAGATCTAGTAATCTCTTTGAAACCTTATATATTTTGTTATTTCTTTTATCAATTGTTTAGATTAAGGATTGAAGTATCATCATATTGCTAGATCTAGTAGATTGAAAATTCAGTATTTGCTTGTAGTAAGGTCCCATTGTGATTACCAACATTTTCACATTTATCACTAAGTTGTTTATGCATTGTCAAGACTTGACATTAGAGACCTTGGGGTTATCTCTTGAGGCTTGTTGATAGAGATTTAAATTTCAAGAGAGATAGGATATTATATTCTGTCTAAGTTTTTGCTGTGTAGAAAACATCATCAATAGGATGGGGCTTGTCCTAGGAGAGGATGCTTTTTTGAAGGACATAGTATGCTTGGGGACCAGTGATGCTGGCCTCACTATACCATGATTTACATGATTTTGCATATAGTGATAGCTGAGCAATTGTCACTGGTGTGACACTGCTACAAATTTGGGCCTAGAAGCATATTGTCATGCTTTGACCAATTATCACCTTGGTTGATATAGAGCCAAACAATCCTACGATTGGGAGATATAGGGGTTGGATCAACTTGAGAAATATAGGATAGCTAGGTCTACCTCACTAGTGCCATGTCCTTGATTAGATGATAGTGTTCTACTAGCATCCCTAGTTATAGATGCCAATATGGTACAATAAGATTCAAAAACTATTTTATGCTTGGTAAATCTGACTAATGCAGGGGAGAGAGCATACTATTATAGAGCATTATCTTTCAGACGGAGTAGCTCGACAATTTGGGGAGGCTCCGGATCAACTGAATTATCAGTACACTATTATTTTTGTTAGATAATCCCAAGAGACTACATGGGGATAGAAAATTCCAACATTTGATGTTGTTGATAGCTTTCGATAGTTGGTTGCAAGGCCATGGTCCTATGCTTAAGGACTAGTGGATATAGCCATGACATGTGCATATGATGATTGGTTGAAACCTCCATGTCATTTAATAGATCCAAGAGTGGCTCTTCCATGGGGGAGACCTCAGGGGAGGAGTGCTCAGAGAGCATAGGTAGGACATGGCAGATAGGATCCTGGATCACCACCTAGAGATGGGCAACCTCCACAATAGTTAGAGCAATAGCCAGACCAATAACCACATCAGCCACATCAACTGCAATAGTTAGATCATTGAGATGGCTAGATACAGTAGCTGTAGGCATAAATACAGGGTTTACATGCACAAATATAAGCAAGTTGTTACATTAGAGAGGGATTAGGCTAGTTAGTAGGTCCAAACCCTTACTGCAGAGAGAGACCATGAGCATCATCAGAGACAGGCTACAAAGCTACAATTAGCCCAAGAGGTTGGCTAGAGACAATAGTTAGAGAGCATGGCCACCACATCACAGGGGAGGTTCATGCCAAAATGGATGTACCATGAGGCAGTTCGAGAGGTAGAGTACTATAGACTTCATTATCGATAGGCTATACTTGTAGCTATTCAGGTGCCATACTACTCCCAATAGAAAGGGGCCTGATAGAAAAATGTCTGGGCAAAGAGATAGGAAGGTGAGGGGAGTAACCACCAGGGCTAGTAGTTGTGTATATATTTTGATCAACGATTGATTTTTTTTGAGATAGACTCATAGGCTCCATTTTTGATATCCCTGTGGGCATTGTATCTTGATTGATATACATACACTTGAGTCAGACTTGTACCATGATAGTGATGATTTTTTGACATATATGTTACATATATGATTGATTTATGATGTGATGTGTTCACCTTATTTATGAATTATGGATGGATGCATTTTATTTTATATGTATATGCAATGTGATTCTATATGATGTGATATGATGTATGATTATGCAGATGTTTATGGATGTTATGGATGCATTTCCTCTTTACATTATTTCTATTCACTTTTATGGTGATGATGTATGCAATATGGATGTATGGATGCAAATGTTTATGATGTGAAAATGGTTCTAAGTTGCTTAGATTAACAAATCTATATTATGCCCCAAATGATAATGAAAAATGGATGATGTGATAGGTTATGATTATGAGACAAATAGAATGTTATGATATGCTCTTTTTTGTTTTTCAGTATCTTTTCTAAGATGAATGTATGGATGATGTGATGATGCCTATATGATTATGCAATGGATACAAATGTATGGTTTAATGAGATGCTTAGAATAACTGATCTATATTATGGTGTAATGATGGAAATGCAATGCATGTGAAATGATCAACGTTTTCCTATTATGTATGATATGGATGATATACTAACAATTTTTGGATGTAGGATGGATGAATTGGTGATGTTTGTCATGGTACCATGTTACCATGGAGAGAAGAAAGAAGAAATGAGATGATGACAAAGGTTATATTACAAGAGTATCCAACAAGCACAGCAAACAAAAGATAATGATCGTTTCCCCATTCCTTTCTCTCTAAATCATTTTTTTAGACATCATCGAGAGGTCATTGGAATGAGCACAATAAGATAAGTCAACAAGACAAAGATCAAGTAAACAAACAAGCCAATGCTCTTCATACCTCTATCCAAGACTAAACTATGCTGATGCCTAATGTTGATGCCCATTGTAGGAAGGATGCATCCTAGGAAATGATGTTATCAAATGATTTGGGACAAAATGGATGATGGGCTATTAGTACCAAGGGGTTACCAACTTGTTTACCTACCAACCTAGACTTGAGACCTTGATGCTTGAGTTTTCACTTTTAAACTACTAGACTTGTTTCTGATCTTTGTACCAAAGGTTGAGGATGACTATGATTTATTATGAGTGGATTTTATTTCGGGTGATTGTGAAATGAGATGGATGTATTTTTTCAAATATTTGGATTTTTTTGAGATTTTGAAATGTTTTGAGACTATTTTTGGTATTTTCAAGATGTTTTACAAATGTTTTTATTTTCCAATTTTCTAATATTTTTGTGTTTTTCTAAGATTTTGACCAAGAACCTAACCTAAAGACCTATCCTAGGGGCCTCAAGTGTTGATCAAAGATTAATCTTTCCTACGTTATATATGCAGAGACCATGTAGTTCAACTAAAATAGACTCATTTATTGATGAGATATGAACAATGGACTACTAGTTTATTATGATGGACCCCTAAAGGACTGATCTAGGGTGTCTTGAGGGATGATTAAAGATCAACCCTATCTATGTTTAAAGCTTAGAGAGCCATAGTTTGACAAGACAACTCTATTTTTGACTTTTTTGTGTTTTTAACTTATTTTTCGATTTTTGACATGTTTTAGATGTTTTTGATTTTCTAATTTTCTAAATGTTTTTGGATTTTCTAATTTTAAGGAAGATTGCAAGAATATACACTAATTCAATCCAATGTAGGTATAGAAACATGCCCCTAATGTGTGATGCGATAGACTACTTCGATAAAGGCAAGACAAACTAACCTTAAGAATGTGCCAAGTAGTTGTAGGAGGAATCATGATACTAACATAGGATCAAGCTATAATGCGAACGTGGATAGGTGATGGATGGAGATATGGAAGTGTGATGGATGAATGATTTAGAACAAGCCAAAGAGATCATGGTGGATGGAAAGTGCTTATTTACATAAGGTGCCTGTTTTCTAGGTTTTCACCAAGGTACTTGCCCAAAGTGCCACCAAAGTGGTTTTCACTAGAGGATGATTTTTTTCTTTACTGTTTTCAATCCTTTTTTTGATTTTTATATTTTGGAATTTTTGGATTTATACCCTATAAGTTTAGGCATAAAAGTTTTTGAGATGGGAGATATTGATAGGCTTCTACAGAGGCTCACCTTCTGGTGTGGATAGCTAATATGCTTCTAATTTGTAGCTTGTTGTGATGATGAAGGGTCCCAACAAATTGGGTTCAAATTTTCCCTTGCTATCTAGATTTGGTACATTCTTTTGATTCTCGTTTAATACAAGATATTTGACTTGAAAGGTCCAACTCCTGATCTTCTTTTTGTAGCTTCGCTTGGGATGGTTTTGGTAGACTTAAATAATTTAGAGCATCTATGTGCTACTCATCCAATAGTTCTAGCTCATTCAATTGTGACACTCGATATTCTTCATCAATAATGAGGTTCTGTAATGATATTCTTAAGGATGGGAGCTCGATCTCAATGGGAAGGATGGTTTTTGATCCATAGACTAGGGAGAAAGGGATTGCACCTATAGGCATGCAGATACTCGTTCGATAGCCCCATAGGGTAGGGTTCAACTATAAGTGCTAGATATGACTAGCTTTATTAACTATTTTCTTTAGGATTTTCAAGATGGTTTTATTGGTAGCCTTAGCTTAGCTATTTCCTTGGGGGTAGTATGGAGTAGAAAAGAGATGTTGGATATTGAACTTTTGGCATAGGTCTCAAACATATTGGTTTTTGAAAGGTGTCCTGTTATCTGAGATTATGGCTTGAGGAACACCATAGCAAAAAATTAGGTAGTTTAGGATGAACTTGGAAATCTACTTTCCTATAATATGGGTAATGGGAATGGCCTCTACCCACTTCATGAAGTACTCTGTTGCAGTGATAATGAGCTTGTGTCCATTGAATGAGGTGGGTGTGATTTTACTGATAAGATTGAGCCCCCATTGTGAAAAGGGCCAAGGTGTAATGATTGGGTGGAGCTCTTGAGTTGGTGCATGGATGAGATCTCCATGTTGTTGAAATTGCAAGCACCTTCAAACATAGTCATGGGCTTCCTTTTCATTTTAGGCCCATAGTACCCAGTCCTCAATAGTTTCTTAGCCAAGGTCATACCACTCAAATGTGACCCAAAAATGCCATTGTGTACCTTGATTAAAGAAGCTAAAGCTTCCTTAGTGTTTAGGCATTGTAATAGGGTTTCCTCGATACTCCTATAGTATAGGGTGCCACCTAAGATAACAAAACGGGATGACTTATTAACAAATGTTATTTTAAGGTTCAGGGTGATATCAGCAAGAAGGACTCCTATTCTCAAGTAGGTGTAAATGTCATGATACCAAGGGTCACTAGGACCAACAATTTCACACACAAATTCAGACTCTAGTACCTCAAATGCTGGTATGAGAAGCTTCTCTACAAGGAATTCTTGCTTAGGGACGTTGCGTGGGATATCCAATAGTGATCCAATTGTTTCCATAACATATTGTTAGTGTGAATTAATGTCTTGTACCTAGCTAATTCATTCACTAGGTAATTAGGGGACATATTCACATGTTAAGTTTACTTAGGATATAATATTCTTTCTATAAGTCTTAGTTGGATTTTCTAGAATTTATCTTATCTAGCTATATTTTCCTAGGTAGTTAGTTGTCTCATGTCATAAGATTATGACATTTGTCATGATCTTGTCTAATCCTACATCTCAACCTTGCCTTAATAAGAAATTCATCTTATGTACAATTGAATCATATTTAACCAATATTGAATCTTGCATTGTGAAGCAAGTTTTCTTGCCATTCTCTCTCTTGTGGATGTGGTTTTGGTCTAGCAACTATTCCTGGGGGTGTTGGGGAGTCACCATTTTCTCTCACATGGTATCAAATCTCTCCAGGTGTTGAAGATTCCTTCCTAGATCTGAGGGTATTGTGTTGGCTTGAAGATTTTGTTGGGTATAGATTGGGGTTTCATTGACTTCATGGTTGAATCCAGGGCATTGAAGAAAGTCAGGTTTACCTTTCATTTCATCAAATTTGGATATGTTTTGCCGGATCTATGAAGGGTTTGGAAAAGTGTGAAGAGAAGTTCATCAAGGAAGTCACTATTTTTTTGGAGCACTTTGGGCCCAGATTTTCATCACCATTATGCTCAGAAGGCCTCATAGATAAATTTTGACTACCAATTCATCCATTTTCAATAAAACTTATTTTTGAGCAATTTTTTTCCCTAGGCAGGCCGTACGGCCCCCAGGTAATTATTCTATTTGCAAAAAAAATTATTTCAAAAATAATTTATACATGATTTATTTTGTTGGGCAAAAATTATAATATTTTGGGGAAAATTTTACTATTTAGGCAATTTTTTTGAAAAATTTAGACTATTAAAAATTATGGGCGAAAATTTTGTTTGGTGGCATATTCACAGAGTATATTCCATACAAATCATACATTTTTTGTAGTCGGGTCACATTGGTCAGCTGGTATCATCAGCGGTCAACTCACAGTCATATTGGCTACGTCAGATGGTACAAAGTCCTTTATATTTTGCATATTTACTTGTATTTATTGCTTGGATCCTATCAGATCATAATATGCAAGTTGTCATGGGCTACATTGGCGGGTAATTTATAGGTTCATTAAAGTTTTTTCATTGACTTTTGTTTAAGATTTAAAGCTGACCTCTCCTTGTCATATCGACTGTAGGGAGTATGGTTCCATTAAAAACTCTATTTAAAGTTTGTATTATTTGTTAAAAAAGGGTGACGAGTTTCTTTTATCAAAGCTTTTTCTAAAGTTTTGTAAATGCTTACATATTATAAACTTTGTATTAGCCTTTTTTAAAAATATCCACCAACTTTTTGCTCCACATTAGTCTTTAGGAGCCAAAATTTTTGCTCCTAGATAGCCTTGGTAGTGCCCTTTATTTTCCCTCAAAGTTTTCAAGTGGGCTATTTTTTTCATTTTATCATAACTTTCTCATACGAAGGAGAAACTTTTGAAACAAAATATTTTCAGAAAATTGAAGATCTCAAGTTTCTAGTGGTGTAGCTATTTTTTAGAAATTTTGCAGTTTAATAATTTTTTTTTGTTTGAAGTCAGATATTCATTTTTGGCTTCAAAGCTCATATATTTGTTAAATGGGTTTCTTAATTACTTTGGAGAAAGGGAACTATAGACAATGGAGTAATTTAATCCTCACTCATCTTGGTGAGTGGAATATATTGTCATATTTGTTTAATAAAGTTCCTTTTCCTAGCACAAATGATGAGTATTACATTTGGAAAGGCTTTAAGGCTAGAGTCTTTAGAGTTATTTTTGAAAATGTAAATGATGACATTTTGGAGTCACTTATTCACTTTGAATGTATTCATACTCTTTATAATCATATTAGAGAGGTATATGAAGACCATGATTCTCCTCCATCTCTTGAAGATCCTCTTTCCAACTCAAATGTTCTTCTTCATTCTTCAGAGTTGATAAACCATGCTTGTGATCCTTTGGAGGAGATTGTAGACACTTCAGAGGTTCATGATTCTTCATCTTCTATTGATGAGTCATTGAGTACTACTAGTGATTCATTGCAATAGGTATCTGAGAGTCTTCTTGATTGGGATTCTTATTTGACAGACATTGCTTCTTTGTTTGTGGAGTCTCACATTTTAGATTTGGAGGAAAAATTTGCGGGTCTATCTCTCCTATTTGATGATACTCATGGATCAACTATTGTCACTTCATGTTCATCTTTGGAGCTTGTTCAAGATCAATTCCCACTTGTTCCTGGTTCATCACAATTTTTTGTGATTGGGCATGTACCTGATTGGATTGTGGCATCATCTTCATCATCTAAGAACTTGGAAACACATGAGCAGATTTTAGAGACACAATCTTCATACATATGGATTCCTCCTTCCAATTCCTATCCAAAATGGGAAGCATTCCTACAATTTTACTTGGTGTATCTTCTTCCCAAGGGGAGAAACGTTGTTTGTAGGCATTGGATTATGTTTTGTCTTCAGACATTAACCATACTTGTAGGAGATCATACATCATGGGGGGATATCTTATCTCTCTATTACCCTCTAATGGGGGGGGGTCATTAATTGTACATACATGATGGATGTAGTCCTTGGGGGTATCATTGAGTCCTCCATACATCATGTTTGTTTTTCTTTTATTTTCTCTCTTTTGGAGAGGAGTTTTGTCCCATTGGGTTTTCTCCTTTTCTTTGCTTGTGAGATATTGTTTGAATTTGCATTTGTAAATGGGTACCTAACATAGCCTAGTAGCTGGGACCCATCCTCATAGTCTTTGCATAGTTTGCATAATAATCTTCTCCCTAAGTTGCACTTAAGGGGGGGTGTTGGTGTGAATTAATGTCTTGTACATAGCTAATTCATTCACTAGGTAATTAGGGGACATATTCACATGTTAAGTTTACTTAGGATATAAGATTATTTCTAGAAGTCTTAGTTGGATTTTCTAGAACTTATCTTATCTAGCTATATTGCATGATTCCTAGGTAGTTAGTTGTCTCATGTCATAGGATTGTGACACTTGTCATGATTTTGTCTAATCCTACATCTCAACCTTGCCTTTATAAGCAAGTCATCTCATGTACAATTGAATCATATTCAACCAATATTGTCTCTTGCATTGTGAAGCAAGTTTTCTTGCCATTCTCTCTCTTGTGGAAGTGGTTTTGGTCTAGCAACTATTCCTGGGGCTGTTGGGGAGTCACCATTTACTCCCACACATATGCTGCTTTGTTGTTTTCCCTTGGTATTTGTTCAAATGTGATGTCAATGAAGAATTCGTTGATGATTTCCACCTGTTAACTCCTAGAAATGTACCCTATGCAAAGTTATGAAAACTGAGCTTCTTGGAGAAACATGGGATCATTTCAAGGTTTTGGGTCACCTAAAGTTGAAATGAACCTTTGGATAGGCCAGCTTCCTAGCTAGTAATATCACCTAAACTATTGACTTGATGGGAAAAGGGTAAGGATATGGCTACATAAAATGAAGAATACTGAAAATGTGAAATAAACTAGGTTATACACCAAATTGACAAGAGCTATGAGACACTCTGATTACACTTGAATACTAATGATGGATATGAGACTGTACAACAAGTTACTATAGGTTATGCATAAGTATTTCACAAACAGGTTTAACTTGCACACACTTTTAAGAAGGAAAAATAATTTTCACAAATTAAAAGTTCGTGTGCAATTCTATAAACACAATTTGTGAAATACTTATGCATAACCTATAGTAACTTATTGTGCAGTCTCATATCCATCATTAGTATTCAAGTGTAATCTGAGTGTTTCATAGCTCTTGTCAATTTGGTGTATCACCCAGTTTATTTCACATTTTTAGTATTCTTCATTTTATGCAACCGTATCCTGGCCCTTTTCCCATCAAGTCAATAGTTTAGGTGATATTACCAGCTAGGAAGCTAGCCTATCTGGAGGTTCATTTCAACTTTAGGTAACTGACAACCTTGAAATGATCCGATGTTTCTCCATGAAGCTTAGTTTTCATAACTTTGCATAGGGTGCATTTCTAGGAGTTAACAATTTTGGCACACTCGGTGGGACTGTTCGAAATGGAATAGTTTAAAGAAGTACATATTACTATTGGTTTTTGATATGTGACCAGTAAGTTTTAGGCCTTTCAGAGGTTAACATTAGCATATCATGACAACTCCAAGTTTGGGAAGTAGTAGAAAAGCCAGTGCATCATTGAAAAATTTAGCATAATGAAAGGTTTGTTGTCTAAGCTTTACATTGCAATGTTTAGTTATCAAAAATATACTGACTTTCCACCTCCATTCCATGAGAGTCATGTGAATATGTCCACTCATCAGCCATATTATACAAAACAACTTGCTGTTTTTATGTCAAATGACCCTGTAAAAGTAGATTACAAGTATTTTCATCATGTTTCCCACACTCCCACTCTTGCTCAACCTTTATATCAGCCAGTTCATGATCAAAATCAGTCTTGAGAGGAGGTTCTTAATTCTAATCAGCATGACTATTCACATAACCATCCTCAAGAACATCCTTATCATAGTGAATTGATTTTGGTTAAACAGTTTGACCATATGTTGTGGGATTTGAGCCAAAAATTTTATTGTATGAAGATTAATGATGTTAGTAAAGTGTTCTCTCACATGAGTAG
Source organism: Sequoia sempervirens (assembly GCA_007258455.2). Lineage (NCBI taxonomy): Eukaryota > Viridiplantae > Streptophyta > Pinopsida > Cupressales > Cupressaceae > Sequoia > Sequoia sempervirens. The sequence goes on along the minus strand of VDFB02353493.1, from coordinate 306,417,625 downwards.
AATGATCAAAGATATCAAGAGGTAGAAAAAAATCATTATGCAGCAGCAAATGGCTGAACAAGCCTACTTTTATGATCAAGAGAGGGTGGCAAAAAGAATCCAGTGTGAAAAAGGCCTTGAATGGGAGATAGTTGTTAAGGAAGGGAAAATAAAGCTATTGTCTGCTCGGGTACATAGTAGTTAAGCTTACTTGGATTATCGACACCAACTAACAAAGGAATTTTGAAAAATAGAGAGCTATTGCAGAAGAAGAGAAAACCACTTACCTGCACAACTCACTAAATATGGAGGAGACTAGAACTCCAAATCTATTGCATTTAGCTATGGAGCATTATCAGTTAACACAAAAAAAATCTTTTCAAGATGGTGAAATTGAGTCCATAGAACAGTAGATTGAGAAAGTGAAATTGATTGATGATGAAGTGCATCCTACAACTTTGAATGAGGAGTTGCCTTCATTCATTCAACATGAAGATCATGAAGCTGAACCTGATATCATTCTCCAAGGTATGAGCTATGATATTTTTGAACATATTATGGATGAGAAAGCTAACATGTAGCTTTATGCAGAGGTATACACAGATATCATGGAGCAGTTTTGTTCAAATTTGGGTGACAAAGAATCAAAAGTTGTCACTCATGGTAAGCTAGAACAACAGGTTCACAAGATTGAAGAAATGATGAAACAATAGGAAAAAACTCATGAATCTGATTCACAAGCTCATAATTGGTTGGAGGAGTTTTCATTCCATTGTGCAGAGGAGCTTGAAGCTACATCATTACTTGAATTTTTACCTTCTTTTGTTGAAGAAGATAAGCTTGAGTTGGAATGTAATTTTTCCAGTGATAATGAGAACTATGAGCAACTCCCTTTTTGGTGTATAAAGGAGCTAGAAGCTGATGTATTGATTGAAGGTATGTTGGAGGAAGTTATCTCATTTTTCTCCATTGAAGAAATGAGTTTTCATTTGGGAAAGCATGAGCATACTGAGGAGGTTTCTATTTTTCCACCAAGTCAATCACTGGGGGCAAACCTTTCCAATCAACAAGTTGATAAAGTGGCAGTCAATGAGCAAGAGTTCAATAAGGAAAGTTCAAGCTTTGCCTTTACCAGAGGTTGTCCAATCAGATACCTAGCCTAGATGGAGTCCAATACAACACCAATGATTAATCATACACTCACACATGAGAATTTTTAGAATGAAAATATCTAAGGGTTTTGTAGGAGGCATGGGTTTTTGATAACCCAAAACTCACAAGTTTTGAAATAGAGAATGGAAAACTAAACCCATTTGTTTTTTTAATTTTTATGATATGAATTTCTACTTTCAGAATGGAGCAAATATATGGTAATCATAGTAAAGATTACAAGAAAAGCCGAAAATAGCTATGAGAAGAATATAGAGCAAATATAAAAGAAGAGTAAAAGAATGGTGCAGATTTTACTCAGAGATTCCAATTTATAGAACAAACTCCCAACAGGAAGTAATCACAAAGAAAACATAGATAGCCACAACCAAAAAGGTAGCTTCCCAATGTTTATCTGGGAGAATCAGCACAAAATGCAAGAAAAAATCCCTCATAGTCTAGAAAATACACCTTGAATGGAGCTTTAGAGACCCTAGTCTAGTGGTGGTTGAGCTTCATCAAGAAGCTTCTTTCAAAATGAAGTAAATGATAATGTTTTTTCTTTTGTTCACTTTTAGGGTTATCAACCCTAAGATGCTGATAGGAAATGTTTAACCTTGAGAATTTTAAATGTCTTCATGTTGTTTATGAAACTTTGTATTTTAATATCCTTTGTAATAATGCTACATTCCCTTATGTTGTGCCATGATGACTAAGTCTCATGACTTAGGTAATTTCTCTTTACCAAATACGTAAACAATGTGACCATTTCTTTTAATTTTTGCATTAAAATAGAAAAATGTAAAATATATGATTTACATGATACTTTTATAAATCATTAAAATCATATATTTATTTTCATGCAAAAATATGTTACGTGCTTCTTTTATGAAGGATTATTCAAGGAGTTATCCTTTTGGTTAAGGATTTGTTTTGATTTATGATAAAGAGATCAACAAGGGGAAGTTGATTTTCAGTTGCCAACATAAGGAGAGCATATAGGGAGTTTGGATTTAGTTTGCAAACACTTGGAGAAGAAATAGGAGCATTTATTTTCTTTGGAGACAAGATTGGAGCTTTTGAAGGGTTTTTTGTGTAGTCATCATGTTGGATCTAGTCAAGTTTGACTTTTTCCACCTTTTTGAGCATTTTTAGATGATATTTAGGGACTATATTTTAGGCCTTACTGTTGCATCCAAATTAATGAAGTTTATAGAGCCTTGTTTTGTGCGAATTGAAGTGTTGGCTACTTAGGCACACTTTTTAACTCATTATAGAGTTAGTTCTTGAGTTTTGTTTTTCTACCTTGTGACTTTTATAGTCCTTTGTTAGATTTTACATATTTTGTAACTCATTTTTCTTTACTTGAATTCAGAAAAGTCCTTGGATATCAACATTTGAAGTTTTTTTTTCCTTCTTATTCTTGTAGAGTTGTGTGTTATTAGGGTGATTGATCAAATCACTTGTGAGGTATTTTAACCTTCTTGTTATTTTGTCTCATTTCATGCCTTTTCTACAAAGTTATCTTTTATGCAGGTTGGAAACTGTGCTTAACTTTTAGATTATGAAAATGATCTTTCCTTTATGAAAGTTATAGTCAGTTTAAGCCTCTTTACTGAAATATTTATGCATAAAATTTACTGAAATAGGTTGTGCAATTGTTCTATTTCATTTCTTTGAGAAGCAAGTGACCGTCCTTTGAAATTTTAGCTGTTTACTAGTTAGGTGCATCACCATAGGGAATACCATTTACTAGTCTTAGATTTAATCATTTTCATCAGCAATCCTTCTATTTTTCCTTACAAAAATTGGTATATAGGTGATAACACATAGGAAGCCAGCCTTCTCCGAAGGTTCTTTTCCATCTTTAGGTGACCCACAATCTAGAAAAGTTCCCATGTTTCTCTAAGGTATCAAGTTTCTGCAACTTGATAAGGATGCAAACTTTATGAGATAACACCACCAATTTCTTGTATTGAGTCAATTTTTCATCCTTCATTTGGTATTCATCATTTACCTGATTAATGATTAGATGTGAATCTCTATAGACCTTGAGTGCCATGATATGCCATTGTACTGCTATTTTGAGTCCTATGACAAGGGCTTCATATTTTATAATGTTTTTTGTGGAAGGAAAAGAAAGCTTATATGACTTGGGTATGCAATCTCCTTGTGGTGTAATGAAGAAGACCCTTGCTCCTAACACATGTGTGTAGGATCCATCAAAATACATTTTTTTAGTGATCTTCTATAGTTATGTTAAAGATGGAATCATCGAGGAACTCAGATACAAGTGGATTCTCTGAATATATCAATCCTCGTACCAGTTGATCTACAATTACTTGTCCTTTAATGGCCTTTCACTCTACATACTCAATGTCACGTTCTGTTAGGATCATAACCCATTTAGCTGTGCATCCTATGAGCATTGCTTTAGAAAGCAGATACTTGAGAGGGTTTATATTGGCAATGAGTTTTATCTAATGTGCTAGCTATTGTGTGGTCTCACAACATGCCCCAAGATTGAAAAGACTTGGGGACCCAAGTGAAAATAACTCTTATGGCAGGAGCTAGTAGATTGGAAGATCACCAAAAGTAAAGAAAAAAATATTTGGTAATAAAAGTACTTCATAATGTAAGTGTTTTGGGCACCAGATATTGGGTACTAGAAACATGTGAAAGGCGAAAGGTAATACAAGTTCAAATGGAAGGCTCCAGTCTGGTATAATGTGAAGTTAAATGCTAAAATAAGTTTATCTAATGATCCCGGTGATTCGGTATATATGTGGGGATTTATAATATGCTTGGAAGCATGTTAATTATGTGAATTTTGTACTAACTTTTGAATAATAGTTTTATTTACATTAGATGCTATAAATTTTTTCTTTCTTTTAAAAGGGATTTAATGTAGGGAATCTATGATTGTAGGAGATACAGATTGTGATGCAAAGTTTGGGTATGGACGAACAAGAAAATTGTATTTGCGAACAAATCTGATGATGTTACTAGGTTCAACAATGCACTTTATAGGCTCGTGCTGGAATAGAGTTCATTGTAAAGAAGTTCCAGATACCGAGATCCTGGGATGTTGGAATTCAAGCATGCAGCATAGAAGTTTATTCATTCCAAGGGTTGTCAATCCTGGATCATTCAAATCGAGAAAGAACATGAAATGTAGGGGCTAAACTTCCACCTGATCACTCTGATTTTATGGGAAGTGAATACATTTTGTTTGAGCAGATTTGTTTGTTTCCAAAAGGAATCCTAGAAAAGATGAAAAAGTAGAACCCAAAGAGCTTCAATGTGTAATTGGAGTTGAATTCCATTGACTTCAATTACAATTCTCCTATTGGTCACTACATTCCACGTGCCTTGATGAGATTGGTCCCTCATATTTCCTCTCATGTAGTTGTCTTATCTTATCTGAGGCTTGTGTTCTATAAAAGGCTAGAGGATCTTTATCTTTATTTTAATTTCAAAATTTGTGGATGTTGGAGGAGCTTAAAATTTTAAGTTTTGTTCTTTTTTCTTGTTTTTTGAACCATTCCGACGTAAAACTTTGTATGCACATAGACATTGATTAATATCATACCTTATTAGATAGCTACCTATCTCAGTATCTTTTGTAGCTGATTTTGTTAGTTCAAATGAACAAGATTTTATGCTATTCCATTTAAGGGTGCATACATAACCTATATAGTGTCCATAAATGAAACCCTCTCTCTTTAAAAGCTTGCACCATTTTATATGTAGTTGTGAAGCAATCTGGTTAAGAATAAAGTAGTTTGCTTTGTTTTAATTGATTCTTGGGGGCATCCATGGAGAATAACTAGGAGAAACTTTTAATTTTCAATATTTTTTAATACTCTATTTTAGAATAGATTTTTAATATTTGAAAATGTTCCAAAATTTGGATGAATGGAAGAAATTTTATTGAAAATATTTTTTTTCCATAAAATTGTTGAATGCTTAATGCTAAATTTACTTAAGTGATAATAAATAATTTTTGATGCTCATGAAATGTTATTTCAAATCTTTTGGTTTCATGATATTTGAATCTAATTCTTCCATTGAGAATTCAATACCTAAAATATTCAATTTACAACAATAGTCCCTTTGAGATTAATAGCAATATCACATTAGTACCCGAGAGTGACCCTAGTGCAACCATGACTTGGTTATTAGAGACTTGGGATTGAACAAAAGCCAATCTTTGCCCTGCTAATGTAGAATCCCCCTTTAGGTTGTCTTTGTTCCATATCTTTCAAGAAGGATAGACTCTTTGTGGTCTTGTCTATGAAGAATTTATTCACCCTGTTTGTTGTGAGTAAAATTGTCATCAACATGAACTAGCACTAGGAGGGCCCTTCTTTAATATTTTAGGTATCATTCCCTAGAATTGGATAATTATGTTTCAGAACATTATTTTTGTGTTTGGTAAGGAGCTTGTAAGTAAAAATTTGAATCCAAGCTGAATTTTTGTATGGAAGTTTAAAACTTTGGAAAATATTTAAATATTTAACTAAAAATTGTATCTTTTGAGTTTATTTATTTTTGGAAGAGCCACCGAGTGTAGAATTCATGATACAACTAATCACAGTGAACTTGAGTGTGATTTTTTTTAACTAGGCTAAGTCTAGCCATAAGTAAAGTAATTTTGTTAATAGAGGAAGTTCTAACTGCTAAAAGAAAGGGATTGTTAATGAGAATTTTTTTTTGCCCTAGTGGAGTTGGAAATATTAAAAAAATAATAGATATACCAAAATAGTTGTAAAACTCATTTATTATAAAGAAAATTCTAAAATTTTGTAGGAAAATAGGAAAGAATGTCAAGGGTCAGAGATATTTCATCACAAACAAGGAAACAACATTGATGAATCATCATTCCTTGTATACGTGGAAAATGAAAATAACAAGAAAGAGTGGGAAAATTGAGCGGGAAACACTTGTATTTTGCTCCAAGTCAAAAATTCAAAAGCTATAAAAAGAAATTTTCTTGATTTTATACAAGATACAAAATATCAAATTTTTACCTTTTCTCTCTCTAATAGTAATATAAATAGTGATTTATCTTGGTCTAACAAAATGCAAAGTGAAGATAGGGCCAAGGACAAGGAGGTTTTTAGAGGAAGAGGAAGCAGAGAAATGGATACAACCATTCATGGAAATGGACCAGGGCTGGAAGAAGGTAGAGCATGGTTGCACCAAATGAAATGTGTGTAATCGATCTCTAATGAGTTAATTTTCATGCATGAGTCAAATTATTGGTAAGTACGCTTTTGAATTTATGATGTTTAAACATAGAAAATTTAAGATAATTCATTATTACAGTAGAATACTAAAAAAATTGATGAGTGAATTTAAAGACAAACCTATTGTAATTCATACCAAAACTGTAGAAGAAATAGTCATAGAAATTGAAATAAATTGCTTTATTAGGATTAATCTTTTGTCATGTTAGAGTTAGGTTAATTGGGGTTAGTTTTCTTTTTGTAGGGTTTTGTGTTCGTTTTGTTCTTTTCTTTTGTCTAGCCTTTGCATTAGAAAATTCTACTTAACCTATCTTACACATGAGAGTTAATTCAAACATTTATAAAATTGAACTGTGAAAAGTGAAATAATAAAACCATACACAGTAAAACACACTTTAAAATGTACCAAAAGATATATATGTGTGTGTGTGTGTGTGACCTATATACCCTATATAGGTTAGTTCATGGTGAACTTCAAAATATTGGATATGGAGATTAGTAAGAAAAGGCCAAAGTGGAACCACTTCCCCATGTTCTAGGAACTGAGGAATATCATCCATGGAGGGAATCCCAATGGTCAGATGTGCAACAGATAAAATGGTATCCAGATTCTCAAGGAATTCAATCTTCACTATCAAGCTGGCAGTAGCGTGAATGTCTTCAATAGGTAGCCCAATGTCTAGAAGTGATGTTACAAAGTAGAAAGCTATATCAGAATAGAAGCAAAAGTAGCAGTTGGATGCAACATACTTTTCCCTGAGGACTAAGCATAAGTTTGGCAGAATGAAACTAGAAGTCCTAATGAAGAAAACCTTTTCAAGCCTTTGTGATGTGATGCTCCCTAAGAAAACATTTTGTCGGTGAGAAAAACCTATGAAAATTGGAGTATCGATGACCAAGAAGCAAATGCAAATGCATATAGCAGAATTACAAAAGTAAGTAGAAAGAAAAAGAGAGAAGTGTGAAGAATTTCAGAAGAAATACAGAATTTATAGAGAGTCGTAAGAAATTTGCAATACATAGTTTCCTTGAGAATTTTTTTTTTTTTGGGAAACTGTAAGTGAGGTGGCAGCTAGATAATTATCTTCAGAGTTAAAGGTTAAATCAAATTAATTCTTTACACATATCTGGTGGTAAATTGCTTCAAATTTGAGTAGTACAAAGATTGTGAATCAAGCAAGTTGAAGATTTCAAAATTAGTAGTGGTCATTTCAATTCTTTTAAACAACCATATTAATTATGGAGATGCTAATGCATGTGGAATACAAAGGGAAATGAATCTAGCAAGGCAATACATGCCATCACCTAGGTAAGTTGAGAAGAAAATAAGCGTAGAATAAGGCGTGTGAATTTAATGCAGAATAATGTGATTGTGCTTCAAGGTAATCATGACATTTCCAATCCATTAATGAAGTGTAGAGCCATCAAGTCAAAATAGCTAGTAGAAATTTAAAATTTTTTCATAAAATATAATTGGAAGGGTGGTAACTAAAGTTTCTAAATTTAGATTTAAATTTGGTGATTAAGTTGTCTATTGCTAAATTTTAATTTATGCATATTTTTTAACCATATAGCATGCTACAGTTAGCTAGGATTTGGCATAAATTAATAAAATTTAGTTGGAAACACACACTTATAGGGAATCATTAAATGAGTTTTTGGGAAGTAGTGAATTGATGAAGGGATTTGCATTGAATGAAAAATCAAAAAGTAACCTTCGCTACCACTATAATTCCCAACCTAATCATGGTGCTTCATTGCTTGCAAGTTGATAAGAGAGCTATCATCGAAATATCAAAAGTGAAAAATGAGCTATCATTGCTATATATATATAAAGAAAAAAGATATCATCTCTTTAGGATATCCAAATAACTCTATTGGGGCTATGGATTCCTATCAGCAGTGAGCTATGTTTGGGGGAATTACGAAGATAACCTTGTCGGGGCTATGGACGCTTGACTAGCAACAAGACTCTATCCCTAGTTGGCTTTGGAAGATTAATATATTATGTAGTTCAATGTTAATGAACTAATTATTTTTACTAAGTTCCAAAAAATGGAATTAATCAGAGCACACACGAATGTTTCTAATTGAGTTTTATTTCTTTATGCCAGAATCTAGGTAAAGGTAGAAGTTATTGTTTTAAAATATGCATAGGTTTTAATTTACAATTGGTGATTTAATTTCAAGTTTGGTCTAAATTTGGTTTTATTGGTTGCAACTTGTTGTGTGGTCTCACAAACAGACTTGGGGACCCAAGTGAAAAATAACTCTTATGGCAGGAGCTAGCAAATTGGAAGATCATCAAAAGTAAAGAGAAAAATATTTGGTAATAAAAATACTTCATAATGTAAGTGTTTCGGGCACGAGATATCTAGTACTGGAAACATGTGAAAGGTGAAAGGTAATATAAGTTCAAATGAAAGGCTTCGGTATGGTATGAAGTGTTCTGGTATGAAGAGTTCTGGTATAACCGAGGTCTGGGAAAGTAAATGGGTAAAGTTGAATACTGGATATCAGGTACTGGGTTGTAATGTGAGGTGAAATGCTAAAATCTTATGTTTATCTAATGATCCTGGTGATCTAGTATATATGTGAAGATTTATAATATGCTTGAAAGAGTGTTAATTATGTGACTTTTGTACTAACTTTTGAATAATGGTTTTATTTACATGAGATGCTATAAATGTTTTCTTTCTTTTAAAAGGGATTTAATGTATGGAATTTTTGATTGCAGGAGATGCAGATTGTGATGCAAAGTTTAGGTATGGATAGTTAGGAAAAGTGTATTTCTGAACAAATTTGATGATGTTACCAGGTTCAACAATGCACTTTATAAGCTCATGTTGGAATAGAGTTCGTTGTAAAGAACTACCAGATACCAGGATACTAGGATGTTGGAGTTCAAGCATGTAACACAAAAGTGTATTCATTCCAGGGGTGGTCCATTCTTGGATTGTTCAAATCAAGCAAGAACCTGAAATGTAGGGGCTAAAATTCCACCTGATCACTCCAATTTTACGGGAAGTGACTACATTTTGTTTGAGCAAATTTGTTTGATTATGAAAGTAATCCTGGAAAAGATGAAAAAGTAGAACCGAAAGAGCTTCAATGTGTAATTGGAGTTGACTTCTATTGAATTCAATTACAATTCTCCTATTGGTCACCACATTCCATGTGCCTTGATGAGATTGGTCCCTCAGATTTCCTCTCATGTAGTTGTCTTATCTTGTCTAAGCCTTGTGTTCTATAAAAGGCTAGAGGATCTTTATTTTTATTTTAAGTTCAAAATTTGTGGATGTCAAAGGAGCATAAAATTTTAAGTTTTGTTCTTTTTTCCTATTTTTTGAACCATTCCAACGTAAAAATTTGTATGCATGTAGATATTGATTAATATCAAAGCATATTAGATAGCTACCTATCTCAATATCTTTTGTAGTTGGTTTTGTTAGTTCAATTGAACAAGATTGTATGCTGCACCATTTAAGGGTGCATACAAAACCTATTGAGTGTCTAGAAATGAAACCCTCTCTCTTTAAAATCTTGCACCATTTTATATGTAGCTGTGAAGCAATCTGGTGAAGTATAAAGCGGTTTGCTCTATTTTAATTGATTCTTTGGGGCATCCATGGAGAATAACTAGGATAAACTTTTAATTTTTAGTATTTTTTATACTATATTTTAGAATAGATGTTTAATATTTGAAAATTTTCTAAAATTTGGATGAATGGAAGAAATTTTATTGAAAATATTTGTTTTCCATAAAATTGTTGAATGCTTAATGCTAAATCTACTTAAGTGATAGCAAATAATTTATGATGCTCATGAAATGTTATTGCAAATCTTTTGGTTTCATGATACTTGAATCTAATGCTTCCATTGAGAATTCAATACCTAAAATATTCAATTTACAACAGTAGTCCCTTTGAGATTAATACTAATATCACATTAGTACCCGAAATGACCCTAGTGCAACCATGACCTAGTTATCAGAGACTTGGGATTGAATGAAAGCCAATCTTTTCCCTGTTAATGTAGAATCCCCCTTTAGGTTGTCTTTGTTCCATATCTTTAAAGAAGGATAGGCTCTTTGTAGTCTTGTCTATGAAGAATTTATTCACCCTATTTGTTGTGAGTAAAATGGTCGTCAACACCAGCATATAGTGTTTGAATTTTTGTGTGGTGAACACAACTGCTAGGAAAGCCTTCTCAATGGATGTATAATTTAGCTCATGTCCTACCATGGGGTATGTGTAGGATCATCATGGAAAAATAGGCCCTTAGTTTGCAAAAAAATTAGAAAAATAAGAGTTAGGAAACTTGACGTAAAAATTTGAATAAGTTATCAATATTATTTCAAAAAATGTAACAATAGAATCTGTAGCAAATTGAATGTAGTTTCTAAACTACTAGGTTTGTTTAAAAAAAAATCTATTTGGTGAAAATTTGGAATTTCAATGTAGTAACTAGTACTTAAATTTCAGGGAAAAAATAAGAAGTAGGTGTATGTTTGACCACCCTAACCACAATAAAATGATAATATCTTTTTATAATATTTTAGATATAAGTAGAGGACTCATGTACGAATGTGATGCATATTTGTTTGTAATCTTTTTGCAAGTAAACAATTAATTATGATTTTTTATTACAACTTTTAAAAAATATAAAAAAACTCGTATGTTTGACCACCTTAACTTGGTCAAAACTTCATGAAATTTCAATTTTCTTTTTAATCCTATAGTATGCAAAGCATAGAATGTGATGCATGTTTTGGATTCAAAAATGTGATCTTTTGAAAGCTATAGATGTTTTTCAATCAGTCTATCAATCAGACTTTATTCATAATTTGAATAGAAAATGAATAATAATTACTTATTAAATTCAAAGTAAAGCATAATTTATATTGGTGGAAAGTTGAGAATCTCCTTTAAAAACCCTTTTCATTTCATCAATTTTGGGTAAAAAAATTCATCAGCCACATACCCATCATATTGCCACTTTTTGGCCCATCATGATCCTACACATAACCCATGGTTCTATTGATGTAGTAAATAGCTCTCTTTCCCATTTTAATCATGGTGTACTAAGAGAGTGCTAAGGGCTGCTATTGTTTCTGATATATACTGGATCAAGGGCTTGCTTGAAATTGGTGGCATAAGAACTAGTGGTGTGAGCAAGTACTCCTTGATTTTATTAAATTCCTAATCACATTTGCCATTCCATTTGTATGCTACCCCCTTGTGGAGTAGATGAGAATATGGGATAGCCTTATCTACTAATTGTGCTATAAAATAGTGAATGGATTGGAGTCTTCCCTACAAACCCCTTAACTGCTTCAATGTCCTTGGTGCCTCCATCTCAAGAATTTCTTTGACTTTGGTCGGGTCTACCTCGATTCCCCTCATAGATATAATGTACCCTAGGAGGTTTCCTGATTGTACACCAAAGACATACTTCTTTGGATTGAGTCTGACCTGTATTCTTCTAGATTATTGAAGATGGAGCTTAATGCTACTATGTGATCTCGACACTTCTTTAATTTGGCTAATATGTCATCCACATAGTCTTCCATAGTTTTCTGAATCATGTCATGGAAGATTAGTGTCATAGCTCTCTGATAGGTAGCTCCTGCATTTTTCAACCCAAATGGCATCATGTTTTAGTAGTATGTCCCCCATGGACAAGTGAAAGCTATTTTGTGTTGATCATCTTTAGCTACCATTATCTGATTGTACCCTAAGAATCCATCCATTAGTGTAGCATTTCATGTCCTATCGTTTGATCCACAATCATGTCAATATTGGGAAGAGGGAAGTCATCTTTAGGGTATGCTTTACTTAGGTCCCTAAAGTCAGTGTAAATGTGGATGCCCGTAGTGGGTTTAGTGACTGGTACCAAGTTTGAAACCCAATCTAGATAATCAATTTGACGTATGAAGCCGACATCAAGGAGCTTTTGTAATTCAAGTTTGACTAGTAATGCTATTTGTGGATGCATCTTTCTCAAATTTTGTCTTACTGGTTTTGCTTCTAGATAGACAACCAAATGGTGAACCACAACCTTTGGATCAAGACCAGGCATGTTAACATAGGTCCACACAAATTTTACCTTTCTTTCCCTTAGAAAAGTAGCTAGGAGTTCCTATTCTTCCATCAAGAGTGATTCTTCATAGAAAGTGATATGTGGTGCTTCCTCAGTCCCTAGATTGACTGGATTGCAATTCTCTACTAAGACTTTTGACTTCTCCTGATGAATAACACTAAGGGGCAGATTGAATCCCTCATCCTCTAGTGCCTCAGAGAGGTTCTCACCATTGGATGCATCCTTTATTTTTTATTATTTTTGGGTCAGAGATGCCACAATGTGGTTTTCACTCAAAGACCTAGATATTATTCTTAAATTTTCACTTTTGTGATTGAGGGATTCAATCGTTTCCCCATAGTAGGCATGTGTGTCCACTTAAATTTTGAACCTATCTTTGTGATCTCCACATGGTAGAGTATCCCACAATCCCATGACTTCTGAGAGAGCCTCATCATTTTTGAATGTGTCCAAAATTAGTGGTCCTCATTGGTCATAATTGATGAGTTGGGGATAGACTAAGTTTATGTCATGGGTTTGGTTGTTTGACTCAAAAGATAGGGTACTAATCATGAAGAGGGAGGAATCCTCGAATATCATGGGTAGTTCAGTTATAGGGTCCTCATCACACACATTGGTTATGTCAAAGGTATATTTGTCTAAGGGAACACTTGTGGAGACCGGTAAATGAGGAGGAGCTTTCAATTTTCTAACTAGGGCACCTTTGCCAAGTATGGTTATTTTCAGAGTACATCCAAGTCCAAGATTCTTTATTTGCTTCTCAAGAATTATAGATCCTAACAAGCCGTTATCATTTTTCCCAAGCTTTTCATTTTTGTTATAGCCCCATCCTTGCATTAACTATAGTCCTTTGTTGTTATTTTCCATGGGAAGATCAAGTACGAGCCTTTCATCTTTATACAATAAGCTTGATATATCCCTTTCATCTACCACTTCCTGACTTAGGTCCCCCCACCTCTTGAATCTGGAGGGGTCTTCTTTGAAGGTTTGGGCTGATGTGTCAATTGGTTGAGGTTTTCCCTGAGATCAAGGAGATTGAGGTAACTCATTACAAAAGCACTCTTTTTCATTTTGTAATCCCCACATCCATTGTCTTGGATAATGAATTCGATATTAGAGATGTTTGGAATGGTGGTATCTTTGTCTCAGAAGTGGAGGCAAGGGTAGATAGGTCTACATATGGAGTCGTAGGGCCTTGATCATTCTTTGGGACTTGAGGAATCTTGTAGTACTTTGCTTCTAGATTCTTGCAATAATAAAATGGCTCGGGATCACCATGGATTGTGACCTCTTGATTTTGATAGGGAAACTTGACACATTGATGGAAGGTAGATGCGGCATCTTGCATCCCATTTATCCATGGGTGCTCTAGGAGGATATTGTAAGGTAGTTCTAGATCAAGGAATTGACATGTAGTTTCCATAATGGCTGACCCTACTTGAATAGGGAATTGAATAGTTCCTTGAGACTCTCTTTCTTGATCATCATATGCCCTAATTGTAATACCTTTACCTTTTTCAATGACATCCTCAGAGAATCCTAGATTCTTTATCAGCTTGAGAGTACAAATATTTAGATGTGCACCCCTATCCAACAAGACTCTTTTGAATTTATTCTTATGGAATAGGACTTCAAGATGGAGTGCATGGTTATGAGATGGTTGAGTTAGGAAGTCCTGATTAGAAAATGTTAGGAGATGTGGTGTGGTGATGTGTCCAACCATAGCTTGGAACTAGTCTACATCAAGATCTATCAGGATAGAGGATGTGGCTAATGCTTCTTCTAGGATTTTCTTGTGTGCAAGTGAGATTTTCAGTAACTCCATGATGGAGATCTAGGCAGGGGTTCTTTTTAGCTGGTCCAAGACATTATAACCATTGGGAAGGGATTTTGGATTTGAAGCTAGTGCCTTGGATGGTTGGGATGGTCTAAGAATGGTAACTCTGCCACTGTGTGTGGTGACTCCATAGTCGGCTCTAGCTCCCTTGACATTGAAAATAGTGACCCATTCATCTAAGGATGCAACAACATGATCATAAACATGGTTTACATTGTTTTACTTTTCCTTTCCATTTTTTTTCCTTTATTGTGATTTGGCATGGGATTCATGTATATCTTAATATCCTGATTTCTTGCAGGTTGTTCAATGTTTATGGTTCTGTTATCGATAAGTTCGTGGATCAAATTTTTTACTCTCATGCAACTAGCCATTGTGTGTCCCTCGATTTTATGAAAATCACAAAGGTGGTTTTCATTAAACCATGGTGGTTTCACTTGGGGCTCTTGATAATTCTCATAAACGGGGATTTTAATAAGATTCTCTTGTACCAATTTTTTCATGACAAATTCAATTGATTCCCCAAGGGGTTTTTATTTTTCATTTGGGGTGATACTTGTTCTGTGGGGGTGGCCCCCCTTGATTATTCATATTATTAACCACTTGATTGTTGGATTTTTGTGATACTATGTTGGCTTGTGTGTTGTTTTGGTTATTGGCTTGTAGTTGCTGATATGGTTGTGTATTTTTCCTTGGGGAGCTGATAACAACTTTGGCATCAACCACACCATCATTAGTGACATTCTTGTTCTTTTCCCATGTGCGAGGCTTTTCATTATAAATACTTGATGGCCAATTGTATTGATAAGTAGGTGTCCCCCCTTGTGCGATAAGGGCTCTTTCGATATTGAGTGCCTTGGAGATCAACTAGTCATATGTGGTGATGCATTGCATTTTTAGATGGAAGAACAAGGTTCCTTTGAGATTAGCACTGATAGTAAAGATTTGTTGTTCTTTTGGCATAGTCCACTTGCTCCTATTGGCCTTGGATCACCATCATTGTAAGAAGGATGTGAATGTTTCCCTCTTAGCTTGTTTGAGAGTAGATAGTTCTTCTAGACTTATGTCCATTCTATGTTGAATGTGTAGTTCTATATGAATGTGTCCACAATTTCTTGGAACTTTTTGATTCTGGGAGGAAGGCAAGAGAGCCATTCCATTGTTGGTCCATCCAAACTCCAAGGGAATAGTTGCATTAGATAAGTGTCATTGTATGAAACTTCCATAAAATGTACTTGGAATTCCCTGATGTGATCTTCAGAATTACCAGTCCCATGATATTTGTCAAATATAGGTATCTCAAGCCCTTTTGGGAATGAAACCATCACAATGCTTTTGTTGAATGGATAAGGCCACAAATTGCTTGGTGTTTTCATTGAATTCCTTGATTGGAGGTCTAGCACTTGTTGTGAGAGTAATTTGATTTGTGCAGACACATCATTTTGTGGATTAGGTGAAGGGATGAATGGGTTTTGAGGGGGTTTGATTGTTTGAATGATGGGTGAGTTGTTTTGGGTGTTCGTAGGAGGCGGTTGCAAACTTTTCTATGTGATCAATTCTTGTTGGCATGCCTATAATTTCTACTATGCCATCAATGCTTGTTGTTGGTCTTTTTGTTGTGCCAACAATGCTTGTTGTTGGGCTAGTAATTGAGTTGCTTCTTGTTGTGCTTGGTATTGTTGCAATGCTTGTTGCTGAGCCGCTTGTTGTTGTGCTTTTGTTTGATATTATGGTTGCACTTGAGCTTGAGCTTGTTGAGTAGCTTGGGTGGCCTGTACAACTTGGGTAGACTATGCAGCTTATGCTGTTTGTGCAAATTGTGCATCTTGTTGTTGTTGCAATAAATCTTGGGCTTGGGCAGCTTGTTGTGCTTGTTGCACAACTTGTTGTGTCTACGCTTGTTGGGTAGCTAGCTATGCAGCTTGTGAGGCTTGTTGAGCTTGAAATTGTTGGAATGATTTCTAATAGGTTTGTTGGGAAGCTTACAATGTGATACTCTATTGATTTACCATGTTTGGTTTTAGTGGTGGAGGTGGAAGATTCAGAATGGTGTGAGATGTTGTGGTGAGAGTTTGTTGAGGTTTCATTGGATTGATGATAGGAGGTTGTGTGATAGATGGTGTGGTTGTTATGTTGGGTCCTTGGGAGACCACATTTATAGATGGTGAAATAATTGATTATGTCATTTGGATTGGTGCCACCTAGTGTTGTGATATCAATGGTATGATTAGAGGATTTGGTATGTTGATTTGATTCACGATTGGAGGATTTCTTTGATTTAGTTAGTTTAGGATTGGTATAGGAGGTTACCCTAAACCTAGGATTGGTGTGGATGTTAATGGTAGAGGGGGAAATGGTGGGAAGATGCGTGGTGTGTTTCCATAAGAAAGTGATGATGAGGGATCAAAGATTCCCCCTTGTCCTTGTGAATTCATGGGGAGAGAGGCTTGTGTGTTAAGGGAATATGCTGATGTTGCAGAGAAAGTGGATTGATTGTTAGTGTCATGAAAGATGAGTGGAGTGTATGGGTGTTTTGGATCTTGAGGGATGGTATTCAGTTGACCCAAGATGGTGTTTGCATCCAAGTCTTGGTTTTTTACAAGGGGATGTGTTTGAAGAGAATGAAGCAATGAACCCCCCTTGGTAACTATGGGTTGACTTGGAGCATGAGATGAGATTGGTTGTGGGATTGGTTGAATGATGCTTTGGAAGGAAGGTGTGAATGAGATCAGTGGCATAATCCCAAGAGATTTCCCCATAATACTGTTTACATCATATTCAGAAGGGAGTATAGCCCCTTCTTTTTCCAATTCTAACATGTATTGTGAAGTATTAAGTCTCATCATTGTGTTGACAATTTTGTGATTTTCAAGATTTTGGACCATTTCTATGATTTTGTCTTGAGTCATTCCTAGGAGATTGTTGGTGATATCCTCCACTTGGAAACCTCCGTCTTGAAGGTCTTGTGGTAGTTGAAGAATGTTGAGTGGGGGATTTCTAGATCCAATGGGATTGATTTCAGGTGTCATTTGACTCAAGTCACTTGAAGTGGATGTTTCTTTGTTTGTTTCCATGTTCTTATTGTGCTGAGATCTAGTTTGGACCATTAAATAAGGATCAATTTTTAGGAATGTGGGAGGTGAACCTCTAACTCCTTAGATTTGTCTAGACTTTAGGTACAAAAAAGAAAGTCTAAGATGTTAAGGATCAAAGGGTGGTGATGAGATAAATGAAAGATGAATGATGTGAGTGATTGAACTCTCAAGGAACCTTGGAGGGATAAGACTTTAGGATTTAGGATTTTTTATTTTGGATTTCATTTGGATTTGATTTTGACTTGATTTGGATTTGATAATGAACTCATAAACTCCAAGAAGTTAGATGTTGTCTTGGAATAAACTTGTCCACAAGGTGATAATTTAACTAAGTGTATAAAGAAGGATTCATCTACACACACCTAGTCACACAAGATGATTTTGATTTGATTTAAAGGATTTTTCCAAGATTCTAAGAGTTGTTTGTGAGATGGGTTTTGATTGATGTTTTGAAATGGATGAAAATGTTGATTTTGATCCTAAGTGAACTTGGAGAGACTTTCGTTTACAAGACCTAGGTATTGAAGAACATGCTATACTTCCAAGAACTTGTTAAACCTACAAAGTGAGATACTCGAAATGTTGAAAGAGACTTGGATTTTGACAATAATAGAATGAATACAAATTGGGATTGCCCTTTGATGCACACTTGTAAAAGTTATAGATAAATCTTTCTCTAACTTGATAAAGAATAGATTGACATTTCTTGAGATTGCTTGGACTAAGACGTTTGTGATGACTGATGGAATTTGGTTTTGGGATTTTGATCTTGCTGGAAATCATTTGAGAAAAGACATGTGTGGGGTTCAATTGTCTTTTATCTTTGCTTAATGAGTTCTTTTGACAACAAATACTTTTTTTCTAAGCTTTTCAACTAAATGTCTATGTCAATTTATTTTCATCCCACAAAGTCCATTATGTGGAAATCAAGAGAATCAAGGAAATTGTTTCCTAATGTTGAATTTAGAGAGAAAATTGAGATATAAATCCAAATACTTACAAGCATCTAAGGATGAAATCCCTAGGGACAAGTAGTAGCACTTGGATTTTTCAAAGGTATTTTCTCCTTCTAAAGGTTTAAAATTTGATGACCTTTTTGAATGTTTTTTTTCAAGATTTTGGATCCAAGCAACATGTTTAGATGACTCAAAGATTGCACAACCCTAGGATGGAAAATAAAATATTTGTTGAATTCCCACTTGGATAAATCCAGCGACGCTTATTCAGAGCGGATGATTAGAAGCTTGACCACATTGGCTCCCCTCCACAACACTCACTTCTATGGGTCAACCAAGCTTTAGTTCTCATGAATCTACCATGATGAACTTTTCATCTCTACAAAGAATCACAAATATGTGGGATGGATTCGAAGGTCTAACCTCCTGACGCCAACAAATATTAGGATTTTTGGCTACTAAACAAGAGTTCATAATAAGGGCATTTGATTCAAAGGAAACAATGATGCACTCCCTCAAGAGGTCTCCTAACCCTTAGAACAAGGGCTTTATGCATCATAAAGATACTGGGGGAGAACTATCATGCATCACTTTGTTGATTGCAAACTTTCCTTGCAACCACAAATTTGTATATCAGTTTGGAAGATCTTGGCTTATGCTCATTACCACTTGGGTCGTTCCCTTGGGGTGAGTACTTTTTTCGACCAAGGAAGGCCCTCTAAAGGTACACAAAAGTAAGTAACTACATCCGTAGCTCGATCAATCCTTGTTTGCGTGAACAAGGAGAGAACACATGCGAGGTATTTTCCCATAGTAGCAAGATTTGTTCAATTTTAAGAGCCCAAATTTGAAATGTGGAGGCAATCTTTTAGACAACCTAATATCATCAAAATGCTTTTGATTCTCAAGATTTCCGTGAAGCACGAGAGAATTGCATATGCATTTCAATGGTATTAGTTTGTATAAAAAATTACAAAACAAGATAAGCACATGTTCATTTTAGAACTCAAAAATAATAAATGGGTTCTTTTTATAGCACCAAAACAAGTGTTTGAAGTTGTTTTTCAATTTTTAAACCCAAAATCAAATCTGGTGTGTTTCTAAGGTTCTTTTAAACCCTTTGTGTGTTCTTTTTAAAGCCCAAATGAAATGTATTTGAGTCCTAAACTGAAAGATAGCAAGATTTCCAAAGATTGGGTTATAGGTGTCCCTAAAGTGTTTAAAAACGCTTGTTACAATCGTGAAATAGTGCCATGAGAAACCTTCTTTGTTTCCTTCCTTCCTTCTTGATCACCTAACCTGCAAAAGTTGATCAACCTACAAAAATAGAGCCATGAAATAGGTTAATGGTCAAGAGATATCAGAAAAAAAAAAGCGCATGTTAAAATAAATTTGAAAACTAACTCTTACCCAAACTAGAGTCGCAATCCACAAAGGCATTGTTGTTTGGAGCTTTAGCGTCACTCTATGGAAAAATAGAGACCGTGTATGTGTCACTATATCACCCAATTTCTCCCTTTTAAATTTAAGCGATCCAGTCCTCAGGAAAATGAATACAAAATTTCCCTTTGGTTGTAGATGCAATGTCATTGTTTGTCCTTTTCAGTGTTGCTATGTCCTGAGAAAGCAAAAAAGAGAAAAAATAGTGGAATTGACCAAAAAAACATGTTAATTTTGATATTTCTGCCCTACTTCTAGTGCCAAATGTATAATGCTTTGGCTAGACCTGCTCAAACATGGACAAAAAAACAAACATTAGTCCTTAAACATGTTTAAACCTTACATTCCCCATGAAATTCATTAAAACACAAGAACAAGAAAACAATGTAAAATATCAAGTAAAAGCTAATGAAATCTTATTCTAAATGCTCAAACTAGCATCCCATGGGGGAATTGGCGCTTCTTTGATGTGGAAAGAAGCTCTTCCCCAATTCCTTGATAAGCTTGATGATAGATGTGTGACCCTTGATGCAAAATGCCAATAACCTAGCTATGGATGATGAAATTCTATGCAAACATAGATGAAATTGTGGATGAAATCATGGATGCTTTGGATTAAAAATGACTATAATAACCTTGCATAAACTTGTGTCAAATTGTGGATCCCAAATCAATAGAGAAGGCGTCTATTTATAATGAAGAAGTTGGGAAGAATGAATAATAGGATGAATGTGGGATTAAAGAATGAACCAATGGCATTGTGCCACTTGTCAACATGCTAATAAAGGAGAGTGGAGAACATTTTGAACAATATGCATGTTAAATGCATGTAGGTGAAATTTGAATTTGAAGAGGTGACTCGTGCAAGAGGGGATGTAAGAGGAATTAATGCCAAGTTGGCTCAAGGAGAGGACATGTAAGAGATTTTAATGCCAAGTTGGAGGGCAAGAGTCCTTTGGGAGGGAGAATTCAAATAAGTGGAATATTCCAAGAATATGCCATATTTGAATAAAAATAGGGGAAATTAATAAATCAAATAAATTGATTTACATGTGCAACTTGCAAAAGCTAGAGGAATGGAGGATTAATGTTAGGAGTTAATTGATGATTAATTAACTTAGATGAAATTTGATTGATTGTGACATTTAATTTAAATATTTGAATTTATTTAAATCAAATGATAATATAGTGGAACATTAGTAATTAATTAAATAAATTTGATTTATTCAATTAAATGAAGAACATCAAGATTTAATTAAATAAAGTTGATTTATTTAATAAAATGAGGAATATTACACATCAGAAAAGGTATATATAATAATAAAAAATATTGCATCTTGCATCATCATATAGAGAATCACATATACATTGCATAAATTTTTGCATCATCCACAAATCATAAGCATCATAAGGCATAACATCATTTTGCATCACACATAGAAATAGGAACTATCCATAGAGCATGAGATAAACATAGGACATGACATATAACATCAAAAATCATCATCTCATAAATCATATAATCATATACTATCATGGTACAAAAAATTGGATCAATATACATGTGTATGCCAATAAAGAAAATTGGCCCATGGGGCTATCAAAAATGAGCCCACGAGGTGCAAAAAGAGTTCCATCTCTAATCAAAATGAAGGCCTAGCCCTACTGGCTGTTGCCCTCTCCACCTCCTCTGTCCCCATACCCCTCCGCAGGTCTATAGCTGGTCCTCTATGAAAAATTAGGAACACAGGCTACTCTTAGCACAACCTGATGATAATGCATTATGTAATAGTCCACCTCTTGAATGGCATCCCTATATGCCCATAGTGATACTGTGCTCTGAGAGGAAGAAGCAACTATTCTCTCTAACTATTGATGGACGCCCATCTCTGCCACTACCTGTAGCTCTACGGCTTGCCTCTACAAAATGCTCCGATCCTACACAACCCTAGCCTAGTCCCTCTCAGTTGTCAAAACTTGTATGTGGGCTTGAAGCTACAAAATCTACCCATCCCTAGGATTTGGCTGTGGTGGTGGCTACATGTGGGGCTGATCCTACTCCCCATCCCTGGGCGGTGTTCGGACCCTATCATGGTGCCCTAGTTCCTGCGTCTACCTCTGCTCTCCCACCTGTGGATCCTGTACCAGCTGATCTTGCACTGGTTGATCCTGAACCACCCAATCCTATACCTAGTGCACTGGTGGTGGCCCACAACCTCCTTGATCCTGATCATATGCTCCCTGACCTTGCCTTGCTCCCCTGCCTCTTGCTTACTGTCGAGCAGATGGTACACCTGGCACTATGAGTCATAGTGGTGGCCAAAACTAATCTCTGTAGGCCTGGGTCACACCTGGATCTGCATCCCCCTAATCATATGGCCATGGCTAGGCCACCAGCTTCCTGAAGCTCTCCACTGCCTCATGGATAGGTATGTGTCAGCCCCATTCACCCTGTTTCACTATCCTGGCAAAAATGGTCATGTATCTATCATCTGGTCTATCTTGAGGCCCTGGAAACTGTTCCTGGACCCTCCCTGGTAGGTACATCTCTATCATCGTATGCTCTCGCCCTTGCATCAGGTGGTCCTGGCAAGCAAAAAATAATTATTGTGCATCATCGAACCAGGTTGTTTGTCCAATGTAGGGTTTCCATGTGAACATGCGCATATCATTAAGGACCCTCCTTGAATGAGGAATCCCATGCTTTCTATTGTGAGTAAAGGAAAGGCCTACCCTGTAGTTCCAAACCACTGGATCATCTGACTCCATCGACACTGAAATGACTCATGGAAGAAGCCTAGGGATGTGCTCCCACACCCAAATATGCAAAAGTGTGACTCCTACCCCAAGTGCTCTACCTTCCAGGTATGAAAACTCATGTAAATCCCTATAGAGGGAGGCTAGAAAAACTAGGCCCCAAGCAAAAAGTGTCAGTCACCGTCGGGCCATGCGATGCTAAGCAAGCCCCCATCTGGGACTGAAGTATTGGCCTCGCTGATTAGGGGCAACAAGACCTAAAATAATCACAACAATCACAAGGCAATAAGGTGAGGCCAAGGCCTTGTGGCACTCTAACTTGATATGTCCCTCACAAAAAACAATATGATCTGTCTCTAGGATAACATAACAAGCATTTGTCTTGGCAGCCATGTCATAGTGGTATGTGCAAGATCATCATGGAAAAAACAGGCCCTTAAGTGGCAAGAAATTTAGAAAAATAAGAGTTAAGCAACTTGACATAAAAATTTGACTAAGTTATCTATATTATTTCAAAAAATATGTAAGAATAGAAATCCAGAAAAATTGAATGTAGTTTCTAAACTACTAGGGTTTGTTTAAAAAATAAAACTATTTGGTGAAAATTTTAAATTTAATGTAGTGGTACTAAATGAAAATAAGTGGTGTCTCAATCAACTAAATTCCAAATACAATAAAATGATAATTATTTAGAGGTAAAGTAGAGGACTCATGCCCTATGTGATGATATTTTTAATTTTTTCCAAAATAATTAATTATGAATTTTTATTACAACTTTTAAAAAATATAAAACCTTCGCGGTGTCTAACCACCTTAATCCTATCAAAAAATTCCCATGAAATTCATTTTTTCTTTTTAATCCCATTATGCAAAGCATATAATGTGATGCATGTTTTGGATTCAAAAAATGCTATACCATTTCAAAATATCGATGTTTTTCAATTAGCCTATCAATCACTTAATTTTAATCGTAATTTGAATAGAAAATGAATAATAATTAATTATTAAATTCAAAAGAATAATTTATATTGATGGAAAGCTGAGAATCTCCTTTAAAACCCTTTCGTTTACTCAATTTGCAAAGATAGTCGCTAGCCACATATCCATCATATTGCCACTTTTGGCCCATCATGATCCCCGCGACATACCCATAGATCACCCGCCGGGCCATGGATGGGTAACCTCAAAATCCACCACACGTCCCTCTAACATGACCTGCGGGCCCCACCCGCCTGAAAAATGGAATGAAGAGGCCTCATTTTGCCACCTCTCGGCAAGAGCAGTCATCATGCCTAGTTGTGTCTGCATGGGCGGTGTGTGGGCAATGTACCAGAGCCCCATCTCTCCTAGGTGCTCCTGCTCCCTCTTGGTTAGATCATGCAAATATTTGAAGATCTCTTGAGACCTGTGCTCATGCAAATAAATCTCTCTCTAAATTCCCATATTAGAAAGGTCACTGTGTCAAAATTCATCAAAAAATATTTGACCAAAAATTATCTCAAAGATTCTAAAAGTTACCCCAACATCGCAACCTGTGAAGGCATTGTAGTTTGAAATTTGAAAACTGTACACTGGAATATTCAAAATCTCAAACTCCACTGTGATAGTGCACTTTTCCAAAGCGGTGTAGTTTAGCCTGAAACCCTAATTTCAAAGTCCACCGTGATGCCATAGTTTAAAGCATAGCAATGCATTTCATAAAGGCGTTAGAGTTTAAAGTTTGTACTCAAACTCCAAACTCCACTATGGTGGTCCATCATGCGATGGCAGTGCAGTTTAAAAGACCGAGTGGTCTAGTTTAAAATTTGAGTGGTGCAATATGGCACTGCACCTAGTGACCTAACTTTAAGTGCATTAAATGAATGCGTAGAATGAAATATGAAGCTTGGTTCAAGTTGACTTATTGGTGGTATAGTGCCAGGAAGTCTCTAGTATGTCTAGACTCGGTTGGAGATATGCATCGGGAGCTGTTGTTGCACCATCTCATTAGGGTGTCAGAGCTCGAAATCATAAAATCTCTTAAGGCTAAATGAAGAAATGAATTAGAAGTGGCCCCCAAGGCCTATTTGGCCCAGAAATTAGGTTTTTTGACCTTGTTTAGTTGTCCTACTAAGGTTTTGGTCCCTCTCAACCTATTTTCTACCCATCCAAGGGTTATTTTTGTATCATTTTTGCATTTACCTTGTTGTTTGACCTCTGTAGCCTTCCTCGGACCCTCAAGTAGGGACATTGTCCTTTTTTTTATGAGTATCACCCAAAAATTAAATTTACATCCCATCTCTCGAGGGGTAGTATATTGGCATATATTTCCTTCAATCGGAATAGTAGTGGGGCAAGTTTAAAATTGATTTTTTGGCTTTTTATCTATTATTCTCAACAATGTTTAACCAGTACTTTGTTTCAAAGAGGGGGAAAATGTAGACATGGAAAATATGTAACAACATAATTTGGATCCCTAATTACCAACTTTCTCATCCTAAATCATCCTCGCTTAAATCCACATTTAACTGTACCCTTATTTGATTAAATTCATCATTTCCTCTTAATTAAATGAATCATTTAATCTAATTAATTCTTTCTCTCTCGTTAATTAAATCAATCAATCTGCTCTAATTAACCCTATGTCCATTTTTAATTAAATAATTCATTTTATTTGATTAAATCTCTAAAGTCTATTAAATTAAGTAAATTAAACCTTTTTTAATTTAAGCTAACATTCATCTTCTTTAGTTAAATTAAAATAAATTATTTATTTAACTAAGTCTAGAATCACATTCCTCCTTATTTTTATTTAAAATAAATCCTAAGATCTATGCTACATCTCCAAATCCCCTACTAAATTATCACACCTGATTAATTTTATCCCAATGCAAAAGTCCCATCCCTCTAGCTTTTTGCCATTTGCACATGAAAATAGATTGAATTCATTTATTAAATTCCTATTTTCTCTCAACATGGCATAATGGAGGAATATTCTCTTCAAATTTGAATTCAAATCCAAGTGGATTCCTGTCCTCCAACAAGGCATTTACTTCACCTAATAAGTACTTTTGTCTTGAGCCAAGTGACATTTAAGACATTTCATTTCCATCTTACTTGTCATTTCACCATTTTCAAATATCACCTAATTGCATTTATGGGCACATTCTCCATCCATTCACATTTGGACAGCACCTCATTATTGAAAGTTAGTCCCACATTGCTTCATTTTGGGAATTTCTCCAACTTGTCATTCTATAAATAAGAGGCTTCTTTCCTCATTTTAGCATCCACAATTTAAGCAAACTTACTATACTCAAATCCATACTCAAGCATTAGCATTTTTATCAATTTCATCAAAGCATAGCTAGGTTATTGCAGGTTTTCATCATGGAGCACCATTGAATCAATCACCAAGTGGATCATTCTTCATCACTCATCATCAAATTACATCGTTGGAGTTGGGAAAGGGCCAATTTTCACATCAAATTGGCACCAATTCCCCCAAGAGATTAAGAGTTTTATTTGCATTTGAATAGGATTTGATATCTTTGGTTTATGCTTGTTTATGTTCTTCATTACATTTCATTTCCTTTGCAATTCAAATGGATTTCTTGGCGAATCATGATACTAACTTGCATTTTGATCTAATATAGTGTTTATTTGATGTGTTCATGCAGGTTTGGAATCTTGGTTCACAATGGTACTTGGAATTAAGGATACCGGGTAAACTCCTTGATGATGATCATACTTTCCTCTCGGTCAGTGAGATTTCCCAAATCCTTAAAGAGGCTATCATGAAGCAGGTGGAAGATGAATTCTTTTCAAATACTTCAATGCACGCCATATGTGATATATGGATTTCTCTCGACAATCTCAAGACACATCTAGATAAATGCAAGTAAACTTTCTCATCTGCAAGAAAGTCAATCATAAGGATCTATACTATTATTGACTATATAACTGGTCTAGATGAGGTATTCATGTGAGAGATAAAGAAGAAATATGAAGACTTCTAAGCCAAGAGCAAGGAACCATAAAAAACTTCTTGTATCTCCAGAGTTAGATAGTTTATATGTTTTGTTCTATGTATTTTGTAAATAGGCTTTGGAATTTTACATGTCATTTTGAAAAATGCAATTACATGTAAGCAAATATGTTCTCCTATAATTATGGAAAACATTTTTAAATAATTCAACTAGTTAGTTAGGGTTTTGCTAGATTATCTCTCCTCTCCCAACTATAAATAAGAGAGGATTCTATTGTAATTGTTATCTTTTATCGTTTGCAACGAAGTGATGCCCAATTGTGAAACAAATATTGAAACTTTGAGTTCATTTTTGTGAATCTAATTTTGATCAATAAAGAAGTGAAGTTCCATACCAAACTTTGTATTGGGAAAAATTATCTTATTATTTGATTTAAGTTGGCAGTATTAAGTAATTGATATTGAAAAGGATTTTGAGTAAATCTCTGTAAACTTTGAGTTACAATCATTGCTTAGAATTGTGATGTTGTTGATACTATTGGTGAATTCTGTTGAAGACTTTGGGCTTATATTTATTCATGTTGTTCATGGAATTTATCGTGAAGTATATAGAAGACTTTGTGCTCCTTTTACAACACTGGTTACTATCTTGAAGGATTCATTACTAGAAGCTATGGAAAGACTTTGTGCCTTTGTGAGCTTCTCTTATCTGTTACTTATCATTATCATGTTGGTATTCCTAGGATTTTCTTTGACAAAATAGGAATATTGGTCTATTGCTTAATTTTTTACTCTAAAGTTGTATTACATCAAAAAGAGGTAAATTAGAAACATTGTAAAACATATTCTCTAAAAAGAGAATCATGAATGTGACACACACCCCTCATATCATTATTATAGTGTACATTATTGTGAAATACTTAATTAGTTTTCTTAGTTTTAAATACAGTAAGAAGGGTGTATCCCCTTTCCAAGAGGAGAGATTCTCTTCACATATTTGTGGTTGAATCAAGGTTTGTAATCTATTAAAAGGATTAAGCAAAATTTTCACCCAAACATAATTCAAGCACAGAAATATAGTAAAGTTGAGTCTAGGAATGCATTCTCATTTGTAATGAGTAGCAATGGTTTTACAATATAATGGTGTATGAATGGAAATTGAAAATTCTAGATCATATTCTCTCATCTATATTTTATGTTTGGAATTATGAATAAAATGATCAAGGATATTTTATTTTTCTTCAATCACTCTAGTTGAATGTATTATTTTGTCTATGCTTTATTTCAAAGAACTAATTAAAATACTTAAATGAGATCATAGGTTTGTGAGGAAAAAATTCAAGGATTACCAAGAAGTTTCTATTTCTAGATACATTGTGTTGAGTATTGAAAAGCAATATATCAGTAGTGTATAAATGATTGTTTCCATTGATAATGTATTATAGTTTATTGCAAATATGACTCTGTCACCCATAGATAAAGCACTGGTCTATTAATTTGGTTATCCTAGATGTAAGTGAGCCTACTTGTACCTAAAAAAGAACAAAAATCTTAATTACAATTTTTGACACACCTGTAATTGTAGTAAAGTGGTAGGAAGTACCACTCATTCCTCGATTTAGGTAACAATTCGTTAAAGGATTAGCTAAATCCTTAAAGATTTTTTTTCTATTTGCATAGATGATAGGAATTCATCTATTTGTTTCAATGTTCATGATAAAATGGCATAAGATCATCATATAAACATTGTCAGGATCACCCTCTTGGGTTTCATAGAGCCTAAAGTGCAGAAGTAGTTGCCTAGGAATACTTTACTTGTTCGTTGGCCAATCCTTACCTTTGTTTATCATTAAATTTTGGAAAATTCATAGGCATCTAGCGAGATTAAGTTTGGTTCTCAAAATACAACTCGTGAGGGTATGTTTTCAAATTATTCATCGGGTGCTGTGCCCTTCAAAGGAAAGTTTTTAAATTCGATCTTATGAATCCATGATGAAAGAAAGATTCCTGGTAGAGATCCTTGTTGAAGAATGCAATTTTTTGAAAAATAAAGGATTTTCAGTGAGGGATTCATTAGCCACCGAATACACCTTTTTGAAAATCATAGTATGATGGCCCCCCCTTAGGATGGTGCATGCTAAACACAAAGACATGTGATATCTTAAGGAAAGAAAAGAAAGAGTAAAAGTGATGTGGCCTAGAAAACATGGCGAGATGTAACCATGGTAATGTTGTCATGCACTCGAGGGATAACACATAAGCACCACAACATGAGAAAGCAAGCAAAGAAAAGAGAAAAATAAAGGACAAAACAAATGACATAAATGAACAAGAGAGCCGGGGATAAGGATATTTCCGGCTGTCAAACCACTGGTATGTGCAGATCATCATAGAAAAACAAGCCCTTAAGTGGCAAATTTTTTAGAAAAGCAGAAGTTAGCAACTTGACGAAAAAAAATTTTGAATAAGTTATCTATATTATTTCAAAATATGTAAGAATATAATTTGTAAAGTAAACTGAATGTAGTTTCTAAACTACTATTATATTATCCAAAAAAATTAAAAAAATCCCATTTGGTGAAAAATTTGAAATAATCAATGGCAGCATTTAAATTTTAGGGGAAAAAAAAGAGGTAGGTGTTTATCCGACCACCCTAACCAATAATAAAATGATAATATTTTTATAATATTTTACATATCAGTAGAGGACCTATGTCTTGATGTGGATGTATATATTTTTTTTGTAATTTTTCCAAGTAAATAATTAATTATGAATTTTTTTATTACAACTTTTAAAAAATATAAAAACTTGTATGTCTAACCACCTTAACTTGGTCAAAAATTTATGAAATTCATTTTTTTTAATCCTATAGTATGCAAAGCATATAATGTGATACCGTTTGAAAGCTATAGATGTTTTTCAATCATACTATCAATTTGGACTTTACTCATAATTCAAATAGAAAATGAATAATAATTATTTATTAAATTCAAAGTAAAGCATAATTTATATTAGTGGAAAGCTAAGAATTTCCTTTAAAAACCCATTTCATTCATCAATATTGGGTAAAAAAATTTGTCAGCCACATACCCTACACATACCCATCATATTGCCACTTTTTGGCCCTGCATGAACCTACACATACCCTACTCATAAATATAAATAGATAAATATAATATAATAATATATATGAACTATCATCAACTCCCTACTATATCAGACCATCTGGAGAAAGGTACATGAAAACAAAATGAAAATAAAAGAAGGGTCAACATGGAAGAGAGCCCTAAATGCCCCCAACACTTTCCATTGTCCCTAATTGTTGAAAATCAAGGCACGACAAAGAGAAGAATTTTACAACACAAAAAAATCCTATATCTAAGAACGTACATGACAAGGGTCCTCTAGTAACACATAGAAAAAGAATGAGGGAGCACAACACACACAAATATCTAATCTACAGATAAAGAAGAGGTTCCACCTAGTCCTCATCCACCAAGAGTTCGTCATTCTCCAAATCTGGATCATTATAAGGGGAAGGTGGAAAATCCTACAAGGGTGGGATAGCAAGGGGAGTACCCTCAGAATCTCTTGTGATAAGAGCCAAGGAAGAGGGCCCCTCAAGGTCTTCTTCACTCAACTTATATGAGGTAAACGTCATTGATTTTGTAAAAAAATGCTGACAGAGTCAAAACATCATCTATTGAGTTGGACATGCACTTGACAAGAGTGCCATGTTTCAACTGAGTGAGTGATGAAGGAGGCACTCGAGATCCATTGCTAACCTCACCGAAAGACTTGAGGGTAGTGATAAAATTCGAGATGTCAGGGCTGCCTCTATCACTAGGATAGTGCAAGCAAACATAGAACCAAATTTCAGAGAAGAAAGTCCCTTCTTTCGACCCCCATTAGAAAAAGGGCCATCCTCTAACTTTCACTTTATTAGAGGATGTAAGATCCCCACAGATGAAGTAGAAGGTGAGGAGGAAGAGGAGAAAATTTAAGCAGACACCATCGAGGTATTCGACATATCCATAGGTTTGGAAAAAGGTAGGATGTTGAGAAGGGACATCAAGAGAGGAGGCTCAACCAAAGGAGAAATGAATGCTTGAATCCTTTTAGGGTGAGGATAATCCACACTTGAGGGGGGAGCCAGAAGCAACATTGAGGTGGAGGGAACTCAATTAGAAGTGGTGGAAGGTGAGGACATAGTAGAGGATTCCAAAATAGGAGTTACTAGCTCCCCTTCCTACTTCTGCAAAGTAGCCTACTTAGTGGCTAGAGCCTTCCTCTGATGCTTATGCTCACATACAAGGAAATTTCTTTAGCTCTAGGAGCTACAAGCTACAACTTGAGAAGGAGCAGGAGGCTCCTATTTTGTCATCAAGGTATCCATCACAACCGTTTCCAACAGAGGGAGTGAATCCTAGACAAAAGTAGGAGAAAGAGATGTAGGAGAAAAGGTAACAACAGGTAGAGAAGCAAACTCAATCACCTCAATGATGGGCCTCTTCCCATTCACTACCCTAGGGGTAGGGATAGTAGGAGGTCATGGAGGATGAGACATAGAATCGACTCCATGGGGACCCTTCACCTTAACATACAAGATGGGTTGAAGCACCATGGGCAAGACATGAAGGTTGAAAACTTGACACTTAGCCTTCTACCAAGAGGGAACCATTAGACTCCCCAAGGGACACATAGGGGTGGAAGTCAAAGGTTCCATAGTAGGATGAGAGGTGGAAATAGGTGAAATTGTAGAGGAAGAAGAAGAACTTACCCCAAAGCATGAGTAGGCTTCCCTTCCCTTTTTGAAATAAAGAAGCCTACCATTGCGCTACAAGGTAAGTCATTTTCAATTGCACCTTGCCGCTGATCTTATACTTAACATAATTTCAATAGAATAGGTGCATTCTTGGAGTTAGTAGATTGACTGAGGAGGGCCAAAAATGATCTAGTGAATACCCCCCACACAATACTAATGGCTGATATCAATGTCATGCACGACATGGACTTTACCTTTATGAGATAA
Organism: Sequoia sempervirens; assembly: GCA_007258455.2. Classification (NCBI taxonomy): domain Eukaryota; kingdom Viridiplantae; phylum Streptophyta; class Pinopsida; order Cupressales; family Cupressaceae; genus Sequoia; species Sequoia sempervirens. The sequence goes on along the minus strand of VDFB02353493.1, from coordinate 306,386,058 downwards.
TTTCAAACATTTATGAATAACAAAAGTGACTCCATTTACAGAAACTAGCCAAGGGATGCCTAGCTTCACCCTAAAAAAGTTAGATTTTGGAATGAAATTAAAGGTGGTATTCATAGCCCTAGGTCCCACTAGGATGAAAAGAATTATAGAGCCAAAAGGAGCAAGGGAGAGGCCATCATGGGTGTGTATAGTGGTCTTCATCTTCTCATATTCCTCTCTTTGTAGAAAATTTATCAAAAGAGTTTCCTCTGTAATAACATTCACGTGACTCACGGGGTCCACAAGGACTCCTATCATAATGTTTCCATTGACGTGAGCTAGAATTTATAGAGGAGAAGATCTTTTATTCATGGGTAGATCCTATGATGTAAAAGTAATATCTGGTGAACTATTCACAGATTGAGGGGGAGAACTATGAGTAAAAGAAACCACATTTATATATGTTGAGGCCATGGGAGAAGAACCAGAAGGATCAATAATTAAATTCATAGAGTGAGACGGAAATGGTTCCATGCAAATCTAAAATTCACTATTTTCCTTAGCCATAGACTTATTCATATTTTTCTTTTTACCATCAAGTTGAATGGTACTGTCATTGATGCAGTAATGTATCTCATGATACAGGTGTACAACATTCAGTATCATGATCATGGACATGATGGTATTGACATAATGCTTTCCCATCATACCAATTAGAATAAGGATCTCTAAGAGGTTGAGGATCTTCCAATGTTATAACTTTATCCTTCAACAATTTCTATAGAATAAAAGTAAAAGATTCAAACAACTTTGTGAACTACCTATTTTGCTTGAGGCCTTAATCATTCGACACAACAACTACATTTGCAATATATTTTCCTTTTCCTTGAAATCGATACTATATGTCTTCCTTCAGGATAGGAGTGTGAGGAAGATCCCCCAAATTGAACAATTGTCTGCTGATATTCCCACAACACCATACACATGTGTGCAAAAGAAGGATACTTTATTAAGGAAAACTTCTCCTTCTAAGGTTACTATAGGTTTGAAAGAATACCTTTTGTACATTTGACTTGGGTAGCAGGTAAGAGATTTGTGAAAAGAGTGCTTGGTATCGAGGAATGAAATCAATAATATTCTCATGCTCTCCTTGCTTACATTGGATGAGATCCACGAAAGTCATCTTTGGCCTGATGTTAGTCTATAACTACTAGAGAAAATGATTAACAAGTTGATCGAATGAAAATATGGGGTTGTCGGGAAAAGAACAGTACCACTCTAGTGTCATTTCCTTGAGAGATTGAGGAAATAATTTGGCCATCAAAGCATCATGCTAAAATAAATTTATACACATCATGTTGAAGATTGACATGTGTGTTTGAGGATCTCCTTTACCATCACATTTCTCAAATTTATGAATTTTGATCCCTTGAGGGATGTGAGTGTTCAAAATCATCATCAAAAAGGGACTATGTGAGAAGAAAGGTTGAAAGATAGTCTGGGTAGAGGCTTGGGATAGACTTCCTAGCTAGTTCTACATTTGACCCATATTTTATAGTAGGGAATTCAAAATAGGGTTAGATAAAGACATAGGAATAGTGGAGCCACCACTAGAGTCACCACCAATAACACCACCAAAACCACAATTGGAGCCACCACTAGAGCCATTTCCATAGCTACCATTGGAGCTACCATTGTAGCCAATGTCAGAGCCACAACTGTGACCACCACTGGAGCTTCCATGAGGGCCACCAAACATACCAAGAGCACCAACCCCCATTTCATTATAAATCCCATTTACAAGGAAAAAGATTCCCCAAAGAGGAAGAGCATTGAATCCTAGGGGTATTTTTTTGGCTTTGACAATAGAAGGAAGATTAGGAATGAAGATGTTGATCCAACGACCTATTTCAGACAAGCATACCAATGTCTTAGGCATCGAGACAACAATTTCTTTTCATAAGTTTCAAGCACATGACCTTAGGTAATACTTGACCTAGGGTTGTAAGAAGGGACATATATTTCCATTATGTAGATAAGGCCACAAAGAAACTCTATGCATGTCTAATCCTTGTCTAGCATTAATCTAATCTCATTAACAACCCTAGCAGGCCTAGCCATGCTTTGATATCTCCCTAAGTGATTTGTAAGATCCAATAGCCTCCTCTCTAGAGAAATGAGATGCTCTACAAGAATAGGGATGGCTTCATTCTCATCCAAAGCCGAAGCTTAAGGGGAGACAATAGGAGAAGGGGCACAAGTGGTTTCATTGAAGAAAATTGTCTCTTCCATTGATACCATCTCCTTGGAGGCAAGAGTCATAGTGACCCTTGTGAATTCCATCACTAATTTCCACTGCCATGTACTCCTTCTAACTATGTACCCAAAGGTTGTAGATTGAGTTGTGAAGCTCATAAAGCATCACAACGTGTAAGCCCATAACCTACACAAACATGAGAGAGAGAACCTCAACACAAAGAAGCAAATATTACAAGTTTCACGTTAGGTTCACCAAAATGTAGAGGAGGGGGACCAACTACTTAGGACCCCAAGTCATGAGATGGTCTAGAACAATCAACTACCCTAATCTACCTTACACTAAGAGATTGCTTAGGATAATTTTAATGTTTAAGGGGGTGAAAAGGAAAGACAACTAATTTGAAACTTTCCTTGTGTCAAATCAAGATTTTAAGAAGTCTGGTATGCATATTTCTAGAGTCTGGACTATAACCTAGGTAGCTCTATGCCAAAGGACTCTAGTGAAGAAGATGAATGACAACATGAAACACTTGCATTCCAATCGGGCACTGACATTCGTATAGATAGAAAGTATGAAGTATAGTGAAAAAAATAGAGAGAGCTTACTAACAACTTGATAAGTGTAGTTTTGCACAATGACAAAGAGATAAACACAACTAAATGACTAAAACAATAAGAAAAATACTTTAACTTGAAAGATAGATTGATTAAGTGTGAAATAACAAGCAAGGGTGGTAGAAATGCAACTTACGGTTGGTCTAGCCTCCCATAAGCTCCACACAAATGAAATACCTACACATAACAAAACAAGGAAAAATATTCGAGCTATTCTAGGGCTTTCCACAGTCAAACCCCCATTTCGGTGTTTCCACCTCCAAAGACAACTAAAATAGCAATGATAGAGAAAATATGATAAAAAAAGAAGTGAAAGGAAGAATACAAAACAATGCTAACAACAATATGCTATGAAATAAACACAACAATGCTAAATGAATGGATATCACCTTCCAAACAAGATGCTCTCATGGAACATGAAGGAAGATGTGAGCTTGCAAACTTGTGAGTGCCCACATTACGGAAAAAATGGGAGGAGAAAAATAATAGAGTATCAACTTGGAGTTTGAAAAATGGTGAAAATGTTATGAATGAAGTGAGTTTGATGAAGAGAATGTGAAGAATATCAGATGAGTGTGTAGAAGATGAATTGAATGAATGAGATAGGATTTTGAAGATGAAATGGGAACAAAAAGCACTGTTGAAGGTTGGTCGAAGGGGTAGAGGTGTTATGCTTTGTCACCAATGGAGAATTGTAACACCTCTACAGATTCCAGAGGGGAGAATCCTATTAGGATGGTAGCTCATCGTGTAGATATTCGTGCACCATGCTAGCATGCTTGATAGATATTCCCCCACTGACACTAAAAATAGTTTCCAAATGGATGGAGAGCAGATGAAGGACATGGAATAGCATCATCAAGTTTGAATTTTCTAAGGTAAGGTGTAAATGGGGAATTTGCAAGGGGTGCAAATTCACGCCATTACACCTGGATTCTCTTGCGTTAGTATGTATGCATGCATGCATGTATTTATGTATGTATATATGTATGTATGCATGCATACATGTATGTTTATGCATATTCAAATATGGTGGACTCAACCTTTCCTGGGTACCCCTATGTTTCATCTAGCCCAAAAACTAAAGAGGGTTAAGGAGAATGTTAGAGGCTATAATAAAGTTTCTTTTGGAAATATTTTTCAAGAAAAATAAAATAAATTATTCTATCCTTGAAGAGATTCAGAAAAGGTTGGAAGAAGGAGATAAGGAAATTGGATACTTAAACAAAAGAAAAGGAATTAAGAATGGAATGATTCAACCTCTCAAAAAGGGAGGAGATTTACTGGAAAAAAAAATTGAGAGTTCATTGGCTAAGAGGGTGAAAAAAATACTAAATTCTTTCACCAATCCACCTTGAGACAAAGAAAAAGGAATAGGATAAAATCCCTAGTTATGGAAGATGGTTCTATCCTCAATGAGGAAAAATACATAGCTGATGTTGATGTTTCCTTCTTTATAGATTCTTTGGTTGGACATAACCTAGATTTATTTAATATGGGGGATATTATTGACATTATTCCCAATATCCTCAATGACCAAGACCTTAAAATTTTTTGGGGAAGCCTAATTTGTATCAAGAGTTAAAAAAATGTTGTGATTTACTTTGGTGCTTAGAAGGCCCCAAGACCCAATGGCTTTCCCTCAACCTTCTTTCAAGACTTCTAGGAGGTGATTTCTTCAAACCTACTTAATGTTGTGAGGGATTTTTTTAGATCGAGAAAATTGTTAAAACAACTAAACTCTACATTCATTGTGTTGATCCCTAGTAAAGGTGATGCTCTCACTATGTAATATTATAGACTCATAAATCTATGTAGCACAATTTATAATATTTTCTCTAAACTCATAGTCAATAAATTGAAAGTGTTTATTCATAAAATGATTTTATCCAATTAGAAAGGATTTGTGACAGGTAGACAAATTTTTTATGTTGCTTTGATTACTCATGATTATATCCTATAGTGTAGGAAAAATTAGTCCTTTTCTCACACTTAATTAAGGAATGATTAACATTAAAATGAACCTAATATTTCCTTGATCTAGTGTTGTAATGTGTTTTACATGTTCACATTAGGTGTAGGGCCCTTTTAAGCTAAATAGACCTAATTTAGCCTTAATTTAGTGTTGTAAAGTGTATTTATTTAAACCTTCACATTAAGTTTTGCACCCTCTTGCATTTATGAAATTTATATCATAATTAAAAGGCACCGAAGAACCTTTATTATGCATCCTGAGTCTTATTTCAAATGAGATCCCAACATAATCAACAAATTCACTTAATTTTCTAACTTCCTAAAATTTCCTTAGACTAAAAAGCCATGGTGGGACCGATATGTCACCTTGGGCATATGAGTCCCACCTAGATGGGACTTATGTGCCATCATGGGTGTATGAGTCCCATTTGGCCTGTATTAAGGGTTTTGAGTAGGAAATCAAGGTTTTGAATTCAAATTTTATGAATGTCAGCATTTGAGATCTAATAAATGGTAAATTAGATGAAGTGCCTATGTAAACAAGGTTTCAAATCATTATTTCACCTAAGAAATCATAATATCAAGCTAATAAATCAAGATTCAAGCATCTGGGTATGTGTAGGATCATCATGGAAAAAATAGGCCATTAAGTGATGAAAAATTTAGGAAAATTAGAGTTAAGCAACTTGACATAAAAATTTGAATAAGTTATCTATATTATTTCAAAAATATGTAAGAATACAATCTGTAGCAAATTGAATTTAGTTTCGAAACTACTAGGTTTATTTAAAAAAAAAATCTATTTGGTGAAAATTTGAAATTTCAATGCAATGCTTAAATTTCAGGGAAAAAATAAGTAGGTGTCTGTCTGACCACCCTAACCACAATAAAATGATAATATTTTCTTAAAATATTTTATATATAAGTAGAGGACTCATGACCTGATGTGATGCATATTTTTTTGTAGCATTTTTCTAAGTAAATAATTAATTATGAATTTTTTATTACAACTTTTAAAAAATATAAAATCTCGTATGTCAGACCACCTTAACTTGGTCAAAACTTCATGAAATTCATTTTTTTTTAATCTTATAGTATGTAAAGAATATAATGTGACACATGTTTCAGATTAAAAAAATGTGATATTGTTTGAAAGCTATAGATGTTTTTCAATCAGCCTATCAATCAGGACTTTAGTTGTAATACAAATAGAAAATGAATAATAATTATTCATTATTTAATTCAAAGTAAAGCATAATTTATATTGGTGGAAAGTTGAGAATCTCCTTTAAAAACCCTTTTCATTTATGTAGAACCCTAATCTAAATACCTGCAAAACACAACAAATGAAATACATTAGGAGATCAAATGCAAGTAAGAATAAGGATTCCCCATGAAATCCATTAGCAAAGTTTAAAATAGGAAATGAGACAAGAATGAAATGAACGAGCAATAAAGTAAGTTAAATCCTATTGAAGACAATGCAAACTCTTGATCCCATGGGAGAATTGGTGCCAATTTGATGTGAAAATTGGCCCTTTCCCAATTCCTATGAGGCAAGCTTGATGAATGTTGATGAATGATCCACTTTGTTGATGCTTGATGAGTGCTCCAATGGAAAAATCTGTATAACCTAGCTATGATTCAATGATGATGTAGGAAATCTGCTAAAGATTTGAGCATAGTAAGTTTACTCAAATTGTCGATAATCTAATGAGGAAATTACCCTCTTATTTATAGAATGTTAAGTTGAGGAGATGATCAAAATAGAGCAATGTTGGACTAAGAATTAGCCAATGGCAAAGTGCCACTTGTCAACTTGTGAATGGAGGAAGCTTGAACACATTTTGTTCAATGTGCAAGTTTGAAATTTGAATTTGATGAAATGACATGTTTAGGGGGGATGAAAGATGAGTTAAATGCCAAGTGGGAGACATGTAAGAGACAATGTAAGAGCTTTAAATTCTTTGTTGGATGGACAAGTCATTTTGGGGGGAGATTTCAAATTTGAGGAATATTCCCACTTGGATGCCTTTTTTGAATGAAAATAGGTGATTTATAAAATAATTAAATTGATTTTCATGTGCAAGTTGCAAAATCTAGAGGATTTGAGTGATTAGGATTAAATTAATCAAGATTTGATTAATTTAAGGGTAGATTTAGCTTATTTTACCATTTGATTTAGATTTTAGGATTGAAATAAATAAAAAGAGATGAAAATGATTAAGACTTAGTTAAATAAATATTTTGATTTATTTAACCAAAGGGGTGATGTTAGATTAAATTAGATAAATGTTTGATTTATTTAATTTAATTAGATGAACTTTAGAAATTTAATCAAATAATATGGATTATTTAATTAAATAAAGATAGGAAGATGAAATGACCTAGCTAATTACACATGATGATTTAATTAAATTGAGAGATTTATTTAATTAAAAGGGGAATTATGATGACTTTAATCAAATAAGGCTATTCGATTAAATGGTTAGACAGAGGGATAATTCAAAATGAACAATACTAGTAGATCGGGATTGAGTGTGCAATATCAATCTGTATATTTTCTATGTCTGCAGTTTCATCAATTTTGGGTAAAAAAAGAGTTGTTAGCCACATACCCTAGACATACCCATCATATCACCACTTTTTGGCTCATCATGATCCTGCACATACCCATATTAAGACTTCACAAGAGAATAATAGAGTATTCAAGAGCATTTATAAGGCATTCAAGGGTAGATTTCTTCATCATTTTTTGTAGCAATTCAACATCCATCATCATGTCAATGAAATAAAGCATAAAGAATGTTGTTGAGCTAGTGTTGTGATGTAGCATCCAAGATCCAAGTTAAGCATTGTCTCACATCTAATTCAAGATCACGATCTACATTCTACATGGCCACTTCATGTTAGATTATTGATTTACATTTCAAGACAAAATTCAAGGTATCATTATTCATGTTTCATTTTCATGTTCATATTTCATTGTTTCGTGATAAGCTTTAATTACCTAAATGGGGTTTGACCTAGGAAAACCCCTATTCCCTAACAATCAACAAGTTTCTCTCTCTCTCTCTCTCTCTTTACATGTGTGATTGTAGCTATAAGTGTTTCAAAGTTTGAACATCCCTTGAAGACTAAGTTGTAAGATTGAAGAAAGTTGTCAAGTTGACACAAGGTTGTCATCTTCATAGAAATTCACCTATAGGCCAGAATTTAGGGTTTCAAACTTAGAGATTTGGTAGGAGGAAAGATATAGGAGATCACCATAGAATAATTGGATTTCAGCCAAACCCTAATATTGGGACTAAATCACCACCTTGGTCATATGAGTCCTAGTACTAACTTTTTCTAGATTTTAGGAGATTTAGATTAGTCACTGAGAGATTCCAGTTTCTGCACATAAATTCTAGTCTAGGACTAAATCATCCAAACAGGTGTATGATTCCTAATGAGCTTCAAACAACACAATTTTATCATTTTAGAGCATTTTTTGAGCTCATCTTTCTCCCAAGTGCACCTTTGTTAATTCTTAGTTTGCTATCCTAATTTTCAATTTCATTTCCTTGGTTATCTAGTTAGGTTTTGCATGTTACATTCATTTCTTGTCTTTCCAAGCCCTAGCTTGGTGGTGAACCCCATTTTAGTCTGTAATCACACCCTAGGATACCTTATTGCAGATCTCTTTCCCTCATTCCATCCTTGGATTAAGATCTCTAGGGTTTCCTTGAATGAAACTTGTAGGAAATTGGTAGTTCTATCTCCCTTAACATTAGGAACCCACCATTTTCTAGGTTTCATTTTGGTGAACATAGCCTTTATAGCACCTTCTTTTCTAATTTGGAGTGCATCATAGTCATGGATCTAGCTTGCATTAGATTTGCATTAGTTTTTTCTTTAGTTAATTTGCATCTTGGGTTTCTAAATTTTGCATTAGTGAAAGTGCATATAGGTTGTATTTTTTTCCTCTTACATCATTGAATTTTATATATTGAAATATGTAATTTCACATTATCTAGACTTCATTCAAACTAGAAAACTAAAAAAATTATAAAAATTTGCTAAAATTAGTGCAAAAACCCTAATCTAGGACTCATATGCCCCTCTAGGCAATTTGGTTCCAGCGTAGGTTGTTATACCCAAATTTTGGGAGTTTTGTGTGGAATCTATTGTAGAACTTGAACCCCTAAAAAACCTCAAATAGGACTCATATGCCCCTCTTAGAAAATTAGTCATAGATCAAACCTAAAACTACCTTTTACAATATTAAAAGACATCATTTATAGGTTTTTGTTTTCTTCTATTAGTTATCTATTTTGGTTTGCTAAGTTTATTTTTCATTAATTTCATTAGATCTAGCTTAATATTCTTCATTTATTGCATTGATTAAATTCAAAACGTCATTTACAACACTTTATTTTAAGATTATTACATAGCATAATTAGTCGATTATCATGTTCCAAATTTGAAAATTGCATTTGAGCCTTGTTGCATGTTTGATTTATCATTGTTGCATTTCAAATTTATAGGACAATTATTAAATCATGTTTTCATTGAAAAAATCTATGGTTATCATACTTCATGTTTTATTTTTAGATCTTGTTAAGTGATGTAAGAATTTTTTGTTATGTGCATATGAATATATGAAGTCCTCTCCCCTCTCTTTTTGTTTTTTATTAATCCCTCTCCTAGTATCCCTTCTATGAGTGAGATTAGTCTAGTGAAAGAGAATACGACCTTAGTTAATCATAGCAATCATATTCATTCTTCTCCTAATATCTCTCCTATTTATGAAGAAGAATATTTGGTGTTGGAAGAACCAATCAATGAGAGTTTTGAGGATCCTAGTTGTTTCTCTCCTCATACCTCTCTTATTGGGAAAGACATTGATGAACAAGAGGACGCAACCATATGTAATTATGACAATAACATAACACAACAAAAGACCATTGAAACCTACCTACATAACACTTAACTAGTCTACATTCATCTCCCAATATTTTCCTCTCTTGTGATAATGTTGTAAATGATGAGGGTATGATGGTGTTAGATGATCAAATCTTTAAGATCTATGAAAACCCTCTTTATGTTTCTTCCCCTACCTATCCTATTTTGGAAGACATTATGGGACAAAGGAATGAAATTATGGACAATCTTGACAATCACATATGTTCTTCTCCTAGTATCTCTCCTATTTGTGATAAAGATACTTTGATGTTAGAAAATACAATGGATGAAAGTAATGAGAGTCTTAGTTTCCTTCATTTCCCTAGGGAAAACCTTATTGAACAAGACAATCCAAACATTGATAACTCCCTTACTTGTGATGAAGTCATTTTAGAATAACCAATCTCTAAATGTCATGAACATCTAGATTGTCACTCTCCTAAAAACTCTCCTACTAGGGCAGATATAATGGTGGAAGAAAATGAGAAAATTGACACACTTCTTTCAAACAATATTGATGTGACTTCTTTAGATGATGGAGAAAATATGTCACTAGACTCCCCTTCATTAGAAAGACATCAAACTGAAACCACTAAGGTTATGAATGCACAAGTATCTGTTAGATCCCCCTTGATTATTGGACCTCCTAAATCCCTTATGGGGCATCATAAAAATCCTCTAATTCTTTACCCACCCTCATAATGACCACAAACTCAAAACAAGCCTGAACTTATCCTTTACCCACCAAAGAATAATATGTCACATCAATCAAATTATAACACCATTGCTCATACATATAACACTAGAAATAATGTACAACCAAGACAAAAACCTTCAACATCCCTCCCATTTCCTAACCTTATATTGGCTAGTGGGCATTATTTTCCTTCACATAATGAAAAGGAATACAATCTTGTTGAAAAACTAAAGAATAACCCTCTTAAGATATCATTATGGGACCTTATTCAAGTCTCCCTTCATTATCATAACATGATTCAAAGTGCATTACAAGAATTTCCACCCCCTCTAATGTGCAATCAAATGAAGTAGCAACCCAAATTCAAGCTATAACTTTGGTCAAATTAGACATTATTTTCCATCAAGATGAGTTACCCTCACTAGAAGTGCAAAGAAAAATGATGCTTTCATGATAATAGCTAACTATGATAGGTGGGGAAAAAAAGGAACCCTTGTTGACAATGGCTCCACCCTTAATGTGTGTAGTGTGACCCTTTTGGATAGACTTGGTGTGGATAAATAAAAAATTCAACCTACCTCTTGTAAGCGTGGAATAAGAAATGAGTAAAATAACAAACACTTCTTGATAATAAATTATATCAAAGATTCAACAATATTTAAACTAATTTAAAGCAAGAATCCATTGAAAGAGTCATATTGTTCTCTATCTCTAAAAATTTATTAAGTCACAGAGCTCTCAGTTTTTGTAAGCATTATGATTGTTAAAATGCCAATCTAGAGAATGAGATGCTGCTAAATGCAATAATCTAATCATATATGATGATGTCTAAATGATATGATGAAGCTATTGTAATATAAATTGACATGAAACTTGATAAAAGAAGCTACAGTAAACTATGATGCAGCCATGATATTGATTCTAAAATGCTATGATTGCTATTGCTAAATGATAATGCTATTGCTAAGATTCCTGATTGCTCAATTGATGTTTTTGCAGAGCAAGATTGCACAAAGTTGGGATCCAATTCCCATGGAAAGAGGTTGTATTTATAGATTCATGGTAGCACATTTGTGAAGGGGCAACAAGTAAAGGTCTAGATTTGATCTGAAGAATTGAATGGTGAAGGATGAAGAAGCCTAAGCTGATTATGGAGATTGTTCCTCCCTAGAAAAACACTTAGCCAGAAGATAGGAAGAATCATTGGAAAAAGATGAAGAGGATTGCCTATAAATTTGTCTCCAAATTTACCCGTGAAGGTTGAGATGAATTAAATTAGACATATAATATCTAATTTGGTAGGTTGATATGATTAGCTGTAGAATATTTGGATTTGTTTCAAATTTAGGAAGAAATTTTTTTTATTAAAATAAACAAATGTTTTCGATATTGTTTATTTAATAAAAGAGAGATAATGATAATTAAATAAAAACTATTGAAGTTTGATTATTTAATTAAGAGAGAATAAATTAGTAGAATATAGATTTGAACTATATGAATAAATATTTCTATTTATTCAATAGTAGAAGAATTTTATTATGATAATTAAATAAAACAAAATGAAATTCATTTATTTAATTAAGACGAAATAATAGAATAAAGATTGAATAATTTAAAAGATGAACTATATAAATAAATATTTCTATTTATTTAATAGTAAAAGAATTAAAGGTTAATTAATCAAATAAATCGTATTTAATTAATTAGATTATCCAGACCATTTTTAGGTGTGTACATTTTTCCCCTATTTTAAGTGATGTGTTTATGCATTGCTTCAAAGAAAATTTCTTTGTTGTTTCCGGTACTGACGAAAAAAAAATTCAGTATGCTCCAGATGTTGATTTTGATGTGATGATGGATATATGCCCCCTTAGGAGATAAATTGATGAATTTTTGGTTTTTTTGGAATTTTGGAATTTTTCAAATTTTCAAATGATTTGATGAAGATTTGATGAAGTTTTGATGTTGAAATAATTTATCTCCCGACAAACAGTTTGAAAGATGCTCCTGTGATGAATTTAAATTAAGCCTCTAGTAAATAAAATAAATTAATCCCACCAAAATCCCTTTAATTAATCTTTAAAAAGTTAAAAAGGGGTAAATTTGAACTCATTTGTACATTTGGAGTTTAAAAATTTGGAGTGAGAGAAATTGGAGAAAAATGTCAATCCCTTACCACACTCACCGTTTCGAGCACGTTTGTCAACACAACCACCTAACCACTTACAGACCTCTGGTATGTACCTTGAACCTCCTTGTTTTGTGCATTTTTTTTTCGCACCTTTATTTTGGTTTTTTATGTTTTTGAATTTTTCTAGTGCATGTGAGGCCTGCAGTAGCACATAGGATTTATGTTTTAGTGCATGCAATAGTTCAACACATAGATTCTGGTTTTGTAGCACATTTTGTAGAATAAAATAATTCATTTGATGATATGGCACATAGGTCAAAATGTGTAGTGCATATTTAGGGTAAAGTAGTGCATTTGATATAATGATGCATTTGTCACTTGAAATGGTGAATTGACTTTATGAAATGGCACATCCGCTAGTTTAGCACATTGATTTCCTAAATTGGCGCATTTGGCTCTTGAAATGGTGCATATGATCAAATAGCACTTTGATCACCTGTTTTAGCGCATAGAGATGTTTTAATAGTGCATCCAATATTGTGGTGCATAGAAACACTATTTTGGCGCATTCAAATTAGAGTGATGTATTTTATATCAATTTTTCCCTTGATTTTGTCAATTTCGATCATGTTAGTCATTGGTTTGATATGATTAATGATCTCAATAAAGTAAATGATGTTCAACCTAATGATAGGTGAGGTCTGATGATTGATTGATGATAATTAACCTCATGATAGGCGAGGTCTAATGATTGATTGATGATAATTATCCTCATGATAGGTGAGGAATAATTATAGTTTGATTGATAAACCTCATGATAGGCGAGGTTGATTTGATTAATTGACCTCATGATAGGTGAGGTACAATTTTAGATTGATGATTGACCTCATGATAGACAAGGTACAATAATATCTTGCTCATGAGATTTGATCAAAATCTCACTAGAGCTAATTAGATTTGATAGGCTGATTGATGTTGATGATTGACAAAGATTTCTGATGTTTGTGTTTTTCATGATGACATGAGTCATTTTTGAACTTACAAATTAGAGAGCAGTTTACTATGACCCTTGATTTGATACTGCAATTAATGTAGCTGGAGACAATAGTTATTACCTGTTGTGATTTATCGTCTCTATTAGATATGCCCTAGATTGACACTTGACAGCCTTAGCAGAGAGGTGGCATAGCGAGCATAATACCTTCCACCTTCCTTCTGGCGAGATGATAGTCACTCTTGAGGATGTTTGGAAAATTTTGAGGATTCATGTGGTTGGTGATGTAGTTTATGATTCTTCAGAGCAGGGTAGGATTGAGACTCTACACAGAGTATTCCAAGATGATAGGATTTGTGGATACGAGATTCCATGGCATGATATAGTGGATGCCTATGCCACCCTGCCTTTTATTCTTGTTGGTTTCATTGGAGGGTTCCTTTGTCCTGATCAAAGGTCAAAGGGACCTTTTGTTGGTTGGGGACATGTACTGCAGAGCATGATTATGCATGGTACTAGATATGCTTGCTCATATTTATCATGATTTGCATTCAGTTGTCTACCTTCAAGGTCACAGTTTTTCTTCAAGAGTTACATTATTACAAGTGTGGGCATGGGAGCATATAGTTGTTATGCATCTAGTGATGGTGAGATAATGGCTCGCCATGAGGCCATATGTGCACATTTATGCAAGTCATCTCACTCAACCTAGACTAGGTAAGTTGGAGAATTGGAGGAGAGTGTTGGACGATGTTGAGGTTGTCACATGGCGCCCCTATCTAGGTTACAAGCACTAGGATGATGATGATATCCAATTTCCATATCTCTTTCAGTCGATGTTATTGAATGGTCAGAATCATTGGGTTTTGGAGAGATTTTTTTTCAAGAGGGTGCTTAGGTAGTATGGTATTGTGCAGGGCATACCCCAGGGTGTTTCCCTTTATTGTTGTCGTCAAATAATTTCTACATATTGGGGACCCTATCTTTCATATGATTTCGCTATTTAGGAGTATCAGGGTTTATAGCCTTTAGTTTGGGAGATTTATCCTGATATCATCAAGGCACCTATTACAACGAATTATGTAGAGTATATGGCTCTACATCCCTTTCCATGGATTACTATTCCTAATGAGATCGTACCACTACCTATTAAGGACTAGGTTGTTGTTGAGGGCAGTGGTGATGAGGAGGATAGTAGTGATGATGAGGGGGATGGAGATGAGGGAGACAATGATGGTGGTTATGATGGAGGAGGTGGTGGTGGAGGTGGATCAGGTGTAGGTGGGTCAGGTGCTAGTGGGTCTGGTACAACCATAGATGTGTAGGATTATATGGTGCCTCATAAGAGGTGATCAATGGTAGCTCCTATAGAATAGCATGTGTGGATTGGTGTACCTTCCCAGTAGTAGCAGACACAGATTGTGAGCCTATAGGTGCAGGTGTAGACTTTATAGGGGTAGTTGATACAGCCACAGGTTTATTGGTTTAGACACAAACCTAGATGTAGAAATAGGCCCAGGCCCATGTACAATATCTAGCTCAAGTATAGGGACAGTTGGAAGCCGCTCAAGCACAAATTGCCTCATTGAAAACTAAGAGAGATGTAGCTAGACAGGTTGCACAGTAGGCACATATTATAGTTGAGAGATTATAGAGATTAGTTGATGGTACATCTGTGGCCGATTATGTGAGAGTGGTTCTCCACATGGGTAGAGAGGTAGAGTATTATAGAGGAAAATACCATGATGTTGTCCCTTCCAAGTAGAGACTTAGTTATGCTCACTCTCAATTAGTTAGGAGCTAATCCAAGACTATTAGCACTAGTGTGACACAACCTCTGCGTAGAGACCTGAGAGATCCTAGTACATCTGGTGGGGGAGGTACTGGCCTAGAGATGTTTGCACCATCTGGAGCTAGCACCACATAGCTCCATGATGTTATTTTATGATATATATGAGATGATGTATACTTCAGTTTTTTGATTGACAACCATTTTTTATGTTGTATCTCTCTTCATTTCAGACATCATTGTATACTTGACATTATGATTTTGAGATCTATATGATATGTGGCATATTGATCAATCTATGTGTTCTATATGGTTTTGTGATGGATGCATTTAATTTCTTGTTCTATATGCTATGTGATGTTTTATATGATGATGTTATGGATGCAATTTATGATCATGATAATGTGCTATGATTTACATATGATGTTATGTGTGATAATGCTTACAATGATGATGTATGGATGTATGATAATAGTTGTATGATAATGAGTATATGTAGATGATATGGTAATGTAACTACATGCATGATTTTGGATGTGTTGTTCCAATGATATATGAATAAAGATGTAAATAAGATATGATGCACTTTTATTTTTGGGTATTTTAAATGCATATAGATGATATAATAAATGGATGAATGAATGATGAATATAATGGTACTTCGAATGTATGATTCACGATATGATGAATGGATGAATGAAAAATATAAATACATAGAGATTAGTTTTTGATAGTTTTTCTTATGCAGATAGATGATGTGATGATATGAGAAAATACGATATGATGCAAAATATATGGTGAATGTATGAATGATGAAATGAAATGTTAAATGCTTTCCAATGTATGCAATGAAGATGATTATGCAACTACATGATAATAATGATATTTTTGTTAATGTGAAGTATACTCAATCCATTAATGAGAAAAGATAACATCATTTTTGAATCCTTCACCAACTTTTGTAACAAATACTCTACAAATGCAAGACTAACATGAATACAATCTAATTTTATCACACAAATATACATGCAAACATTGGCATCTTAACAATCCATTTATTGTGCTTTTTATCATCATGGAGCTTTTAAAATG
The DNA here is from genome assembly GCA_007258455.2 of Sequoia sempervirens. Lineage (NCBI taxonomy): Eukaryota > Viridiplantae > Streptophyta > Pinopsida > Cupressales > Cupressaceae > Sequoia > Sequoia sempervirens. The sequence goes on along the minus strand of VDFB02353493.1, from coordinate 306,369,581 downwards.
TTGAAAGTGAGTACAAGCATCAATGGTATAATTTAGACCATGATGACCTAAGTACGACTTTCATGATTTTTGATATTGCAAGTTAACACAAGCATCTAGGTATAATTAAACCGAGATGACCTAAGCATTTCTTGCATAAACAGAAAAGAATCAATCATTTTATTATGTGAATTAGAATGTCATCAGTGATACTTTGTAGAGAGTGTCTCATGATAATTCACACAATAAATAATTAATTCACAAACAAAAGACAAAGAAAAATATCATTTTTCTTCCTAGCTTCTCTAGTTCAATACATCATCAAGTTGCTCCAAAGAAATAATAACCAAGATCAAAGTACAACAATTTAACCTCTACTTAAAGTATTTCAATCATTATTCAAATTAGATAATCCATTTTAAGTTGTATTGATTGGTTTAATCTCAACTATCTTGATGTGGATGGTTGATTTTATGAAGTGATTTGATATTTGATGTATGTTCCATGTTGAGTTTCCCAATGATTATTGTGTATGCTATGTTGTCATACTATTGTTTGTCTATTTTTTTAAGCTCAAGTTTATTGCCCCCAGTGAGTTCAGGAATTTTTCCCCAAGCTAGGGTGTGACATGATCACTTTGCTAGGATATGTACATGATTTTCTCTTTTCAAATGATAGGTGGAAAGATGATGGCAAAAGTGAATGACCAAGTTATGAATCTAATAGATGAAAATAGATAGTTTAAATCACAAGTATCACCTATTTCCAAGTTTTCACTACATGTTTTTATTGCACTTTTTCAAATTTAATGATTTTTTTTGTATATTCTCTTTTCTGATTTTTTTTTGTTATCAAGATGCCTATTTGCTAGGTTTTCATAAAGGAAACCATTTTTCAAGAACCTTGAACTATGCACTAGTTAATTTAGATATAGAACTCTCTAAGATGGATACTATTGATAGGTTCATTGAATAGATCCCCTTCAGGTGTAGATAGCCAATAGGCTTCAGATCCATAGACTAATATGATTACAAAGGGACCTAGCCAGTTAGGTTCAAACTTCCTTTCTTTTCTCTGTCCTATTGATTTATAGGGTTTTCCTTTAGGACCAAGTCACCAACCTGAAAGACTCTAGAATTTATCTTGTAATTGTAGCTTCTAGACATTCTCTATTGATATGCCTTCAAATGGTTCACGGCTTGTTGACGACATTCATCCAACAGTTCCAGCTCTTGAAGTCTAGACACTCTATAATCCTCATTTGGAACAATTCCTTTCTGTGACACATGAAGTGATGGAATCTCAACCTCAATGGGTAGTATGGCCTCTGATTCATAGACCAAGGAATATGGTGTTGCTCATGTAGGTGTTCTAATGCTTGTTCGATATTCCCAAAGAGCAGGGTTTAATTGAACATTCCAATCTCATCCAACATCATTGACAGTCTTCTTCAGGATTTTCAAAATAGTTTTATTCTAGGCCTCTACCTGGCCATTTCCTTGAGGATAGTATGGTGTTGAAAAATGATGTTGGATATGAAACTTCTCACACAGTTCCTACACATCCTGATTCTTAAAAGGTCAACCATTGTCTGTGACAATAGACTGAGGAATTCCATACCTATAGATTAGGTAGTTCAGTATGAAAGAAGATATTTGCTTCCTAGTGATGGTTGTTAAGGGAACTACTTCTATCCATTTTGTAAAGTACTCTATTGCTATGATTATAAATTTGTGTCCATTGGATGAAGATAGATTAATCTTTCCTACCAGGTTTAGTCCCCATTGACCAAAATTCCATGTTGAAGTGAATGGTTGCAATTCTTGTGTTAGTGCATGTATTAGATTACCATGTATTTGACATTTTTCACACTTCTTAACAAATTAAAAGGACTCCTCCATATTTGGCTAGTAATACCCCAAACAAAGGAGTTTCTTTGCTAGGGTTAGTCTGCTTGAATGAGTTCCACAAATACCTTCATGAACCTCATGTAAAGTTGTCTCAAACTCATTATGTTCTAGACACCAAAGAAGAGTACCATCTAGACCTCGATGGTAAAGTATGTCAACAATTAATTTATGTCATGTGGATTGGTGAATGAAGTTGCATTTCTAGTTTTTGGAAAGATTGGGAGGAAGGATATTGTCTTTCAGGTAAGCATAAGTCTTTCCATAAATGGAGGATTCAACGTCAACTAAATGACATATGGTTTGAAAATCTAGATTATCATAAGCAGGGTTAGAAACTTGTTCCACCATAAACTCATATATGACCTCACTTTTCTGGCAATTGTAAGAGAGAAGCAATCATCACCATAACATCAACAACTTTGTTTTCTACCCTTGGAATATGTTCAAACTTGATATCCATAAAGTACTTTTTGAGATCATCTATCATCTTCTTATATGACATCAACTTCTCATCTTTTGTTTGATATTCATCATTTACCTGATACATGACTAGTTGTGAATCTCCATATACCTATAGTTCTACGATCTTCCATTTAATTGCCACTTTGATGCCAATAATTAGTGCCTCATACTTAGCTACATTATTTGTACATGGAAACATGAGTCTATATGATCTTTGGATGGTATGTCCTTGAGGTGTAACGAACAAAATTATCACACCAGACCCATGTTGTGTGTATGACCCATCAAAATAAAGTCCCCATTGTTGTGTTGTCATAGTAAGAATGTCTGCATCAAGAAACTCAATGTTTGTTGGACAATAATCTAGTAATGGAGCCTCAACTAACTGATCGACTATCACTTGAACTTTGATGGCTCTCCTATCCACATACTAGATATCAAATTCACTCAAGATCATGACCCACTTGGCTAGTCTTCTTATTAAGGCAGTCTTACTGAGTAAATATTTTAATGGGTCAATCATTGCTATGAGTCTGACTGTGTGGGTTAACATATAATGCCACAACTACTGGGTAGCAAATACCACTACCAAACAAGCTTTCTCAATGAAGGTGTAATTTATCTCATAACCATTCAAAGTCCTACTGATATAATAGATAGCTTGTTCCCTTCCCTCAAAATCTTCCTATGCTAATAGAGCTCCTAAAGAAATGTCAGTTGTTGCAATGTATAGTAATAGGGGTCTATTTTTTGTAGGTAGCATCAATATGGGGGGTGGCATTAGATATTGCTTTATTTTATTGAAAGTTGTTTCACACCCTTGATTCCATTTGAACAAGACATTCTTATGTAGCAAGTGATTAAATGAATGACTTTTTTCTGCTAATTGGGAGATAAATCTCTTGATTGATTGTAGCCTACCCTGTAGAGACCGTAGTTGAATAATGTTCTTCGATGGCGAAATTTCCATTATAGCCTTGACCTTAGCAGGATCTACTTCGATACCATTTTTTGACACTATGTATCCTAGGAGCTTTACTGATGTAACCCCAAACACATATTTCTTAGGATTTAATCTGACATTGAACTTCTCTAGCTGTGTAATTATTTTTCCCAGAATCTCTAGATGTCCTTCTCTGGTATATGATTTTTCTAATATATCATCCACGTAATCTTCCATAAAAGTATGCATCATGTCATGGAAAATAGTGGTCATTGCACGCTGATATGTTGCACCTGCATTTTTCAACCCAAAGGGTATGACATTCTAGCAGAATGTTCCCCATGGACATGTGAATGCGGTCTTCTCCTGATCTTTAGGTGCTATTTTGATTTGGTTATACCTTGAGATGCCATCCATTAGTGATAACATGTCATGTCTTGCTATTAATTCGACAATAATGTCAATGTTTGGAAAAGGAAAATCATCCTTTGGACATGTCTTCTTGAGATCTCTAAAGTCGATGCATATTCTAATACTATTATCTAGTTTAGAAACATGTACAATATTATAAATCTATTAAGCATAGTCAATAGATCTGATGAATCTTGCATCTAACAACTTTTTCAACTCGACCTTTACGATCAAGGCGATATGTAGATGCATTTTCCTTAGTTTTTATTTCATAGGTTTTATCCCAGATGGTAGAGATAAATGATGCATTAAAAGATCTAGATCTAAACTTGGCATATCAGAGTATGACCAAGAAAAATTAATGTGTCTTTCTTCAAAGAATTTGGTGAATTCTGGCTTTTCCTATTCAGTCATTGATGCTGCCAGATGTAGTCTTTTCCTTTTTTGTTGTGCCAATATTGATAGATTGTGTAGGCTCCACCAACACTGAGGATCTTTCATGATAATGTTCTGGAAGGGTGTCAAATTTCCCATCTTTCAGTACCCTAGATAGGTTTTCACTATCACGTGTTCTTTATTTTTACTTTTTTGAGATCTAATGCTGCCATGTAATGGTTTTCACCATTAGATCCATTATTCCTATTTTCAATTTTGCAACTAGAAGATTTGGCACCCTCCTACCTCAAATTTTCTTTATGATACTTATGATTAGAACTTGTGTTGGGTTTGTCATAATAAAGGAAATTTATGATAGCATCATCATTTGCAAAGATAGGTACATTGATAGGTTCAGTTGGTTCCCAGTCGATAAGTTCAGGATGCAGTAAGGGTAGAAAGTAATTGGTTTGGTTAAGGTCAGTGGTAGTAATGTTTTTAATAGAAATGCTATCAAAAAATTTAGTGGTAATGTCAAGGGCTATGATATTACTCTCCTCCAAGTCATCTATCTCATTTGATATTTTCCAATCTTCACTTGAGCCATTGATATTTTGTGATCCAAATACAAGTGGTCTAGTCCCTGAGCTTTGTCCCTCCTCATGTGTGGGTGCATACTCTTTTATAACATCAACTTGTATGTCTTTGTATGATATTTCTGATAAAGAATACCACTCATACTCATTAGAATTTGTTTCAGAGCCATCCCGCATTTAAAGGATCCTTTCAACAACTTTATGAGTGATTTCTTCTTTTGTGTCCCTTGTATAACCCAGTCCTATTTTGTCTTTTGGCTGAAGTGTGAGAGGTTGGATGGGTTCTACAATGCCTTCTTTTCTTTTTCCAATAGTTCCTTGTCCTTCATATCCCATTTTCTCTAATACTATTTTTCCCTTGCCATATTGATCTGCCTTTATGCTAATATTTTCCAATGTAGAGTCTTCCTCATATTTGTAGAGCCAATTGAGGATGGCCTTATCTTTGGATTCATCTTCTAAAGTACATGCCTTTCCAAATCTATTATAAAAAACCATGGTAGGTTGTGATGATTGTTGTGTTATTGTTGATGGTAGCAATTGTGATAAACATAAAGATTTCTCAATGGAATACTCTCCCATGCCCTTGTCTTTTAACTGGATTTTTCTTTGAATTGTTGTGATAGAGAATCCAGTTGAGCTTCATTGTTTGATGAAGTGTAATTAGCAACACTTGTCTCTTTTGATTGGTCTTTTACTCAACCCATTTAGATATAAAATTTAGTTGCTTTTCACTGTTGGATGGACTAGACGTGTTTTCTTCCCTATTATGGGGCACCAAAGTGTCTTGAGTTGTTTTAAGCATGTTACAAGTTTGGGGATTATTGTAATCTACTGCAATAGTGACTTCCTATCCATTGACTAGAAACTTTAAGCACTGATGATAAGTTGAAGGTATTGTTTGCATATCATGAATCTAGGGACATCCCAAGAGTATGTTATAAGTGAGCCATTTTTCTAATACTTGGCAAAAAATATTCTTCACAATTGGTCCCACTTGAATAGGCAACATGATCAACCCCTTGGAGGATCTCTCTTCTTTTTCATAGGCTTTTATTGTGATCTTCCTCCTGGCATCAATAGCATTATCATAATAACCTAGTGCATAGATCAATTTTAAAGTGCAAATGTTTAAACCAACTCCACCATCTATTAAGACATGTTTTACTCAGTGTTTGTGGATTAAGACTTCAATATGAAGAGCGACATTGTCTAGATGAGTAAGTGTCACATCATCTTATTCTAAAAAATGATAGGCAGTGAGGTGTGGTTAAGTGTCCCACCATAGCCTAGAATTGATAAACATCTAGATTATTGGGTACTGTTGTGGCCACAAGAGCTTGTTCCAAAACCTCCTTATGAGATGGTGAGATTTTAAGGAGTTCCAAAATTGGTATTTGTGCTGGTATTTTTTGCAGTTGATTGACGATGTTGTATTGATTTGAAGGTGTAGCAATGGTTTTAGATGAAAGTCCTTTAAATATTACCTTGGATTGTCCCCTTGTTGTTATGTTGATCAGTTGATAATCTTGATTTTCCTTGATTTTTATGACATTGATCTGATTGTCAAATGTATCCATGTTTAAGATCAGATTTATGGGTATGATGTCATTGATTTCAATGTTATCATTTTGATTGTTAGCAACATCATTATTCTCAACTGTAGAGATACAATGAATAGTGTTGTCATAAATGTAGTTTACATTTTTACCTTTACCATTTGTAGAAGAAGATTCTCCCTTTTCATAAATTGTTAAAGGATTTTTAAATGCACCATGATCATTGTTGGTTTGAGGTCCTTCTACAAATACTTTCTTGCTGTCAATCAAATCTTGTACTAGATGTTTCAACTCCATACAATAATTTGTTTTATGTCCCTTATTTTTATGAAAGTTACAATAGCCAACATCATTCCACCAAGATGGTTTTACTTTTGGTTCCCAATTTCTTGCTTCATGTAACGTGACAAGTTCATTTGCAATAAGTTCTCTCATTGTTGATTCTAGTGTTTGTCCCAATGGTGTGAATCTTTGTCGATTTGATGGTCTTGGATATGATTGTGGTTTAAATTCTCCATTGTTTTGGTTGTTGTTTTGACTGACATTCTGATTGATATTTTGGTCATTATGTTGATTGATCTTTGCAATAGTTTTCAAATTAAATACTGATTTTGCATTTTGTGTGTCATTTGTAGCATCATTGTTTCTAGTATTTCTATTCTTTTGCCAAAACTTAGATTTATCATTAGTGCCATAGTGATTTGAGGAATTTGTATTATTTGATCCTTCATTGTAATGTTTTATCACCCCTCTTTTGACTAAGGCTTCTTTGATCTTGAGCCCATTTTCAATCACTTTCTCAAATGTTGGTGGAAATTGTAGTTCAAGCCTATAGCTCATGTCATCAATTAGGTTGCCAATGAATAGTTCCATCTTTTCTTCTTCTGGTATAGAATGAGGATATCTAGCAAAAAACCTTTGTGATCATTGTAGAAATGAGAGGAATGTTTCACCTTTCTTTTGTTTCATGTTGTAAAGGTCTTTTATTTTTACCTAATAATGTTGAATATTAAAGGAAAATTGAGAGATAAACCTGTTGACTAGTTCCTCAAAAGTTTGAATTCTTGGTTGTAGTTTAGAAAACCGTTCCATACATTGACCTCCTAAGCTCTTTGGAAATAACCTCATTAGATAAGTGTCTTCTTGTGAAAATTCTAAACTCATGGTTCTAAATTTGCAATGTCTAGGAAATTGTACCATGTCCACACTTGGATGAAAAGGATAAGGACAAATGTCCTATAATGAGTACCTCTTTGTGGTTCCTTTTTGTATATCTTGAAGTTGTTTCAAGTTTTGTATTTGATGTGTTAGGTCAACCAATTGATCTGTGTTTTGTGCATTTTTTGGTTTAGTTTCAGTTGTTCTAGTTGCTTCTTTTAGTCGATTGATGTTGAATTCCTTTGGAAGTTTTGCACCTAGTTCAGCTAGGATCAAAAGGTATTTCTCCATATCTTGTTCTAAAACTTTTTCCATAAATTTATGGAAATTGGGATCTTGTTGTGTTGTTTGGATATCCTCTTGAGTTATTTCATTTGGATCATTTTGGTGGAATTTGTGAAAGGGATTTTCTCTAGCCATGGTGTTTGGTGTTTCAATTTCCTTTTCTTTAAGTTTTTTTCTTTGTAACCTCGTCAAAATTGGTAGACAAGTGTTTGTTATTCTCACTAAACTTTGATCTTTTTGGATGAGTGTTAAGGATTTTAACTTAATTCAAATAGAATGATAAATTCTATTGATGTGAATAAGTTAAAAATCTGATTATTTTGTTTCATTTCGTGATTGTAGGATGAAAAAATCTTGATTAAGAAACTCAGCATAATAATCCAAAATTTTGTGTTTGATGATTTAGACACTTTATGGTTGTAAGATCTTGGTTTAATTTGATAATTTTTGACTTGCAAAATCCTATTTATTTTGAGTTATGAGACATTGTTTGGACTGAGAAAATGTTTCCATTTTGACAAAGATCCGAGTTTTGATGTCAAAAGTCTGATAGTAGTTTCAAATAGCTCTCTATTTTCTAGTTTTGTGGATGCACTATTACAGAAGGTAGATGTGTTGAAACAAACTATGAATGTGCTAAAAGATACGGTGAATGCATTGTTAGATAGGATATATGCGCTAAAATAGACTGTGGATGCACCAAGATATTGGTAAATTCTGACACTAGTAAATTTTGGTGACATACTACAGATGTGTTGTAAGATTAGTCAGATGTGTTGAAATAGTGATTGGATGTGGTATCTGGACAACAAATGCGCTAAAATACTGGGTGCATGCACTAAAACAGACTTTGTATGCGCTATTATGGGATTGTTCATAGTGTTGTCTAGTTTTTCTCAATAAAAGGATGATTTATAGGTGTAATTTCTGAATCATGGATATTTTGATAGGGTATCCTACTAGTAAATATCTGATTTTGATGATCTAAATGGATGATACCTTCAAAAGTGACCTTTCACGCATGAAAGAAAGTTTGAAAAATGATGGTTTTCTGCAAAAATCCTAATGTTTCCAAGTTTTTCTCTATTGTAACAATTGATTTGGGTTGTTGGAATATTGTATTGTTGGTTGTGGAATGAAAGATTGATGAATGGGTTGATTATGATTATGCTTTTGAGAAAGAGCTCTTCAATGGAAATAAGCTTGTGAATATAAAGGCTCTAAAGCAAAATCATCAGTATGTCCTCTAGCAAAGTCATGATATCTATGGATGAAATTTCAATGTTCAAGTAAGATTTTTCTATTTTGATATAAGAAACATCTCCTTTCCAAAAGTTTTTTGTAGCTAAGTTGCTTCTTTGGTTTCTTGATTCTTTTTGTAAGGGGTTTCTTGACAAATGTTGTTGATTTCCAATCCCTTAACATAAATTTTTTATAGGTTGATTTGTCAAACTTTGTGTTTTTTTGGATGATCTATATCTGAATTAATGATTTGAAAACACAACGAGCAATTGTAAAACAATTATTTTAAGTCCTAGAATCTAAACAATAAGTGTATTTTCAAGAATCAAACATGATCCTCCTTTATTTCCATTGGTATTTGACAAAGAATACACTTCAATCAGACTCACTCTTAATGTCAAAAAGGTCATCATAATACTCAACAACCCACATCTTAAAATTGTGTCAACTCACACAACCGTGTCACCCCCTAGAGGGTGCCTATGTTTTTATCCTTTCCAGGTGTGTACTCAAAGTTATATTTCTTGATCCCTTGAGCAAACGGTCCTTAGAAATTATATGGTGAGTGCTTTGGGGGCAGATTCTCCCCCCCTTGCACCGTGAGTATTACAATGTTTGGAAATTGACTTTAGTTGGATTCTACACTAAAGTTCATAGATAGGGTATCTGTTCAGAGCAGAAAATGATAAAATACCTCAAGAGACCTCACAATCTTTAGAAAAAATATTTTGGGGATCATTATCTTGCACACTTCTGGTAAATGTGGGTTTCCCCAGATTTACTTTTATTTTATAGTGGGTTGGAAAACTTGGATTTGGTTGTTCCCACTTAGGTCGTTCCCATAGGGTGAGTACTTTTTCCCACTACGACAGGCCTTCTAAAGGATTTAACAAAGCATAAAGTGCATATTTAAGTGAAAAGACAAGTTTGGCATTTTGATCACCCAATTAAGGGGAGAGCATAGGCCTATCACTGTACAATCACAATAGACAATATTCAATTTTTAAAGCCCAAATGACAATTTAATATTCTATGTGAAGATATTGCTTCACAAAAGATATGATGTTTATTTTAACCGAAATAGCAATGTATGATGACTACCCTAGGATTGGTGTATTTTAATCCAGATGACTACCCTAGGATTGGTTCATTTTAATCCAAAAGTTGTAATGAAACCATTGGTCGCAGCTGTGTCAAATCCAAATAGAAAAATTACAAATGCGCTAGAACAAAAGTCATATGCGTTGCATAATTGGTCATATGTGCTACAAAATCAATCAGATACACTACAAAATCAATCAGATGTGCTACAGAATCAATCTGATGTGCTATAGAATCAATTAGATGCGCTAAATTTGAGTGAGCCTAGGGAACAATCCACTGGAAGTTCAGTCAAATGCGCTAGAACAGTATTTGAATGGGCTGGAGTTTTTGATGGAAGCATTGAAACAATCATCGGATGCGATAAAGTATCTGGTGGATGCGCTGTAAAATCTCTCGATCACACTAAAAGAAACACGTTAGAAGATTGCACAAACACTTTCAGAAAAAGATGTTAAATATGGGGTTAATGGCCCCACAATAGGCACCAAAATGTAAGTGTGGAATAAGTAATGAGTAAAATAACAAACAACACTTCTTAATAAGACAGCATATCAAAGATTCAACAATATTTAAACTAATTTAAAGCAAGAATATACTAAAAGCATCATATTGTTCTCTATCTCTAAATATTTATTAAGTTATAGGGCTCTTAGATTTTGTAAGCATTGTGACTGTTAAAATGCCAATCTAGATAATGAGATGCTGCTAAATGTAATAATCTAATATTATATGATGATGTCTAAATGATATGATGAATCTATTGTAATCTAAATTGACATGATTGATAAAATAAGCTACAATAAACTATGATGCAGCCATGATATTGATTCTAAAATGCTATGATTGTTAAATTGCTAAATGATAATGCTATTGCTAAGATGCCTGATTGCTCAATTGATATTTCTGCAGAGCAAGATTTCATAAAGTTGGGATCCATTTCCTATGGAAAGAGGCTATATTTATAGATTCACAACAACACATTTGTGAAGGGGTAGCAAGTAAAAGGTCTGGATTTGATCTGAACAATTGAATGGTGAAGGATGAAGAATCCTAAGGTAAAATTATGGAGATGGTTCCTCCCCAGAAAAACACTTAGCTAGAAGATAGGAAGAATCATTGGAAAAAGATGAAGAGGATTAGTTGTCTCCAATTTGTCTCCAAATTTGTCTCCAAATTGTCTCCAAATTTACTCGTGAAGGTTGAGATGAATTAAATTAGACATATAATATCTAATTTGGTAGGTGGATATGATTAGTTGTAGAATATGTGCATAAATTTGAATATTTAGATTTGTTTCAAATTTAGGAAGAAATAACAATTATTAAAATAAACAAATGTTTTTGATATTGTTTATTTAATAAAAGAGAGATAATCATAATTAAATAAAAACTATTGAAGTTTGATTATTTAATTAAGATAGGATAAATTAGTAGAATATAGATTTGAACTATGTGTAAATATTTCTATTTATTCAATAGTAGAAGAATTTGATTATGATAATTAAATAAAGCAAAATGAAATTAGTTTATTTAATTAAGACAAAATAATAGAATAAAGATTGAAGAATTTAAAAGATGAACTATATAAATAAATATTTCTATTTATTCAATAGTAGAAGAATTAAAGGTTGATTAATTAAATAAATTGTATTTAATTAATTAGATTATCTAGACGATTTTTAGGTGTATACACCTCTTTATCTATTAGTGGGTTTGATAACATGGGAAAATGACCACTTGGTGTGATCACATTACCTAGTATAGTTGAAGAAGTTACATTACAAACTCCTATCCATGTTATGTCTCATGACCTTTCATATAATCTTCTTTTAGGAAGACCTTGGATCCATGCAATGAATGGAGTGCCTTTAATTCTTCATCATATAATGAAGTATTCCTATAATAACAAAGTGGGTATAATCAAAGTCAATCCTGAACCAAATAGTTGTTTGAACAATGAGAAAGGAAAGGAAAATCCTTTGGCAACATTAACACCAAGTACACAAGTGGAACTTGTGCAAGAAAAACATATTGAGGAAGTCATAAAACTATTGGAGGATGATTGTGGTTCCTTAGATTTCACAACATTTATGGGTGAATACAAGATCATGAACAAAGAATGTAGAAAAAGGAAAAGTAAAAGTGATAATGTCAACAAAAATTCAAAAGACCCTTTGAAAGCATCCACATCAACCACTTTAGTAGAAGAAGCAAATTATACAACAAGCTTTGACAAAACTAACTATAAAACAAGGTTATGAACTTATGAAACAACTTGGATATAGTGGAAAAGGATGTGTTGCTAGAGAAAAAGGTATTTGTGTCCCTATATAGCCTAACACACAAGGAATGACTAATGGCCTTGGTTATTTTCCCTCAAAAGAAACAAGCAAGCCTTCAATAATGTCAACATTTTTACAAAATATTCTTCTAAGTTGACTTTAACATTAGTGCATCTTGAACTGATAAACACTAGTGGTATTGATTATTACCCTTTTAAAGAAACCAAAGAAATAGAGAAATCCCCACTTAATATAAATGTCATCACGCAAAACACTAATAGTTGGAGTTCATTAGATTTTACACCTTCCTTTAAAGGATAGTACAAAATATCGCACTCTAAAGAGTCTTGGGTAAGTATGACACCTTGTAATAAGCAAGAGATATATTTGTCATATGACACCTTGTAATAAGCAAGAGATATATTTGTCATAAAATAAAGGAACATCTTCTATTGATCAAGGGAGTATCTTGTTGAGACTCCTCCAAGATCATTTGATATCCCTCTTTCCAAGAACATGAAAGAAATTTTACTACAAGAATTCAATTTTTGCATATATCATAGAGTTCATGGTCATTCTACTAATGAATGCAAGGCTTTGAGTAGAAAAATTCAACATCTTAAGGATTGTATTGCTATTCCTTGTGTTGAAGCACCTTGTTCCTCTAATTGATACTATTTTTATTTTATTATGTTTCTCATCAATCATCTCGGATCATCCTTGTCTTGTACTATGTGGGGGAAGGGGGTTAGGTTAGCCTTGTCCTCGTATGCCACTTGTTGTTGTCTCTTTTGGCTAGTTGATTCCCTTCCATGTATATATAAGAGCAAGCTTGGCATTTGGATGACATACCTTAAGTTGGATTGCATGTTTCATACTGAGTTTTGTGGGCAACCCCTTATTCATGATGTAGTTTTATTCGAGAACATATCACTTGGCCTAGCACTTTTTGAATAACCTCTCATGTATTCTTCTACTTTAAAGTAATTTCTCACAACAATGGTGTTAAAAACTACTTTAAAGTGGAGGCATACATCGACACTCATGTTCCACTACACGATTTTATGTATTCTAGCAATGGATCCTTTTCTTGGTGGTGTCATTAGGTTTTATTTCCTCCAAGAGTGTGATACTTCTTTGACTTGTCCACTCTTGGAGACATTAGGCATGATGTTCCCTAAGAAGAGACCTTACATGAACTATAGAAAAATCCCTTTGAACGTACTTTACACTACTTTTTCATTTACAACATCTATTGTATGGCTACCTTGCATAACACAGTTTTCTTTCCTATGGAGCCATCTTATTTTTTCACGGGTGTCAAGCATATGAACCTTTGCTTGCCTCATGGAGCTCAAAGTTCATTGTTGTGTGGTGCCTTATTAAAGTTATCATGAGGTATAAATTTGGTATGGTTGTATGTATGGGATCCAAAATTAGGCGTGACCTTCCCATAGCCACTTGCTTGTTTGTGTGAGACCATACCAACCATGTGCATATGTGTCTTGTTGGGGGCTCACCTAGTGGTTGGCCTATGGTTCCATTATCCTATGTGAGCATGTGTTGGTTTGCATAGTGGACATCATGTTCCACTCATAAACATTCTTGGACAAATAGTTGAGATCTGATCCACAACATTCAGGACAAACGATTGAAGCTTGATTCACCTCTTTTTATTTTTTCTTCTTTTTGTTTTTCTTTCTTTTAGTGATTGACATTATATGTTTGTGTATCTTGATGCATATCATACACCTTAAGTGTGTCCCTTTGTTCTTATGTTGGTTTGATGTAATATTTTTCATCTTGGGGGCTTGGTTATGCTATGCCTTGAATAACCACCCCATTTTGTTTTGGAACAAAATGGGTCCCCCTTCTCTTTTTGGTTTCTTTGCCTCTGTTATTTGCTTTGCTCTTGGGGGTTCTTCTGTTTCTCCATGTTTTATCTTTTGTTCTGTTTGATCTGATTTTAGTCTTGTCTCAGCTTGAGTTGATTTTTTTTTTTGCTAAGAACTCAATGAAATAATTATAAGCATTAGTTGATTCCATTATAATGTATCTTATGTGCTTCTAAGGACTGATGGGGACTCTGTTTTGTAGGATAAAATCATGCACATGATGAAATTTTCTAAGGGAGTTCAGTTGGAATGTATTTCTCAATCCAGTTGGTCATAATTTTCCTTTAAGAAGAAAGTCAGCAAGACATTGCAGGTTGTCTTGCCGACTATCATTGCATTTGGCTGACAGGAATCTGTGTTGCCTATCGGCATGACCTCAGGGATGTCACAGTGATTGGGGTTCACATGTATGTACCTATCGGCAAGAGATTAGTCATCGTCCCAACGACTAGGAGTTTCCCATTGGCATAAAAGTCTCCTTCAGAGAAAGGTCTTAGCGAGATCTTTTTGTCTCACCGACCAGTGGCAGGGGAATTCATAGCTTGGTGGGAGGTTTTCCTCTTTGCCATGAAGTCTCAGAAAATTCATGAAGTCTCACCGACTAGCATAGAGCGAGTTAGCACTTCGGCATGAGTTTCCTTCTTCGATGTATGGTCTTGCCGAGCTCCTTAAGTCTTGCTAACCTGTGAAGTCTCACCGACATATTGCCTCATCGATGAGAGAATGAGATTGTCATGGTGACCAAAAGTGAACATGTGGAGATTTTTCAGTGAAGACATAGAGTATCTACAGGACGTCTCCTCGACAAGGGATGTTACGGCGACGCATGTGAAACAAAAGAATACATTTCAACGAGACAACCGAGAGGTCTCCCCGAAATGAAAAGATCAAAAAAAGGTTATTCCTTTGGCATAAAGTCTGGCTGACGTGCTAGGGTCTCGGTGACACAAAATTATCGCCATAGGTCTCCCTGACAGAGAAAGGTCCCACCAATGGTGTAAGCCCAATGATAAATTTTCCTTCGGCAAGAGGTCTGGCTGAAGCTCGATGGTCTCACTAATATGAAATTTGAGTTCAGCAAGACGGATTTGTTTCAGGGAGATAAATCCCCAACTGTTAAAGGTTTCGCCGAAGGGTTCCCCCTTCGCTATAATGTCTCACCGATCAAGCAGGCTCTTTCCGAAAGAAGGTTCAGCCCGATAGGATCTCACTGAGAGGTATAGCCTTTGGCAAAGGGTCTCAGCGAAGGGAGCTAGTCTGGCCGATAAAAGTGAGAAGCGGGGAGAAAAGAGGAAGTTGCTCGGAAGTCTAGGCGACTACACAAAAATCTTGCCGAAAAGGAAAAGAGCTCGAGTCTAGAGAGGAAGAAAGAGCTCGGGGAGAATGAAGGGGGTTCACTGTGAGGTTTCACCAACACAAAAGGGTAACACTGACAACGATGGATTTCCCAATAAAAGAAACATCGGTATAATCAAGGATAACTCGATGTAGCCTCTGGCCAATAGTAAGGAGTCTTTCCAACAACAAGGTAGGCTCAGTAAGAGAAGAGGAGTTTGGGGTAAGGTATCCTTGAAGCAGGATTGTCTTCTCGACATAAAAATGAGCTCGATGTGACTTCTGAAGCTCGATGAAGGGTCTCATTAACCGGTTCGTGCTATGCTGATAACTGTTATGAGACAAAATCTCATCGGGGAGAGATGATGAGTGTCTCACTGACATGTGATTCAAGGTGGACCACTTTTGACCGCCTAATGAAGCTCACGTGGTGTATGTTCGATCAACTAGAGGAAACTAAAAGAGTGACTTATTGCCCCTTTAACCAATTGACTATTCCTATGAAAGAAGACCAACATAATGCAAGTGAGATGGATTCATTCTGAGACTAAAGGGGCAATGGATCAGCTCGCGTGATAATATGAAGGTCTCAAGGTGGCCTGATGGTGCTTCTGGAGATGGTCAACGTGTAGAGAGTCTAGAACATGAAGGAGGCCGAATAAAAGAAGCAACCATGACTCACAGGGATAGCTATAGCGACCACTGGTGAGAGGCAGATCAGTATTAATGGCAAAATAATTTTGAAGCATTCATGGTGGATTGCAAGAGAGTTCGAGTATGGACATGAAGATAGAGGAGTTAATGTTGCAGTTGCAAAAGATCTATAGATATTTCCCAGAATTATCTTTCATCAACATGGACAGTAGGGCTTCACATTGAATGCAACATTGACTCTCTTGAGAAAGATATGAGAGTTGACCTTCCTGCAACCAAGAAGATATTTTGTAAGCCCTAATACGGGGGGACATCGCATTCTTTTTGATGCATTATGTATATAAGGCATTATTGCCTCTTTGTAAAAGGGGGAACTTCTACAATTAGGACTTCTAGGGGAGAGTAGAACTGGTAGTTAGGAGTTAGATTGAGTAGAAGACCAATGTATCTTTTAGTTTTCTTAGTGTAAATGGAAACAATTTGGAGCCACAGATTTTTTGTACACTGGTGATTGTGCTAGATTTGTAAATGTTGCTTATCTGTTTGACTAACAGTAGAGGCAACCAGATTAAAATCTACTTCAGATTGTGTTTCAGAATGTTGTTCCTCTTGGTTTAATCATTTGATTTGAGAAGATTTCAAGGATTGGAGTCTCGTTGTATGTTTTTCTTAGGTGGTAATTTGAAATTTGTTATTAAAATCAGCACTGTGAATGAATGAAACTATGTGTTAGTCACAAGTTAGTTTTGTTATGCAGTTTTTAGTTAGGAATTCCTTGAAAGGTAACAAGTCTGGTTAAGTTGGATGAATTAACATTCTTTTCTATTCCAAAGCCCTAATCTATCTTTTTATGTTTCTTTAAAGACCCCGATTAGAATAGGTTTTAAGTTTATGTTTGATCTCATAACAATCTAGAAGCTCAACACCAGCAGGCCCCTTGAACATTATTGTTACATTGACCACTGAGGGACATCAACACAGTTGAGAACCAACTACAAAGTCCTTGGGAGCTAAGATATCCATGTGTTATCTTTCTATTTTAGGAGAAACAGAGTAGCAATATTCTATTTAACTGTTGTTGTGCCATTTCGACCATCAATAAAAGCTGGCGCTAGAAGGAGGGCCTATGAGTAATTTTGGATTGTTGTGAGTTGGAATGGGTTAGATTTTGGAGGACCCAGCTCCAATGGGTAGCCCTTTGTATATACCAAATTTGTCCATGAAATCCCTGGTCACCTGTATGATAGGCTTCCTTTATTTTTGCCTAACGGCTAGCAAAATGCTTCTGAACATGTCGGAATTTGTAGGCATGTACTTACTTTTCTCCAGGTTTAGCATGAGGATGTCATCTATCAATTGTTCATCAGAACACTTCAAGGTTTAGCAAGACAATGGTATGTTAATCTTCCACCAAATTATATTTGTTCATGGGTGGAGTTAGAAATCTTATTCTTAGATCAGTTTGGTCCTTGCACACAAGACCACTGGGAGAACTCATCCCTACAAAATCCAATCACAAAGTTAAGTACTCCACTTGTCAATGAAGTTGTGACTATGCCATCTCTTTTCAGTCATCTTCCAAAGCATAGTCCATTACATCACAATGAAGTTCTAGATGAAACATTTGATTCGCTAGAATATAATTTTGATGACTTTTTTGGTGAAAAGCATGAAATGGATGTAAATTTAGAGCATAATGGAAATATCAAGATAGAATCTAGCTTTGTTGAACATGTTAGTACTAATTATGGCTTTAAAGGAGATGAGGTATTGCGCGAGATTGCTGTCATGGGAAATCAATAATGCCTTCCAATGATTTGAGAAACTCTTTTGATCAAGATGAGAATCAGGGTGATGAGGAGTGGATAAAGGAGCATGGTTCAGGTTGGATTGATATCCTTCGTATGCAAAATTGAATAAGGGAGAAATGAGAAGAATCAGCAGATCTAAAACTATTAGAACTTGTCGGGCCAAGTGGATGTAGGATACATCGAACTAATCAACACTCTCAGATGGACTGCCATGTCTTCCTAGGTAGGATGGAATTATATTTCAAGCAAATGATCTCTATCGAAGGAATACTTATGGAAGATCCTTGGAGTACATATCCCCCCAATGAAGAGGATGAAACAACTGTCACGCATGAAAATGATAATCAGTTCATCCAAAATGAGGAGATTGACTCTGTGAGGAGATTTAATTCTTCCCTATCTTTTGATGACCTTGATCCTTGCAGTGAGATGGATTCAACAACTGATGAAACTCCTCTACCTAGTGCAGACTTGATAGAAGTGGAGAATGGATTCATCGATGCATTCATAGATTCTTTCATGATGGCGAATGAGGAAGAAACACCTTTGGTGGGTTAGTGCAAGAAGATGACTTTGTTGATTTAAGTAGTGGACGGATTGGAACAAATAACACACTTCAAGAGGAGATTGCCAATAAATTTGATAGTCAAAGACAAGGACTTAAATGCCAAAATTAAATCTTAAGAGAAGAAGTCCAAGTAGATGTGTAGATCAGTCAAGTGTTCCCTAAAGAAATTCATGACAGGGTACATTTGGATGAAGCAGAGGAATGCCAAGAAAGCGACCAAGAGGCTATCTCAGAAGTTGAATCTCTTCAATATGACAAAGAGAATGAGACTAGGGAGTGTTTTCCTGATTTTGGTTATGTTTACTCAAAAGTGTTGGTTGAGGAATATGAATTGAGAGAGTGTTTTCCTGTCTCTGACACTGTGCATTCAAGTGAGTTCCCAAACCCTTGGGGGTGACATGTTTCAAGAGAATGTTGAAAGTGAGACTTCATCTCAAGAAATTCATAAAATTTTTGACTCCATGCCCTAGATGAATACAAAGATGCTGGTGAGTGAATATCCTAACTGCAAGATGAACCTTGATTCAGTGGTGTTCCATGAGCTGAGACCTCATGAAGAGGAAATCATACACCACAAGTCTGCATTAGCAACTAGAAATCTTCAAAATCAGGTGGTGTCCTTTCATTATCCTCTGTGTTTTAATAATTCTCAGTTCGATTATGGCATAGAGGATAGTAAAACCTGTTTGTGGGTAAATCATGACAAAACTGAGAACCCACAACTAATAATATTTCAAGCTTTATGCCCTCATAATGAACTTATTGCCTATAAACTTCATATTTCTGAGTATAAAAATAAATTTGGTAGGTTTAGAACTGTGCCTAGTAAGTTAAGATTGCTGCACATAATGAAAAATCAGTCAAGTCAATGTATAAATTTTTATAGTTTTGTGTTTATAAAGCTCAGCTTTGGAGTTAGTTTTGGAGTAGGATTGGTTAGTGTTAGTTTTTTATTTGGTTAGATTTCCTTTGTTTTTTTGTTTTCCTTTTCCTATTCCTTTTGTTTTTGTTTGTAATAGTTTGTTTTTCTGTTTGTAAATATTTTGTTTGTTTGTAAATAATTTGTTGTTTGTTTGTTTGTCCTTTTCTTTTTGTCTTTTTGTTTCCTTTGCTCTTTCAATTTCTATTTTGTTTTTTTTTGTTCTTTGGGGTTTATCTGTTCTTTCCCATCTTAGAATGGTGGTTGTTATCTAAGGCATATGTTGGTCATTAGGAGAGAAGTGGTTTAGATATTTTCAGATCTGCTGATTGGGTGATTTTGTCCTAAATTTGTTGTTTCATGCCTGTTGTCAATAAAGGTTATGGAAAGTTTTGAAAAAAAGGTGCAAAGTCAGTAGCCTTCATCAGCTCCCCTGAATCTGTCACAAATCAATAAGATCATCTCCTCTTGTAATGGTATATTTGTCCTAGAACAATAGTGTTGTAAGATTTGAGTGAAAAATTCAATTTCCAAGTGTTGTTATGAGGTCCATGGTAGTTTTCAACCCAGATCATATGTTAAAAATTTGACATATTGAAAAGGAATTAAATTAAATATCTGAAACTCTATGAAAAAAAAAGAAAAAAGAATAGAAAATAATTATCTGAAAGAGAAAGAAGATTCAATATGAATGGGTGATTCCAGTATCTCTACCGGGGCTATGGATGCCTGATTGGTTGTAGAGAAATGTTGTGAGGAAACTAGAGGTATCTCCATCAGGGCTATGGACACCTGACTGACAACGAAGCAATGCTTGGGATATCATTGTACAAAGAGAAATCAACTCATGTAGTTCAAATCTTGCACATTGTTGTTCAAAAGATGAAAAATTTATCAGAGAGTGATGACAATCAAGCACACACATGGATTTCAGGGGTGGCCACTGTAGACTTACGTTTGAGATTCTAGCTCAACCTTGCTTGCTAAAACTAACCCAATTGGAGTTGTGATGTTCATAAACCAGGAGTTCTGGGTAGCTGAATCCTTTAGCTTCTTGAAAATGGTTAAACCATTTTCCTAGCCGAGTCACCATTTGTTATTGCTTGCATGACCACCCCATTTTGTTTTGGAACAAAATGGGTCCCCCTTCTCTTTTTGGTTTCTTTACCTTAGTTATTTTCTTTGCTCTTGGGGGTTCTTCTGTTTCTCCATGTTTTATCTTTTGTTCTATCTGATCTGATTTTAGTCCTGTCTCAACTTGAGTTGATTTTTTTTTGATAAGAACTCAATGAAATAATTATAAGCATTAGTTGATTCCATTATAATGTATCTTATGTGCTTCTAAGGACTGATGGGGACTCTGTTTTGCAGGATCAAATCATGCACATGATGATATTTACCAAGGGAGCTCAGTTGGAATGTATTTCTCAATCCAGATGGTCATAATTTTCCTTTAAGAAGAAAGTCGGCAAGACCTTGTAGGTTGTCTTGCTAACTATCAGTGCATTTGGCTGATAGGCGTCTGTGTTGCCTATCGGCATGACCTCAGGGATGTCATAGTGATTGGGGTTCACATGTATGTACCTATCGGCAAGACATCAGCCATCGTCCCAATGACTAGGAGTTTCCCATCGGCATAAAAGTCTCCTTCAGAGAAGGTCTTGGCGAGATATTTGTGTCTCACCGACCAGTGGCAGGGGAATTCATAGCTTGACAGGAGGTTTTCCTCTTCGCCATGAAGTCTTGGCGAATTCATGAAGTCTCACTGACTAGCACGGAGCGAGTTAGCACTTCGGCATGAGTTGCCTTCTTCAGTGTATGGTCTTGCCAAGCTCCTTAACTCTTTCCGACCCATGAAGTCTCACTGACATATTGCTTCATTGGTGAGAGAATGAGATTGTCATGGTGACCAAAAGTGAACATGTGGAGATTTTTCGGTGAAGACATAGAGTATCTACAGGACATCTCCCCGACAAGGGATGTTACGACAATGCATGTGAAACAAAAGAATACATTTTGGCGCGACTACCGAGAGGTTTCCTTGAAATGAAAAGATCGGAAAAAGGTTATGTCTTTGGCATAAAGTCTGGCCTACATGCTAGGGTCTCAGTGACACAAAATTATTGCCATAGGTTTCCCCGACAGAAAAAGGTCCCACCAATGGTTTGAGCCTGGCGATAATTTTTCCTTCGGCAAGAGGTGTAACCGAAGCTTGAGGGTCTCACCGATATGAAATTTGAGTTTGGCAAGATGGATTTGTTTTGGGGAGATAACTCCCCGACTGTTAAAGGTTTCACCAAAGGGTTCCCCCTTCGCTATAATGTCTCGCCGATCAAGCAGGCTCTTGCCGAAAGAAGGTTAAGCCTAATAGGATCTCGCTAAGAGATATAGCCTTCGGTGAAGGGTCTCAGTGAAGGGAGTTGGTCTGGCTGATAAAAGTGAGGAGCGGGGAGAAAAGAGGAAGTTGTCGGGAGGTCTGGGTGACTACACCAAAGTCTTGCCGAAAAGGAAAAGAGCTCGAGCCTGGAGAGGAAGAAAGAGCTCAGGGAGAATGAAGGGGGTTCACTGTGAGGTTTCACCGACATGGAAGGGTCACATTGACAGTGATGGTTTTCCCAATAAAAGAAACATTGGTATAATCAAGGATAACTTGATGTAGCCTCTGGTCGACAGTAAGGAGTCTTTCCGACAACAAGGTAGGCTCGGTAAGAGAATAGGAGTTCGGGGTAAGGTCTCCCTGAAGCAGGATTGTCTTCTTGACATGAAAATGAGTTTGATGTGACTTTTGAAGCTTGATGAAGGGTCTCATCGATCAGTCTGTGCTATGTCCATACTGTTATGAGATGAAATCGCATTGGGGAGAGATGATGAGTGTCTCACTGACATGCGATTCAAGGTGGACCACTTTTGACCACCTAATGAAGCTCACGTGGCATATGCCCGATCAACCAGAGGAAACTAAAAGAGTGACTTATTGCCCCTTTGATGGATTGACTATTCCTATGAAAGAAGACTAATAGAATGCAAGTGAGATGGATTCATTCTGAGACTAAATGGGTGATGGATCAGCTCGGGTGATAATGCAGAGGTCTAAAGGAGGCCCGATGGTGCTTCCAAGAGATGGTCAACATGAAGAGAGTCTAGAACATGAAGGAGGATAAAGAAAAGAAGCAACCATGACTCGCAGGGACAGTTGTAGCGACTACTGGTGAGAGGTAGATCAATATTAATGGAAAAATACTTTTGGAGCATTCAAGGCAGATTGAAAGAGAGTTTGAGTATGGACAAGAAGATAGAGGAGTTAATGCTACAGCTGCAAAAGTTCTACAGATCTTTCTCAGAACTATCTTTCATCAACATGGATAGTAGGGCTTCACATTGAATGCAACATTGACCCTCTTGAAAAAGATCTGAGAGCCGACCTTGTTGCAACCAAGAAGATATTTTGTAAGCCCTAATATGGGGGATAATGCATTATTTTTGATGCATTCTGTATATAAGGAATTTTTGCCTCTTTGTAAAAGGGGGAACTTCTACAATTAGGACTTATAGGGGAGAGTAGAACTGGTAGTTAGGAGTTAGATTGAGTAGAATACCAATGTATCTTTGTTGGCATAAAAACTAACACCTTTGGAGTGTAGGTTTGTACAGACAGCTATGCACACTGCATAATGAGTGCTCTTAAAATTAGGAAGGGAAGCTCCCTCGTAGTGTTGGAATGCGTGGAAAAGAAAAGTAATCTAAGTCCTATCATTTTGTTCCCAGCTGGAAGAGGCACAAGGTTAAGAAAACCAAGAATGTTGCAGCTAAGGATTTTTTGGTTTTGTAGATCATTAACTACAACTAAGCTAACTACTTTAAATCTATCTAGTTTCCTCAAGAAAATAGAGCATGAGGAAATTGAGCAAGGATGACTATCTGACGATAAACAAGTATAGATTCTCAACTTGAAGGCGAGGTGGCACTTCTATCAACTCAATCTAAACAAGTTTATTGGAAACAACAACATACGATAAACTTAATACAGATTCTCTACTTGAAGGCAAGGTGGCACATCTATTAGCTCAATCTAAATAAGTTTTTTATTCACACATGTCATATGATAACCAAGTTTAGAATCTCAACTTGAAGGCAAGATGGCACAACTATCAGCTCAATCTGGACAAGTTTATTGAACAGAAAACATATTTCATCTAAAGAAAGAATTCACCATTATAATTGCATGAAACCCTATGTGGCATAAAAATTCATCATAATAGCAAAAACGTATGAACAAATACAGAATGAGCAATATTGAGGGCAAGGTAGGCACAACATATATTTCTCTCTCATGTAAAATTTATGTACAAATGATCAAAAGGTCTTATTTATAGACATCAAAAGGTGTAGGGAACCCTAAAATCACCTTGAGTCAACTACAGTCTTGCAATGCATGCAAGATTTATTGCTAAGCCCTAATAAAGCAAACTATACAGTTAACTAGAAAACTACCATCAATTAACCGAAACATCTAATCTAAAAATGGGCAATTGTGCAAGCATGCACGTCCTTATTGAAAGCATGTTAACTGGAACACTACCATCAGTTAATGTAAACCCTAAATTTAAAACTCCAAGTAAATAAAGTTGATCTTAGAATAGATATCCATGAGATGAGACAACGAGTTAACTTGAAAAGGTAACACCAAGTTTAACTCCTGTGTATAATGTCTATCCTGAGAGGTGGGAACTGAAGTCTATTGGTCGTGATCTTGAGCAACCAATCCCTCAACGAGATTGTTAACTGCATCAACATCTGAATGTCAACAATTTGAGCAATCTTGGCAATCTTTGCACACTCAAACTAGCATTTCACTGACTTATAACTTTGGTGGCTCCGTAACTAAAGTGATGGCCGCTTTTCATGCTTT
Organism: Sequoia sempervirens; assembly: GCA_007258455.2. NCBI lineage: Eukaryota > Viridiplantae > Streptophyta > Pinopsida > Cupressales > Cupressaceae > Sequoia > Sequoia sempervirens. Next base: position 306,345,185 of record VDFB02353493.1, on the reverse strand, counting down.
TCTCTATGGTAGAGTGTTGCATGACGGAACTGCGAAGTTTGACCGTGAACACTCTGGTTGTGAGAAAAGTGAACAAACTTGTTGCACACACAAAAGTCCAATGGTATCAACCCTCTAAACTAGCTTTGGAAGACAATCGGCCATACGAGGTATGCAACCATATGGATTTGAGTGACTATGCCTGTCAACCCTCTGAATGCACTTGATACAAATCAGTCTCAGCTTTTCTGACAAAATCATGAATTAAGACTGATTTGGTCTTAAATTTAGTCTATGTGTACTGTACTCTAAAAAAATCACCTATTGACTGTGAACACGACTATATTCTGACAACTTTTCTGGAAAACTAAAAATACCTTGTTGAGGCTAAAAATAGCCTATCGAAGGGAAATTTTCACGAAAAAATCTGAGATATGGGTTTTGTCCAGAAAAAGATTCTAAGACAACCCAGAATGTCAGAAATGAGAAAATTTGACTTCTACTTGACCATGCAAGGAACTTTCAGTTAAGAAAATTAGAGCCTTGAGAATTGATGCTTTGGAGTAAATTTTCCTAAAAAATTCTAGCACATTGGTTTTCTCGAGGAAGCTATTCTAAATCAACCCAGATGATTTGTTTTGTCTAAAGTCACCAATTCTTCAAACATGTGAAAGAATTTAAGATGAGAAATAAAAGAATTTAAGGTAGAAGAAAGAAGTTTTTAGTGCTCTGCTTCTGCTAAAATCACCATCTTGTCTTGAATTCTACTGATGAATTTGGACTTGTACCTGCAAAGAAAGTGTTTTGATGTCTTCACCAATGATTGCTGATGAGGAATTCGCCCAACTCTAAAGAAAGTTCGCCTTTACTATGAAGAATTACGAATTTTCTTGAAGCTGTGTGAATGATTAATGATGGTGCCATGCTTAAATAAAGAGAATTTGCACCATATTATTGACTGCAAGATTTAAAACCTCGACCAAAATAGAAGTCTTCTGATTGGACCCCTCCAGTTACACTGACACTGTCTTGAAGTTCAAAATTTAAATAATAATAAAATATTCATTATGCAATAGCATAGAGAGGCGCCAATTTTAGAAAATTGCCATTTAATGCTAAAATATGCAAAAATAAATATTAATATTATTTAACATTAGTTGACAAACCAAGTAAAGCACTTGGATTCATCAGCGAACTTCACTGATTTCAAAAAAGTTCTCATTTGACCTCATAGGCGTCCATTTGCTCAAGATATTGCATTTTTTATTAACTTCCTACTTTGTAGCTGACTACAAAGTTATGACTGGCCATCTTTGACATTGATTTCTAGATGACCGGATGAGGCTGAGACTAAGCAGGTATATTCATTACGAAACCTGCTGAGCAACAAAGAAATGTCTGCTGGGAGTCATCACTGCAAAATCCATCATTTAACACCTCAAAGAATTAGGCACCCTTGATTAAATTATTTTCAGGTACCAGACTTAACCATTTCTCCAAACTGCCATCTGACACTTTAAATGGCTACCGACGACGAACGGTGAACCCTGCTGATAGGAAAACAGCTTACTGCATGACTAGAGGTATTGCGCATCCAACAATATACGTAAGACCTCTAAAAAGTGTATTAAGGGCCTCAAAAGTAAAAGTGCCCTTGGCCTAAGAAGGTATGAACACCATTTTGATGGAAGTGCAACTCTCAACCAGATGCCCTATTTTGACCTCTAATATCTAGAGCTGGGATGGTCTGAAGTACTTAGTAGTTACTTCTAAGACCTCAAATCCTGATAATTTTAGCCATGCATTTTATGTTTAGACTAAATCTAATTAAACATTGTCACAAGCCTAATTTTTTTTCTCTTGTATATATCTATGCATACATATAAATAGGAATATCTATACGCACCAGAGCTATATGTACACATATTCATACATACATATATATATATCATAGTGTAGAAAAATGTACTCCTTTATATTTTCACATATATATACACACATCACACTACCTTTCCTAGATCTGTCAGAACTTTGTTGTTTCTATTTTTATTATACTTTAAATTTATGTTTCAAGTTTGAATGGGCATAATTGAGTTGATTTAATATTTTTAGTTTTTCTCCCAAAAATGCTATTTAGGCTAATACCCCCATCCTCAATCATAAGGAAATCAACAGATTCTCTCAATGAGTTGACTCACCTAAGGGTTGCAAGTTGATTCTTTGTGTGGATCTCATTTCCTAATGAAATAAAAGAAAATAGGCCCATCTATATCACACACCTCATACATTATTGATTTTCACACATTTTGGGTGGAACAACACCCCGATATCCTTTGTTTCATAGTTGTGTGTGTGTGTGTGTGCATATGCATATATCTATACATGCATAAGTATATGTATGAATGTATGTATATAGATATATAATTGTATAAATGCATGTTTATATATATATATAATATAATTTGAAATTAACCCTCCTATAAATAAAAAAATATTGAACATTATACAAAATCAATTGAAAGAAAATGAATATATAATATTCTTGAATTATTGAATTTTGCTAAAAAAATCACTTTAACTAGGTAACCATATATTTCAAGAAACATATTCAATTATGCTTCAAAAAATCCTTTCACTAGGTCAACCACATATTTCAAGACATCTATTCAATTATTAACTTCAATTTTTTTTAAAATATTTTATTAGGTGACGACATGTTTCAAGAAACCTATTCACTTATTAGCTTCCATAATGTTGCAATGTGCTATATAAAAGCATAGATGTAGACATCTATGTAATCTAAATTACTTTCACTAGATGACCACATATTTGAACAAACTCATTACAAATGATTTCTTTAGCTTATTATGTGTTTGATGGTTACATAATATATAGATAACATCCACGTAAAAATATTAGTTTGTATAAGTGATAACAAATTAGACACATGCTTTTAATATTTTCTCTTTTAAAGAAAGGATGAATAATTTTCATTCTTTTAAAAAAAGGATAAATAATTTTCATTTTTGTATGCATATGAAATAATATTATGCCTGATAAGGTCTAATCTTTGAAAGATGAGGTCTATCAAAAACTTCAAGAAGCCTATTAAAATATATTTAAGGAACTCCTTATATATTTATTAAGTTAGGAAAAATATATTAAATTTATAATAAAATTTTCAAAATTTCATTTAAGTTCACTTTAGAGTTAGAGTCCTATAAATCTAATCTATTTAATTTACATATATTCATTATATTCATTGAAAATAACAAAATATAAACTTAATATTGCTAAAATCTAATTTAAAATTAACATAACTACAAAATAAATAAAAATTACAATAACTACCATATTTTATACACACACAAAACAACAATCAAAACATGAATATATAATATATTTTGCAATTATAGATGTCTACTTCAAGAAAATTGCTTTCACTAGATGACCACATTTTTTAAGAAACCTATTCAATCATTATCTTCCTCCTAAAAAAAAGTGCTTAGAAAGAATTTCTTTCACACAATAACCACATATTTCAACAAAGCTATTAACTTCCACTTTAAAAAATTGCTTTCAATTCAATTATTAACTTCCACTTTAAAAAGTGCTTCCTCTTTTAAAAATTGTTCTCAACAGAAAACCAATTATTAACTTCCACTTTAAAAAATTGCTTTCAAATCAATTATTTATGTCTATTTAAAAAAAATCACTTTTACAAAGTGATCATATATTTTGATGGTTTTTTTTATTGAACAATACAAAAGAGGTAATACAATGAATATGGAGAGTCGAAAGATTGTCAAGAAAACATTCATAAGAAACTCGAACATCAAAACAAAAATACAAAGGACGGAGACACTACATGACAATAAAAACAATCATAATCACCTATCAACAGCAAAACAAGACTTAAAAAGAGGAGACAAAACATTTTAATAACAACACAACTAGAACTTCTAATAAAAGGATTGTTTACAATAAATAGCCGACATTTGACTTCCACTTCAGTAAAATTGTTTAAAGTGAAAGGGCAACCATTTGAAGAAGGCAAACGACTTTTCACGCAAGAAACACATCGAAATTAATTCTTTCAGCATCGTTATTTCCATAGGTTTGGTATTACGGATTTTTCGCAATAAATCGCCACAACAATTTAGTTGAGCTCATTAAAGAGTCTCGTCTTACAAATATGATCTGTTTAGTGTGATCCTGCTGCAAATCGCTTCTTGCTCTTATGATTATTCTGCAATACATTTCAAGAAGGCAAACGACTTTTCACGCAAGAAACACATTGAAATTACGGATTTTTCGCAATAAATTGCCACAATTGCCAGTTGACCTCATTAAAGAGTCTCGTCTTACAAATATGATCTGTTTACTTTTATTTCCATAGGTTTGGTATTACGGATTTTTCGCAATAAATTGCCACAACTATTTAGTTGACCTCATTAAAGAGTCTCGTCTTACAAATATGATCTGTTTACTGTGATCCTGCTGCAAATCGCTTCTTGCTCTTATGATTATTCCGCAATACTTTTGTATAGAGATAATCAAGCTATGGAGGTACTTTGCAGGAGTACGGTGGCCACGGTGGTAGTGATTGTCCTGAGCATTATGGGAATATATTTCAAGAAAGGGCCGCTAAATTGGCCAGTACTAGGTATGATACCGTGGCTACTGTGGCATTTAAGCAATATTTATGAGCAGGCAGCCAAATTGGTACTTGAGAATGGTGGTACTTTCATAGTTAGAGGCCCCTGGTTGTGCGGAAGCAATCTGTTTGAAGTAGTCACATCTAGTCCTGCTAATTTAGAGTATATTCTCAAGGCTGATTTAAGCAACTTCCCTAAAGGTCCCTACTTCAGAGAGGTCTTTTTTGAAATATTTGGCCATGGTTTATTTAACTCAGATGATGAACTGTGGAAACGCCAGCGAAAGCCCGCTGTAATGGCATTAAGCAGTAGCAAATTCAAAGAAAGCTTTTTAAGTCTGGTGCAGAAATCTCTGCAGCAGAAAATTTTGCCACTTCTTGAAGAAGTAAAAGAGGAAGAAGCTTCAGTTGATCTACACCATGTACTCCTTCAGTTGAATATAGATAATATCTGTACGGCTATTTTTGGGAGGGAAGTAGGAAGTGAAACTTTTGCTTTGGCCTTTGATGAAGCTATGGAATGCTGCATTTATCGTTTGCTCTTCCCTCCATTTATATGGAAGGTTATGAGGTTTCTCAACGTGGGTTTTGAGAAGAGGTTGAACACAGCTCAAGCAATAGTACGAGACTCTGTAGCAGAGCTGGTGAAGAATAAAGTGAAGGAGCTGGAGGAAGGGAATGAATTGCAGGGTGACATATTATCCACCTTCATCAGATTGGAAAGAGAACAAGGATGCTCTCCTTCTCAACATTTGTTGCAGGTATGTACAGTTAATGGAAATCGTTTATGTATTGTTGCAGGTAGATATTGAGATTGATTAGTGTGAAATGGAGGTCGTTTATGCATTGATGTTGATGTAGGTAGCTATTGAAATTCTTCGATCAAAATAAATATATGCAGTTGAATCTAAAAGCTTTCAAATTAATTTTATAATAAAAAAATTATAAAAGAAAGTTAATTAGTCCTATATGAAAGATAAGTATTTTTGAACTTCGATAGATAAGTTAATAACGTTTTTGAAATCGTAGGGATTAACCATGACCATATTTCTTGCGGGTAAAGATACTACTGCACTTGCAATGTCATGGTTCTTTTGGCTTTTAAGCATGCATCCACGCGTGGAGGAAAACATAGTCTCTGAGCTTTCCCAGATTTTGAATTCAAAACATTTGAGCAGCGATAACAATGAATATGAAAAGGTGGGGTCTTTTGGTTTGGAAGAATTGGGAGGTATGACTTATTTGCAGGCTGCTTTGTCTGAATCTATGAGGCTTTACCCTCCAGCTCCTTTTCTTTTCAAAGAAGCAGCAATTGACAACGTTCTACCGGATGGAACTCCTGTTAAGAAAGGCTCAAAGGTTTTGCTATTCATTTATGCCACTAATAGAATGGAAAATATATGGGGAAAGGATGCCCTTGAATTCAAGCCTGAGAGATGGATTACTGAAAAGGGTGTGTGTATGAAGGAGAGCGATTACAAGTATCCTGTGTTTAGTGCAGGTCCTAGGATATGCCTTGGGAAAGATGTTTCCTATCTGAGTATGAAATTCATAGTTGCCAATATCCTTGTACGGTATCGAGTAAAAGTTGAAGCTGGTCATCAAGTGAAGCCTAAGCTTGGGCTTACTCTATTCATGAAGCATGGCCTCAGAGTCACCTTGCATGCCAGAAATGATGTTCTACAGTAAAATAGTATTAATAGATATATATGCATAGATCATAGATAATAGATATATTTCAATAGTCTAGCCTTTGGTTAGGCTCTATTTCTAGTCAGAATGTAAGCATATATAAAATCTGTGAACTCTATTGTTGACTTATGCAGCACGTCAGATCTCAGTACCATTATTAGAATGTACAATATAATAATTTATAGAATAAAATATAGTTCATATTATTAAGCCCCCTTTGATTGTTACAAATAGTTGTTCCTAGTTTTTTTTTTTTTGGTTTTATTAAAAGAAAATTACAGGTGTAAATTAGTTCTAAATATGTAAGAGAATTGATTTATTTTAGAAAACAGATTATCAAGCAAGGTTGAAACCTTTTGCTTGCTTGAAATATTATTTATTTTAAGATTTCTGCTTTTTTTTTTCCTTCTTCCTTTCTAAAGAGGGTATCTATAACATAAAATTGTATAATGATAATCTGACAATTTAGGTTTGGTATTTTTAGTTAGATTTAAATTTATAAAAGTATCATGTTTAAATTTATAGAGAATAAAATATATGTTCATATTATGAAGCAAAATAAAATAAAAATGTTCATATTACTAAGTCCCATTTGATTGGCACAATTAGTTGCTCTCAATTACCTTTCTTTTCATTTATAACAAACATTATAAATGTAAGAGTTAGTTTCAAATATACAAACAAAATGATTTATTTCATAAAACAGGTTGTCAAACAAACTTGAAACCCTCTACTTCACATTTATTTATTCTAAGAAGGATTCTTTTACATTTTCTTTTTCTTTTTTTCTCTAAAGAGGGTATCTTAAACTAAAAAAATGTATAAAGATAATATACCACTTTTACATTTAGGCTTTGTATTATTAGTTAGATAAAAATTTATAAAACTATTATGCTTAAATTTATAGATAATAAAGTATATGTTCATATTATTAAGTCTCACTTGATTGTCACAACTAGTTGCTCTCAATTACCTTTATTTTTATTAAAACAAATGTTACAAAAGTAAGTAGGTTTTAATATGCAATCAAATTGATTTATTTTAGAAAATAGGTTGTCAAGCAATCAAATAGGTTGATTTATTTGTTCTAAGAAGGCTTCTTCTCATTTTCCTTTTTCTCTAAAGAGGGTATTGAAACTAAAAACTGTATAATGATAATCTAACACTCACCATTTAGTCCAAGGCTAAGGGGTGAGTTTAGAAGTCTAAAACAAAATCAAAGTCATGGTTTCAAATTTCAAAATTTATGAAATGTGTACCTATTCTAAAACACACACCCATTCTAAAATATAATGTAGTTAGAAATGGGTACCCGTTTTAAAATTAGTGCCTATTTTGAAAAAAAATGGGTACTCATTTTATGAGTACCCATTTTAAAAATAAAATAAAATTGGGAGCTCAAGCCTAAATGGGTACCCATTTTTGTTGGGATTTTTTCCAAAAGTGAAACTTCCCCTATATGTGAACCAACTTCTTTCTTTTACCACTTGGTTCCTTAATATAATGTGCATTGTGGTAGGGATACATAGCTTTGACTTTGTTTGTAGGTGTTGGATTGGTAATTTAGATCATTATTCACATCAGAGAATATTTCTTATGCAGTAGATCTTACTGTCTTATAGAGGGCCCTTGATCCATTGCCATCATTTTTATTGGATGGTGCATGTAGTCCTTAGAGTTTGCTAGATATTTTAATTTATTGATATTTTATCACTGGTTGGTCCTCAATCATATCATAGTGTATAGGGCCCTTTTTGTTTGAATTTTTGGTGGATCATGAAATCATTTGGTTGCTATATTGTGAAATTTCTATAATGTAAACTAGTTAAATTATAAAACAACTTAATTTATATAAATATACATCTTCTAATTACACTAACAATTTGACCTAATTAGAATAAATTTAATTAAAATTTTTGTTATTTTTACATTTAAGAAAAGAATATAATATTAACTAAGAAACATGTGAAATATATAATTAAAATTTAAAAGATAGCTTGAGAAATGGAAACTAGACTAAATTAGAGTATAGGAGTTTAATAAAAAGACTACTACCAAATGGACAATAATGAACTTCATAGATGATAGCACACATACAATAGTGTCCAAATCTAGTATACTCCTTAACACATGGTTCATACGGTTGATGAAGAATCTCAAGAATGAAATAAACTACACAATGCTAGAAGTATTGAATAATAATATAAATATAGAAAATGAGAAAATAATAAATATTAAGTTGATAGGTATATTGTATATACCAACTTGGAAAATCTCTATTTATATCCCACTTCCTATATTTCTATTTTTTAGGAAAGGTGTCTCAACCTTGCTCTTATTGATAGAATTAATAAAGTATGATTTTTAGGTTATAAAACAATAAACATAATTTCCAAACTATAGATTTTGTTTTTTGGTAAAATAAAAATATGGCACTACACTATTGCATAGAGTTCTTTGAGATCTACATTTAAAAAAAAATTCCAATCAACCCTCGATATCAAAGTTATGATATCTAGAATCTTACCTAGGAAATATAAAATATGTTGGACACATAAAGAGATTGAAGGAGTAGATTTTTTTTTTGGGTAAAATAAAAATATTGAGTTGTATGGCACTACACTATTGCATAGATCTCTTTGAGATCTACATTTAAAAAAAAAGTCCAATCAACCCCCCAAATCAACGTTATGATATCTAGAATTTTGCATAAGAAATATAAAATATGTTGGACACATAAAAGAGATTTAAGGAGGAGTTACACTCATTGACCAACTAACACATCATAAGGACTTGTTACCCAATTTTCACTTATGGGTTCAATCAGGTAGGATGAATTATGTTTCAGATGTTCACAAGGGCCAAATGGGACATTTGCATCGAGGGTTAGGTCATGCATCTGATGACATTTCACAAGGAGCTCAGTTGAAAAGCATGCCTCAATTAGTTTTGGCACAAAACTTATCAAAGAAGAAAGTCGACAAGACCCTTCTGCTGTCTTGCCGACTAGCAGTGTGTTCTATGTGGTTGAATAAACTAGTTGCCAGGAGTCTTCATGTATCTCTCTGCTTGAAAAGGGTCATGCCGACAGTTGTTCATCAGGGAGTTCTCGACATATGATTTTTCCTTCGGCATAAGGTCCTGTTGAATAAATGAATTCTCATTGAAAGAGTGGAACTCTCAGTGTAATGTTAAGCTCAGAGAGATGTCTCGGCGACAAGCTGTGGTCTCGCCGAAACAAGGTGCCCTCGGTGTGATATCTTGGAAAAAGATGGTGGTCTCCCCAACTCTAAGGGCTCTCGGCGTAGGAGTTGAGTTTGCTGTGATGTCTCAGCAATAAAGATGAGTCTTCCCGACTAAAATGAGCCTTCGCCAAAGCAAGGTGCTTTCGACAGGAGGTCTCACCGACTGCTTGTGGTCTCATTGAAACAAAGGGGCTCAATGTAATGAATGTTGTCAGTGTAGTATGGTGATTTCACTATAGGGTCTCACTGATGGGGTGAGGTCTCGCCGAAGTGAAGCGCTTTTGGCAAAAGAAAGGAATTCGCCATGATGTCTTCCCGATAGCAGAGGTCTCAGAGAGAGGAATTGATATTGGCATAATGTCTCACCGATGGCTTAGTGTCTCACCAAAAGATGAAGGAGGCTGGGGAGAATGGGGCTACTCACCTAGAGGTCTGGCTGAGTGAAGAGGGTCTTACCAATGGAAGGGGCCTTCGGTATAATATTTTGAGTTTGGGGAGAGCTCTCCCCGACCCATTTGTCTCACTGACCATTGTGCACAAGAAGGTAGGCTCCCGTCGAAACAAGATGACTTCAGCAAGAGGTCTTCCCGACTTGTTAGTGTCTTGCCGAAGGAGGGTTTTTTGAGCTTGGGGGAGTGTTTTATGTTCGCTCTGATATCTTGCTAATAGCGATGGTCTCAGCGAAATCTTGTGCAGTGGTATAACTCACGAAGATCGGTATGATCGCTTGCCAACTAAAGGAGCTCTTGCCGAATGTGGATGACTAGGCAATAAGATGGCGAACATCAGTATGACTCCTAAGGGCTCACCATGTTGTCTGGTTGAAAAATGATGGTCTCATCGATGCTATTCTGTGATATCGATATGAGTTTTGTGGCTCGATATGAGCTCCTTTCGACCATCATGTGTCTTGCCGAATGCTACTACAAGGTCTAATCGCATCGGGGAGACATGATTAGTGTCTCACCGACATGCGATCTAGTTTGAACAACCTTTGACCGCCTGAAGAATCTATGTGGCATCCATTCGACCAATCAGAGGGAGCTACAAGCGGATCATTGGCAGCTTGATTGGTGCCAAGAAGATCAACAGGGGGAAGGTGATGTGGATCAGCTCTAAGCTCTGAAGCATTCAAATTAGCTCAACAAAGGATTCAAAGATGGACACGAGGACCAGAAGTGAATGCAGTAGCTGCAAAAGATCTGAAGGCTTCTCTTGGAAATGACTCTTCACCGACATGGATAGCAGGGGCACACTTAAAGGCAACATTAACTTCATGAAAAAGATCTAGGGGGAGTTTTCCTGAAGTTGGATATTTTGTAAGCCCTAAGGGGCCAACACACTTTTGTATATATGGCATTTTTTCCTCTTTGTAAAGGAGTTCTCCTGGATGCTTTTCAAAAGTTTGTGACTTCTACAGTCCTCTCTCAGATTAGCAAAATTCTATAACTCATTTTGGAGCATGATATATAAAGTTTTCCTTGGTGACTATTGATGTTCGGATTTCCATCTTGTTCTTGTAGAGTGTTGTGCATTTCAGGTTCATAATCAAGTTATTTTGTGAATTTATTTTATTCCTTCATGACTTTATCTTGTGTTTTCATGCCTTCCTTTGCAAAAGCATCATTATACAAATCACAAACTGTGTTTACATGATCACATATGGATTCTAGTTTGTAAAAAAATATTTTTCTCTTTGGAAAAAGTGTGTGAATCAAACCTGTTGTGACATATTAATGCATAGCTTATACAGATTTGATGTGTAATCTTATGTTCATCATCAGTATTCAAGTGTAATCAAAGTATCTCATTGTTACTGTCATTTTGGTGCATCACCATAGTATTTAGTTTTATTTTTATGCACTCCTTCTCCCTTTCCCTTTATAGAATCAGTAGTTTAGGTGATACCAAAGGAAGCCAGCCTTCTCTGGAGGTTGACCTCTGTCCATAAGTGACCCACAACTTTAGAGGTCTTCCCATGTTACACTGAGGTGTTGAACATCAGGTTCAACAAGGTTGCATTTTTAGGTGATAACAAGACTCTTTGATAGGATAAAATAGAACCAAAATGGAATTACTAATTTGATGAGTGGATTATATTGATGTTATGACAAATGGAAAGACTATATTATTTTTATGGACTATGAACTCATCTTGAGATTTTGAATTTGGATGTTGCTTTTTTGGGTTGTTTTAGCTCATAGCTTTTTAATTGCCATTTGATGGTTTAATTTATTGTATCTATGATATACTAGATGTTTGAGATGGATTTTGACTGTAGATTTTTGTAGATATTGTTAATCTACAATAACTCCTCTAGATCTCTAGTTGGTGATACTCTTATGAAGGATTTCTCTACAAGTGTATTGTAACTAAATTCTTTTTACTAAATAACACTCCTCAAAATTTTAATCAGAAAAAATTATGCATACCTTGGTTCCTTTAATTTGGTATCAAAGCCTGATCACGTTAGATTCTAGTTGCTAGGAAGAGGATACTTTTGTATTAATCTTCATTAGAGTTGGAGCTTGCACATAGAGGGTTTTGATCTTATTGCAAGAAGATATGGATAAGTTTTTTGGCACAAAATTTGAGTTGTGGAAGCTCAAGATGGATGATGTGAACATATAATTAGATCTATGGGTGGTAGTATCTAGACACAAACCTAAAACTATATCACATGAAGATTAGGAAAAATGGATAGAAAAGAAAAGGGTCTTACTAGACTCAATTTGGATAGTTTAGTATTACTAAAGGTGCATGTGAAGATATTGTTGCATTAAAATTTTAGAAGAAGCTTGAAGAAATATATCAAGACCAATTCCTTGTCAATAAGTTTTTTTAGCAAGAAGTTATTTACCCTTAGGATGGAGTATGATGGGTCTATTGATGAAAATCAAAATTCCTTCAATATGTAGCTACTAAGTTGCACTCTATGGGACATGAAATTGGGGAGAAGGATCAATGTATGAATTTGATTTGTTATTTACTAGATTCACAAGACCAATTATTCTAGAGCCATTGGGAGGGCTACCAATAATTTCAAGATGAAAGAGTGGTTATATCTTTTCTTTCTAAAGAAATGAGAAGAGTTTTGAGTCAACTAAAGAGACACTAGGAGTTTATGGAAGATACAACAAAAAAATTAAGAAGAATATGAAGCAACACCAGTCTAGATCAAAATCACATGGGATATCAAAATATGAGGAAAAATAATAGAACATTTGAAAATTTGGACACCTAAGAAAAGACCATAAAAATTAATCGAATAATAATAAAGGTAGATTCTTATGATGATTGTGATAGATACTCTAAGGATAAAAGTGATTTTTTTTGTACTCATGCATAAAAAGGTGTTTGGTTGATATAATTTGGTGTCTCCTTTCACATGATCTCACTTTGAGATTTTTTTACAAAATATGAAGAATAAAATGGTGGGATGGTGTATCTTGGAGATCATATTAATCTAAAATTATTGTATTTGGTACTTTTTTTTCAATTCTTTGGTCATTGTGTGAGTGGAATCAATGGTGTATTGAATATCCCTAGTTTGGTAGAAATTCTTACTTTCTGAGTAAACTAAATAACATAGGTGTGTATATTATTTCATGAAGTGGAGAGGGAAAGATGATTAGGGGATTTATATTTTTTGCTAAGGATGTTTAGATTGTCATGCTATGTTTTAGCTAGATGCATGCATGGTTCAATGTAAGAATTCTTGAATTCATATAGTATAGAGATATAAAATATTTAACTTCACCATTGGAGCTAGTAAGAAAGAGATGTGTTGTGTCTACTTCTAATGGTCATCATTTTTATGTGGTTAAGGGTGCATATGATTGGGAGACTAACCTACCAACATAGAAAATAATGTTATGACACCAAAGGATGAGTTACATTGGTGAGAAGGTTTTAAAGATAGTAAAATATAAAAAAATTGTCAAGGGGTTAAATGATTGCAATCTTGAATTTAATTTCTATGAAAACATGTATATGGAAAAGAAAATTGCATTCAATTTTACTCTAGTTCTCATAAACCTTCTAGGGTGTTGGATTTAATCCATTATGATGTATTTTGTCTTGTTAATATTCCTTTTTTTTTTTTAGACTGCAGGAATCGGGTAACACGACCCCCTATAAACTGCAGTGCGCCTGGTAAACTTTTTAACGTGACTGGCGGCACTAGCGCAACACGCCCTCCGGTACCACAGGGTGGGGGAGACTAGAACTCATGACCAGCAGAGCCGCAACAGAATTACTTAGCCAACCGAGCTAGGGCCCCCGCCCTTTAATATTCCTTTTATTTATAAGTATATATTATATTTATTTTATTGATGATAGTAAAAGGGCATGGCTATATTTTTGTAGAAATAAATATAAATTCTTCATATATTTATTTCAAATACTTTAAGGTTCTTGTAGAGAATCAATCTAGTAGGAAGATTATGATTTTGAGGACTAATACAGGTGGTGAATTTTGATTAGTATATTTTTATAAATTCTATAAGAAACTTGGGATAAACATACATAAGACAACTTCATATACCCTTTAACAAAATGGAGTTGCAAAAATAATGCATAAGACATTAATGAAGAGGTCTAGGAGTATACTTAGTGGGGTTAGTTTGGAACAAAGATTATGGGTAAAAGTAGTCTCCACACATTTGTTCCTAGTTAATAGGTCTCCTACATTAGTTCTTTTTGAAAAGACACATATAGAGGCGTGGTTGACAAAAAAAACTTATTTATACATCTTAAAGTCTTTGGTTGTGAGGCATATGCACATGTGCCAAGGGAGTAACTAGTCAAAGTTTGAGAACAAGGATATAAAACATATATCAATTAATTACATTTTTTTGTGAATTAATGCAATATTTGAGATCCCATAATTTAGATATTTTTATATAAAAAAAGTATTATCTTTAGAGAAGTCAAGTCCTCTTCCCTAGTATTTTAGCCAAAGGAGAATGGAAATAAATACGTTGTTCAACTAATTATAAAGGCTAAAAAGGCTAATCTAGAAGCCCACAAAAGACTTAAAGGTATTATTCAACAAAGCCATCTCCTCATCCATAGCCATTCTATAGGATCCATACCCAATAACATCCATACTTAGTAACTCCTTCACCATTATAGGATCATATTTGTTATTATTCAATGAAAAATAACCTTCCAATGAGAAGGATTATACCTCTCTAGTTATTATCTATGTTATGTGTACATCTTGAAATATGAGGTGGAATTTCTACCTCCTCTTTAAAACTATCTGAACTATCTAAAATTTTTCCCTCCTAAAATCCATCATGTGATCTACTTTTGCATGAATTCAACCACACCTTTCTTCCTAGCTTGTTCTAGATACAACACTATATATATGAAAGAATTCAATATCTCAAAAATTACATTTTTTTGATAAAAAAACTTTCTTATCCATAGGATCTCAAAGCTTATACCCTTTCACACTAACACCGTAACTAATGAAGATACACTTAATTACCTTGTTCTCCAATTTTTATCACCTCCTTAGGCACATGATCATATGTCTTGCAAAAAATTTATGAAGATTTTATAATCCTGAACATAATCTTAGCCTTTTGTATCATCATCTTGTTGAATTTATCTTTAAATCTATATTTTAAAATTTATATGATTTTTTTTATATGTCTCCCTATCCCACAATCTTTATAAAATCTATCATAATATGCTATAAATATCTCACTACCACTGATATTTCTCAAAACCTTAATCTTTGTACTAGTTCAATTTTATAAAAGAACCTTAAACTCATGAAAATGACTGGAGAATTTAGATTTACTACTAAGGAAAGACATCCATGTCCTTCTAAATTATTCATCCATGAAGGATAATAAAACCAAATTTTATAAATCAAAGGAACATTTATAGGATTAAAAATAGGTAAGTGCAAGAAGTTGGGTCTACTTTTAGTGGAAGTGTTGGGCTTGAGAAAATCTCGATGAGAATGGGTACCTATTCTATAAATATGGGTACCCATTTAGGATTGAACTCTTGAACCTAAATTTCAACCCATATGAAATGGGTGCCCATTTAGGATCAAACTCTTGAACCTAAATTTCTACAAATATGAAATGGGTACCCATTTTGAGTTTTGAAATGGGTACCTATTTCATTTTAAAATGGGTATACATTTTAGAATAGGCACCCATTTTATTTTACATCATATTTTCACTCCTTTCCAGAATGGATATGCATTATGGAGTGGGTACACATTCCATAAAATTTAAAATTGACAACCATGGTTTTTATTATGTTTTAGGCTTGGAACCTTTGGCTTGCAAGTACAATTCCATGAAAACTATACGAGAAATTTTGACTTTACAATATAGCTAATTTTTTTTTACAATATTAAAAAAAAATCATTATAGATGACAATATCTAGTTTTCAAATATGTATATTTTTAATGATTGGACATTTTTTGTATTCATTAATCAATTCCTAAGGAAACTGATCAATAAACCTTAAATGTTCGGTGTTCAAAAAATTAATTAATTTTTACTTTTAAAGTTTATTTTTAAACTATGTCATCAACACAAACATAATTGTTTAATAAATAAAATATAAAATATTTTTATGATTAGTTTATCTCTAATTATGATTTCCGTAAATGAGTGATTTTAAAAAATGGCAATTATGAATAATTAAAAAATATATATTTGGAGAAAAATATTAAAAGATATCCTCATCAAACATCACTATAATACTCATAATTCTCTAAAACGAATTAAAAAATACTTTTACTTAGGTCAAAGTATGCTTATTGTACATGAGTATATTATGGCCACTAAAAAGTGATAGTAAAAAAATGGTTTTTGTACATTCTATACAAAATTAAATTGTATCATTTGGGAACTAAAATAGATTATATATTTGAAGAATAGACTCAAAATTCTATATTTTATATCATTAAAATTTCTTAGGATTGAATATGTAAGTTCTTTAAATTTTTATTCCAAGTTAAAAAAAAATTACTTTTTAGGAAAAAGACTTCCACTTGTCAAAAAAGTGGACCCAACTTCTTGTCCTTACACAAACATTACAATGAATTAGATCCAACAATCCAAAATATTTGTGAGAACTCAAGTTCACTTTCCATAAATACAATGTTCATGAACAAACATCCAAATCAAGAGCACAATAATTAAAACCCTATGTAAGATTTTTATTTTTAGGGTTCTTAGACCCTTCTCACCTATGTGGCCTATCCTTTGGTATCATAACAATTTTTATCTACTAGTAACTTGGTCTCCAAGTCAAGAGTACCCTTAGGTACCCAAAAAAGTATGACCATCATAAATTGGTGCACATCAAAAAATTTCATTGGTCATGCAAGGATATTTGGATCTCCAATGGGATTTGTCTCTAGATTTAGTTTCATTATTTTCCTTCATTTTATGTTTTTTTTATCTTCCATAATTTATTGTTCGAGTCTTGTTGGTTTATTTAGAATTATTTCTCCACATCTTATCATAAAGTAACAATGACATTGCACCTCATCCTTTTTGAACTTCATGGTAGTGATCTCAATTTATGTCACTAAGAGATTTGATGATTCTTGAAAAGAATATAAAAATTTATTACAAGTACTATCATCCTCATCCATCTTTATTCCAACCAAGTTCTAGTAGAAAACAATCATATTGAAATAATTCAAATTCTTGAGAAAAAAGAAACCATCATCCATCGTAATGGTATACAATGTCTTTCTCTAGAAAATTCAATTTACGATGGATATAGAATAATAAATATCACCCAAATTAGTCTAGATATTTTTAGTGTTGTCTTCTTCATGTACATTCAATAATGCATAGTCTATGAAACATAGCCTAGTGAGGCCCTTTACTTTTCTATCCATTTTTTATAATCTTCTTGTTGAATGGTAGCGGATTCATATATAAATAATATAAACCATAAATGTCAATATAAAATCATGGATATATACAAGGAGGGGATGGTTTTTGGAGAGCACTATGACAAGGTAATAATGGTGGCATACAATGAGGCCACCTGAAGATAGTTGTAAGCCATAATGGATTTACTTTTCTAACCATTAATACCTTTCTTGTGCTTTTCTATTTTCTTTGTTGTTTCTATATTTTTGTTATAATTGTTGGTAGTGTGCTATATTTGTGCTTCTTTCTTCATCCAGTGTGTTTTGTCTTTGCATGCATCATATCTTTGTAAACCCTCCTCCTCAATGCATTACACTTGGTATGAGGTAATAATGGAAAAAAAATGGTTAATTATTCAAACAACCCTCTGGAGATTTGTTGGTTAATGCAAGTTTAAATCCATCAAAGTGGTTTGTGTGATGGTGCTCGCTTTATAGTGATATCATTTTGGAGGTTGATAGAGAAGTGATTCCAAAATTGACATAGTTCATAATCATAGATGATAGAGTCTACAATGAGAACCCTTAACCAAGAAACAATAGTACAGTAAGTGGGCTCCCTTGTGTAATAGAAGATCTATAATGATCCTAAATGAAGATGTGGCTTTGACTCTAGATACAAAAGAAATTTGTTTAAAATAAGTTGTCATTTTTTTCATTGCATTAGATTGTTCAAAATTTCTATGAAGGAAATACCTCAACTAGTGGATATCTAATGTATGGAATAAGAAGTTAGGGTTACACCATTCTTTTTCTATAATGATTCAAAGAGGGATTTTTTAATAATATTTAAAAGTAGAGAAATCCAAGAAACAATGATAAATAGAGAATTATGGCTAGTTGGGAATTCTATTTTTAGGGCTATCTCGTGGTCTTCAAATCTTCTGAATAAGGAGGTGCTTACACTCTCCTATTTGAGATGGATAACTTAAGAAAATATATCACCCCTTTTACGAGCTTTCATCCTACATATTGTGGCTAAATTCAAGAGGCTTATAAGAATTGAGGAAACTAAGAATGCTCTACCACATCTTGATGTGAAGGTTTTAATGTCAATTATGTTGGGTGTTGAAATCTCAAAAAAGTTTGAGGTAGAAACTAAAAAACCTATCTTAATCTTTTAAAATTGAACTTTTTTGGGGCATAAATTCTTACTTCCTCTATAAAAAAGAGGGTCACATAAGGAATAATTGCCCCATATTAAAAAATTGTGAGAATTTTCAAAGAAAAGGGCTGAAAAAACCTAACCCTAATCTATAATCCTTATCAAACAAAAATGGAAATAGGGAGTCTGGGGGAGGTGATGGTCTTGTCATGAGATTCCAAGAGGAGATAAATACTCCTGTTGATAATTTGGAAAGCAATGAAAGGGATATCAATAAGAATAATAGTAATGAAACAAGAGATAATGATTTGGTTCTATCTCTCAAGGAAGATTTAATCTCGAGGAAAGGTGTTTTGAGCAATATTGATAGCATCTCAGGGGATATTTTTTGTATTGGTAACAAAATCCCTCCTCAACCAAGAATTGAAAAGGATCAAGCAAAGAAAATGACACCCAATGTGGTGCCTGATACGGGTATGTGTAGGATCATCATGGAGAAAACAGGCCCTTAAGTGGCAAAAAATTCAGAAAAATCAGAGTTAGGCAACTTAATGTAAAAATTTGAATAATTTATCTATATTATTTCAAAAATATGTAAAAACAGAATCTATAGAAAAATGAATGTAGTTTCTAAACTACTAGGTTTATTTTAAAAAAAATCTATTTGGTGAAAAATTGAAATTTTAATGCAGTAGTAATTAAATTTTAGGGAAGAAAAAAAAAGTAGGTGTCTATCTTACCACCCTAACCATAATAAAATGATAATTTTTTTATGATATTTTAGACATGAGTAGAGGAGTCATGTCCGAATGTGATGCATATTTTTTTTAAATTTTTTTCCAAGTAAATAATTAATTATGAATTTTTTATTACAACTTTAAAAAAATATAAAAACTCGAACTTGGTCAAAACTTCATGAAATTCAATTTTTTTTTTTAATCCTATAGTATGCAAAGCATAGAATGTGATGCATGTTTTGGATTCAAAAAATGTGATACCATTTGAAAGCTATAGATGTTTTTCAATCAACCTATCAATCAACACTTTAGTCGTAATTCAAATAGAAAATAAATAATAATTATTTATTAAATTCAAATAGAAAATAAATAATAATCATTTATTAAATTCAAATTAAAGCATAATTTATATTTATGGAAAGTTGAAAATATCCTTTAAAAACCCTTTTCATTTCATCAATTTTGGGTAAAAAAAAGTTGTCAGCTACATACCCTACAAATACCCATCATATTGCCACTTTTTGGTCCATCATGATCCTGCACATACCCATACCTTAGATGATATTAGATCTAAAACCTTGATACAAAAGAGAAATTCCCAAGGGTTGGTATTATCTATAGGATTAAGCAACAAAGAACTATTAATAATAAAATTATTAATAGATCAAGGGTGTTGCAAGTATGAGTAGTTAGTGTTGTCATTGATGTCAAAAAGTTTGTATTGTCATTGATGTCTATTTTTAGGTGAGATTGTTGCAATATTATGAGAATTTTATGTTATTCATGCTTTCATTAGTTCCATTATCTTGTCACTAGTATAGCTACTGGTGTCAACCTCTAGTGTTGATTTGATAAGGTTATGTATATGGATATGTGATTGAGTTACTATGTTGTAGTTGGCTTGGTGGTAATGAGGAAGCACTAAAGATGATGAGGATATGTCTCGTGTGCTTCGTTTCAAAGAGATTTTGAGAAAAAATGATAAGAAGAGGAAACAATGTGTTGCAGTGGTGTTCTAGGTTGCAGAGGTGTGTTTTTGTGTTGCTTCACATTTCTTCTAGGTTCGAGATCTACCTATGAATTTTAGATATGTTAATGGGAGATGTTTAGAGGTGTTATATCTAGAATTTGGTGGGATAGATAAGTGTGCAAAAGAAGTTGTGTTCACTAGTGTGTGAATTGTCAATTATAGAGGTGTCTGGGAGAAATGTCTTTGCTCCAAATTTCTCCACAGATTGGTTTTAGATCTTTTGGATCTGAAGGAGTGTTGATAGTATTGTTATAATTCTTCAGTTAATGTGGTTCAAGGTTTGGTTCTTCGAAAGATAGTTTCTCAAGTAACAGTGTATAGGAGAATTGCTTTGGTGTACTAAACCTATATGTACATTCTTTATGTGGAAGTTGTTAAGGATTTATTTATATTTTAGAGTGTTTAAGGAATATTCTATATCTTGTTCAAGCATGGTGTGTGGTTCACAAGTCATCCTTGGACTTAAGGAAGCATGTACAAGTAAATTTTTAATGGTGTTTGCATGGGTAATGACCAACTTGGTGTTTACACTAATTACGGTGAATGTTTATTTTTTCTAGAACTGTGTTGTATCATGGTGTTGTTGATTTGGGTCCCAATTAAGGAATTTTATGGTTCACTTTCACTTCTATCTGCCACAAAAGCATTTTGGCACTGACCTAAGTTGAATTCACATGGTTGATGTGCATAGATAACTATGGAGAAGGGTTTCAAGGTTGAAGAAGGTATAAATATGAGTTGAGTTGTTGAGGAATGGTAATATAGATGTGAGAGATGTGAATGATGCAAATTACAGAGTGTTAGAGTGTGAATTTGAAAAGTACAATACAAAATTTCATGTGTTTGATTATTGGATGCAATGAGAAGAAGGTGTCTACAATTCTTCAATCAGACTACAAAGGTGTTGGTGACATTGTGGTGGATTCTAAATTGTATTAAGATGATTTTCTTTGTGTAATGTTTCTTCTCTATCTTCTTTTCTATTTTTGCAGTGAGCCTTTTGGTAGTGATCTTTTCTTTCTTTGAGTAGTGAGCCCTATTGTATTTGGTGTTGATATTGCTTATATTGTGAGCTAATCCTTAGTAGGGTTTTTCCCTTCTTAGGTTTTCCATGTAAATTTGGTGTTCTCTTATGAATGGTGTTAAGTTGTTTTAATTTCTATTATTTTCTTTTCATGCTAAATCATCATAATAGATTTAAGGATTTAATGAATGAATGTGGATTTGAATGTTAATGAGGGTTTTTAAGTTTTAAGGTACAACTAATTCACCCCCCTTGTCAGTTGTCTTATGCATTCAATAAAGGGTGGCTAGAATAATCCCATATTTCAAAGAAGACTCCTCTGAAAGACATATAGTTGTACATTTGGTGAAAATTAATAAGGTAAATGCTCATAACAATATGGTTAACAAAAATGTAAACAATATAGAATCTTTGGATTTTGATCCAAACCCCCCAAGAACCCTTCATAAAGATTTAGAACACAAAATTTTGATCTTGAACCAAAAATAAAAGATGGAAAATAGAAAAAAAGATATATGTATAAATGAAGGAGCCATTGGGGGAAAGTTGGAATAGAGTACAAATGAGCAAAAAGATAAAATAAACTTAAATGAGGGTGATTTTTTCTATCCTGATAAAAAGAATATTGATGAATGGCTAACCTTCCATGGACATAAGTACAAAAATATAGACACCAAAAATATCATTTATTCAAACATACCAAACAAAAACTAGGATAAATAGGTCTTAAAAATCAATTTGGATCTACTAGGAGACAAAACAACTTTGGATAAAAATATGACCATAGAGAGGTGCAATCTTTAAGACTTGGTTGAGTCTAAACTAGGAAAAGGAAAAGGGACTTATGTAAATGAATGGATAGGAAAAATAGGAGAAACGAAGAAAAAAAATGAAAAGAAGAAGTTGACCCTTATCTAAGAAATAACATAGAAAAGGTTATCTTCCTAAAGGTTTGAGGGGTTTAGGAATGTAGAGGAGGGGTAGAAGAAATGGACACAAATCACTCTTAATTGCATCTCATGAAATATCCAGGGTTGGAATCCACTGACAAAAAAAGTTGTATAAGAAGGTTCCTAAATCAAGACAAGACAAAAAGATGTGGTAATTCTTCAATAAATCAAGGTAATAAACTATGCTCTTGAAACTAATCTAAAATTAATTTGGAAGGAATCAACCTTCTTTGCAACCAATCATGAAAAGGAAAAAGGTGGCACAACGATCTCATTATTGAATAAATGGAGAAAATGGGTAAAGACCCATGGCACTTCACCCTACAATAGGGTAGTATGGGTCTATATAGAAAAGTAATAAAAAAATTGGAATTGTTACATCTATGCCCCAAATTAATATAGGCATAGGTGTGAGCTTTGGGAATTGATGAGCAGATTATAGGAGATGCCTTTGATTGTGGGGGGATATTTTAATATGGTGGAAAATAAAGAGGACAATATAGGAGGGAATGAAATGGGGTGGAAAGGGAATGGATTTTTTTTCTAGTATAAGATGATGAGTAGAATTAGGATATTGGACCCCTTAGAAGGTGCCAAAAAGAAAAAACAAGGCTATTTGGTATACTTGGTGCAACTATCAAAGTTGCAACATGAGGATCTATTGCAGACTTGATAGGTTCTATATCAACAAATATAATTTTTTGTTTGATCTAGTTGAGAATGCTAATAATAGAGTTAAGGTTAATCCATGGACCCTCTCACATAATCATCCCATTATAATTAAAATTGTAATTGGGAATAATAGTGGAAAAAATATGAGAAAAAGGATCATCCTCAATTCAAGCCTATTAAAGTTAGAAGACTACTATAATGCAATTTTTACTCTAAGGGAGATAAATAAGTGGTCACTTCAACACAAGTTTTCCATTGAAAGGTGGATCACCAACATTAAAAGTTGTAAAAAAATCTACCAAACCAGTGGTGAACAAAGGGCAAATAGATAAGGAGAACAAAACGCCTCCTATAGTTAAACCTATTGAATACAGAAGGGCATCTTCAAGATGACCCTTAGAATTGTGAGTTAAATAAGAACCTAATCACCATAAAAGGGAACATTTAAGGAAAATAAAAAATTATAAAAACCAAGGTCTTAAGTGAAGGATGACGGTAAATTGGGTATCTCAAGGTGATAGAGGGTAGAGGCCATCTAGGATGAAGATGGTATGATTAAACACTCGAAGGTGATTAACGGAAAATCCTTTCAATTTTGTAAGAGTCTATTCACTGTTGAGTGTAAGAAATAATAATGTGAAGAAATAAGAGACAAGTGCAGGAAACTAATACCAAAAAATATCTCAAAATAAAAAGCATATAAATAATAAACAAGTATTTAACAAAAGAGGAAATAACTAATTCAATATTATCTCTCAGTAATGATAAATCCCTAATAGTTGATTGGCTACCAACTGATTTTTATAAGAGGAACATGGAATGGATAGGTTAAGATCTCCTAAAAGTGTATAAAGAGGTCATAGAGAAAGGTTCTCTAGGGAAAAACATAAACCAAGGCATCAACAAGCTAATTCCTAAAGAGGGAGACAAAACTTTACTTAAAAATTAGAGATCGATTATACTCTTGAATGTCTCCTATAAAATACTTGCCAAAACCATCTCCCAAAGACTAACTATAGTACTCTGTGAAGTCATCAATAAAATCCAAACTAGGTTCATAAAAAGGTAGGTATATTCTTGAAAATTTGGTAACCAATCTGGAGGCAATGGAATGGGCAAGAGTCTCAGATCAAAACATTGGAATGCTACTTTTAGAATTTGAGAAAGCATATGATAAAATCGTATGGCCCTTCATTCTGATGGTACTGGAGGATTTTGATTTTCAAAAAATGTTTTTTCAAATGGTTAAAACACTAATGAAGGATGAAACAACTCATGTAGAGGTTAATGGGGTACTCATAGAAGAATTACAGCTGTAGAGGTCTATAAGGAAAGTCTACCCCCTTGCCCCCTCATTGTTTGTCATTGATGTAGATGCTCTGCACTACATTCTAAGAGACCCTACACTAAGCCCAATTTTTCAAGGGCTATCTCTATATATTGAGGAAGAGCTAATCAATATACAATTTTTTTTATGACACAACACTTTTTGTCAAACTAGAAAAAGGTAACTTTGAAAATTTGATGAAAAAAATGGATATTTATGCAGAAGCTATTGGAGATAAAATATCAAAAGGGAAGACCATCCTTTCAGGCTGGGGAAACCATCAACCTGATTGGATTAATGAGCATGAGTTCTAATGGGGTGGACCAAACAATATTGTATGATAATTAGGGATCTCCTTTGTGGTGAATCCAAATCTAAAGGATATGTGGGACTAGATGAAGAAAAAAATTGTGAAAAAATTGGAAGCTTTGAACAACAAAAACCTATATTATAGGAAGAGAACAAGTCTATCAAAAAATTCTCTCCTTATGTAACATTTAATATTGAAATGTAGGATTATTTTTGGCTCTATGCTTGGGAGATAGAATAACAAAATTCAAACACTCTCACTTAAGTATAACCCTAGAGATCTCAACCTCAAGTATGTAAAGGAGAAAGAGATCTTGCAATAGGGCTGTCCTAGGGGATGATTGTAAATTAATGAGGGTTTCACCACCAAGTTAAGACTTGGAAAGACACATGCAATGCAAGATGTAATGGGTATGTGCAACATCATCATGGAAAAAATAGTCCCTTAAGTGGCAAAAAAATAGAAAAATTAGAGTTAGGAAACTTGATGTAAACATTTGAATAAGTTATCAATATTATTTCAAAAATATGTAAGAATAGAATTTGTAGAAAATTGAATGCAGTTTCTAAACTACTAGGTTTGTTTAAAAAAAAAAAAATCTATTTGGTGAAAATTTGAAATTTCAATGCAGTAGTACTTAAATTTCAAGCAAAAAATAAGGAGTATGTTTGACCACCCTAACCACAATATAAAATGCTAATATTTTCTTATAAGATTTTAGATATAAGTAGAGGATTCATGTCCTGATGTGATGCATATTTTTTTTTAATTTTTCCCAAGCAAATAATTAATTATGATCTTTTTATTACAACTTTTAAAAAATATAAAAAACTCGTATGTCTGACCACCTTAACTTGGTCAAAACTTCATGAAATTCAAATTTCTTTTTTTAATCTTATAGTATGCAAAGCATAGAATGTGATGCATGTTTTGGATTCAAAAAATGTGATGCCATTTGAAAGATATAGATGTTTTGCATTCAGTCTATTGATCTGAACTTTAGTTGTAATTTGAATAGAAAATGAATAATAATTACTTATTAGATTCAAAGTAAAGCATAATTTATATTAGTGGAAAGTTGAGAATCTCCTTTTAAAACCATTTTTGTTTCATCAAATTTGGGTAAAAAAAAATCATCAACCACATACCCATCATATTGCCACTTTTTGGCCCATCATGATCCTACACATACCCTAATGCTTAACCCTAATATAATGCAATCTTTCACTAAATGACCTAAAAATGCATGAAAATCAAAATAGAAAGATGCAAGATAAAAGTTGTGCACCTAGAAAACTGAAGGAGATTGAATGAAGCTCTAAAATTCTAGAATAACCAAATTTAATGTTGACTGGGAATCATATGCCAGATTGGGTGATTTAGTCCTAGATTTGGGTTTTTGTGCAAAAACAAGAATCTGGCAAATAGGTGTCTAAAACTGCAAAAACCTAAAAATGACCTAAAATGGGACTCATATGCTAGAATTGATGTATCAGTCCAGTTAGGGTTTCATAAAGCTTCAAAGTCTAAATCTAGTCTTCAAGGTCTTCTCTATGCTTCCCAATTGATTTCAAGATTTGAAACCCTAATTTTCAACCTGTAGAAGTCCTCCAAATATCTCAAATGCAAGGTGACAACTTTGACAACTTTAAATACCTTAAGAAATTTTTTCCAAACTTTCTCTTCAATTTTTCTTCAACCTAAACCTACAAATAACACACTAACGAGAGGGAAAAATGTTGTGTTTTAGTGGAAAGGGGTTTTCCTTGGTCAAAGCCATTTTGGTAATCAAACCTTGAAATGAAATGAAATAGGAATGGAGAATGATGAATGAATAAAATATGATGTTGCAACTCACCAAACCCTAGCAATGAAGTGCTACAAACATATATGAGATGGCTCCAATGGATGTAGATATTGACTCTTGCTTGAATGTGATAGATCTTGTATGAAATTCTAGCTTGAATCATGAAACCTACATCTCAATTTTTATCTAAAAAAAATATGATGCATGAAGACTTTGACATGATGTTTGACACATGAATAATGCTCTAAAATGCTTGATAATCTAGCCTTGAAGACACTTGAATTCTCTTGCAAACTCAAACTTGCTATTACAATGCTCATTCAACTTGCTAGATGATCTCTTGAATTCTCTTGTGAACTCAAATTTTCTATTAGGATGCTCATTCAACTTTCTAGGTGTAAAATGAGTGAAATAAACTTGTATTTATACTTAATTATTGTTAAGGGTGAAAATTGTGTCCATCAAATGAATCAAAAAAGTGATGGACCACTGATTTTTCTATGACCTTAAACAACTCAAATAATGTAAAATAAGATGGCAATAATAATTAAAAAATGTAACCTAAGTGTTATAGCAACTATGGGGGATGTTTTTAGAGCATAAAAAGTTGTGTACCTAGCTAGAAAGTTGTTGTTTTTGGGCTATAGAGGACTCATTCACCTTCGGTGGCGAATAGGTCCAATTATGGTTTCACAAAACTAATTTCAAGATCTTTTTCCTTAATGTCTACACTCTTAAATTCCCTGTCGTCCAGTTCTGGAAGTCTAAATTCAATTTTGTAGAGCTCTTTCCATGATCTTGCACTTTGAATGAAAACTTTTGCAACTTTGCAACTTTGACAATTTTGCTCCAATTCTTGCTCAACTTGATCTTCAACCTATAAATATGCAAACACGCACTCAAGGGAAAAAAAACTTGTTTATTTGTTAGTGAATGGGGGTTTTCCTTAGTCAAAACCCTAGCAGGTAATTAAACCAAATGATGAAATGAAGGAAATGAAGCATGAGACATGAAATATGTAAATCATGTCACCTTGGATGTTGTCTTGTGAAAAAAATCTATAAACTAACATGTAGTGGCCATGAATAATGTAGATCTTGGATGTGAAGTGATGCTTGTGAATGGATCCTTAACACAAAATTAGCTATCTTAGCTCAACTACATGCATGAATGCATTAAACCCCTGACATGATGATATGAATTTGAATTGCTACAATAAGCACTTGAATTCTGCCTTGAAATGCATTATGAATTCTCTTGAAATGCTTTGATATCCTTGATCACTTGAATGCTTGAATACTTGAAAGTATAGGATGCTTGTAAATTTTCTGGGAGAAACAATATGAATTAACCCCTTATTTATACTAAATTAGGAGATTAACCCCAAAATTAAAAGAATTAAGGCTAACACCAGATCTGGAAAGAAACATAATTAAATTCCCACTAGAATGAAATTCAAAAAGGGGGGTCTCATTAAGGGAGGACCCATTCACCACCTTGGGTGAATGGGTCCTCGCTAAGTTTCCAGGACCAAGCTTCGAGGCACTGAAAGAAGGCTAAAAACCCATTCTAGATCAACTAAGAAAGGGGGATCTTGTTAAGGGAGGACCCATTCACCATTAAGGGAAAATGGGTCCTGGCTCAACTTATTAGAACCAAAATTTTCCCAATGAAATAATTTGTTAATTAAATTATGATTGTTGAGAAAGATTTTTAGGTGTCAGAAATAAGGCCTAAATTTGAATCAAAATGGAGTTAATAACTCCAATTAACCACATTTAATTAAGACCATGTAGATAAGTGTGAAAGTGATTTAAGAACACTTTACAACACTTAAACAAGGTACACATTATGTATAATTTATTTATAAAGGGTCCCATTAGGCTTAATTAAGCAAATAAGTCTTAGAAAATTTTGAAAATGTGTTACAACACTTTACAAAACCTTTGCAAAGGGCCAATTAAGGCATGTTTTAGTCAAATAAAGGTCCTAGAATAGTGTGAATGTGTACAAAAAATTTCAAAACCACTCCAAGACACCATTAGTTCAACTTTAATTTCAATTATCAAACCAAGAAAGGAAAATGCTACCTTTTCTATTTCTATATTTTCCCCCACTTTAGTGAGAGGATGACCTCATGTCAAAATCACACTAAAGTAGACATCCAAGACACTTAAGTATGTAGCAATAACAAAGATACATGATCATACCCTATCAAAGGCCAAGAAAAATAAACAAAAACAAAGGATCAAGCATAACCATTTCAATGCAATGTGAGGCGATGGATGTTTATCCATAACGTATGTTGCTCACTCTAGGGTAGTGGAACCTCAGTCTGTCCACAAGGTGAGTTGTCCCAAAATATGTGTATGCTCACTCTAGTTTAGTGGAACCTCAGTCTATCCACTAGGTGAGTTATCCCAATGATGTGGAAAATGAGAGAGTCATATTAGCCTCTCATACTAGATATTGAAGTTATTCTCTTGAGAACTTTGATAAGGCACCATAATGAATTTTTTTTTGTAAATGCTTTTGAATGTCATGTAAAAAAAATTCTTAAAGGGGATTTTTCTTTATTAATGTAACGGAGTTCTTCTTAGGGACCATTGTGCTTAATGTCTCCAAGAGAGGACAAGTCAAAAATGTCAGATCATCACCCATGGGATGCCTCATTTACATCATACCAAGAGAATAGATCGTACACTCTTGGATGCCATCAAACCCAATGACACCACCAAGAAGATGACACATCACAAAAAAAGGAAAATCATGCCATGAAATTTTCCAAAAAATATCATCTATGTATGCCCCCACTTTGAAACGGTTACTACACTATTATTGTGAGTAATTGCTTTAAAGTAGCCATTGTTTTTTATCCCAAGACATGAGTTATTTCCTCAAAAATCCATATGCCAAGTTATATGTTTCCAAAGCAAGATGCGTCATGAAATAGGAAGGAATGGTTGCCCCCACAAGTACATAAGGGATCTATGGATTTGGGGTCAGTATGTCTATGCTATAATATTGTCATAGAGCACATAATTGACGTCATTCCCCAAATACTCATAGAATTGTAGAAATGACACAAAGAGAGTGAAAAAAAGGAAAAACCTTTTGGGTCAACATGGAAGAGAAATAAATGTCTCGATGCCTTGCATCATCCCCAAAAGGAAAACACAAGACAAATGAAAGAGATAAAGAAAAAGATTTTGGGTCAACACGGAAGAGACATAAATGTCTCAACACCTTGCATTATCCTTAAAAGGAAAACACAAGAAAAATGAAAAAGATAAAGAAAAAACTTTTGGGTCAACATGGAAGAGACATAAGGGTACTGCCACAATAGTGGTTTACACTTTCTGGGAGATCTTGATTTATGCTCAAATCACATGTTTGTAGAAAATATAATGAGTTAAGCCTTGAAAAGTTCCATTTAAAGGATTCCAGTTGAAGAGGGTTTGATCAAACCACCTTAGACCAAACCCCCTTGGATAGAACCCCACTAGTTTTAAGCCATACCTATAATAGAGTCTCCTTTACACCTATCAAAATGTTAATAAAAAACCACTTTTGATTTACCTTTTGGGGGATCAAATGAATACATTATTTTTTTAAAGTATGTAGTCTTTATTATAAGCTTCCAAAAAAGTATAATTCTAATTAAATTAAATTTTATTATTATATTTATTTTTTATTTCTTGTGAATGTAGGTTTTTCATCAACAATCAAGCTCTTTGTTCTACACATGTGGAAAAATAGGAAATTATAAAAAAAGGTGAAAAATATGACTGCACCAAATATTGAAGTCCTTGATTCAACAAAAAAAGAAAAATTGAATTCAGACACATACAAAAAAAGTTACGTGTTATACGGTCTACCTATGTTTGAATTGTAATTGGTTTCACTTCGAAATTTGATTAAGGAAAAAATATTGAATAAAACACTATCTAACCAAGTGGAAGCACTAGATATCAGAGTTACAAATCTAAATTCAAAAGAATTAGAATTTTATCCTTCATGGAAAAAAAGTTATACATTATATGGTGAGCATTACTTTTTAAAAATGTTGCTTTCTAAAAAAAACTAGTTTTCAAGGGAGATGGAAAAATAAGTGCAATCTGATTCCAAAATTTTTGAAAAAACTATTTAGAATCTACAAAAAAAATGACATGAAACTCTAGTTTGCATCATCTTCAAATTCCTCACGGTTTAGCTGCTATAGGTGCCCAAAAGTGAAGATTTAGTTAGAAAAAAATATTTTAGTGTCCAGTTTGGCCAAAAATTGTAAACCACTACTCTGGGATCACTATAAATGTCTCAATGCCTTGAGTCATCCCCAAAAGGAAAACACAAGACAAATGAAAAAGATGATTATGACATAGATAAGAATGAAGGTACATATAGAATAATGCATAAAAAAGAGAGGAGCATCAAACAAAACATCATGGGGGATCAAATTACACACATGCAATAACATAAGGAAAAATCAAAAAGAAAAAGACTAGTAAGGCACAAGTGAGTCAACCTAAAGTAGGTCATCCACCTCCCAATCTCGGTCAGTATAAACAGAATGTGGGTGACTAGCCAAAGTGACAAAAAAAAATACATTTCTAGGACAAGGCTATAAAATTCTTTCCCCCACTTTGTGCAAGACAAGAATGAGCCAACATAAGTTAGGAAAATTAGCTCCTTGTATTAGAGAAAATGATTTGTAATAGGCGTAAAAAATGTAATAGTGAGAATGTTTTAAGATTCTACAACTATTACATAACAAGGAGTTGAAGGATATGTTATTCAATCACTTGATAGCAATCATTACCATCAAATTGAAAATTTCTCAAGATCCATTTGTATGCACGACACTCATTAGTACTATGTACAAGAGTTTTGTTGTATCGACAATGGTGCAAGAGCACCATGTTGCATTCAAGTCTCCATGAGGGTAATTTGTAAATAAGTGTTCAATGAGTGATTTTGGGTCATTCAATATGATCTTTCAAGACCATTATAATATATTTAAGTCATTTGATAGGTATTTGGATAGGTTATGTGGTCATTGTGTCAAATTTGCAAAATTTGTAAATGTTGTCAAGGAAAAGTGTAAAAATGGGAATTGAAGAGTCTCATAGGTGAAAACTTAGTTAGATTAATTTTTTTTGAGTTGGTTATGGTTTTTTAATGCATAAATAAGCCTCCTATACTTTGACGCAAAAGAGGAGTTTTGAATTGTAATAGAAAATCATGAATGAAACTCTATTATTTCTAAGAAATAACTGGTAAAGCAATGTTCTAGGCTATTGTACAGCTCCACACAATTATATTTTGGAGGGTAAGTAATTTGGAATGATTAACATATGAGTCTAGATCATTTTTTAGTTTTTCTTGTGGAATTTCATTAAGAAACATGAAACTTGTTGCATTTTCTTTGAAACTAGTCTTGAATTTCCAAGTAGGGGACTCGAGAGCAATCAAAATGACATAAGTTTCATCTTACCTAGTGAAATCACTCCAAACCTGGTAGAATGATAGAATTTGGGATGGAATTTGATATTATGTAAGTTTTAGGAGTCTAAATTATGAGGGTTTATATGGGTTTGCATGATGCCCTAGATAGGAAAATTGCATGTTTTGAGTGAAATTTGGGGATTGAAAGTAGGAAATGGTTGTGAATCCATTGGGTAGAAAGATTTGAAGGTTCTTCAAGCGTGAGCAGACATTTTTGGACATGTTGGATGTTTTTTTAGGGTGAGTAAAGGTTGGGAAAGTAGATATTTGATAAACCCCCTTCTAATCAAGCAAAAATGATGCTTTGGTGAACCCGAGACTTGGAGGGTTTTCATGATGTTAAAAATGGTGGATTTAGTGTTTTTGAAATCTAATAAATGACTATTTGTAGGTTTTGGGGGTTGGAAAATGGTTTAGGTTGCACTTTCTTTGAAAATAAATCTATTTGGGGGTCTAGGACAATGTTAAAGTATAAGTATGTGAGTTTTTTTCAAAAGAATCATATGTCATTTTGAAGTATGCTAAAAAAATGCTCTAATGGTGGTTTGTAAAGACTGATGGTTGGTGGGTGTGGCATAGAAAATTGGACACTCTTGAGAAAAGAGACAATTTTATGCTTAATTTAGAGCTACTTTTGAGTACCCCTACATTATTCATTCTTCAAAACAATATTTATAAGCCCCTAAGATCCATTATTTTTTATCTAGAGGCCCATTTCACTTAAAAAGTCACTTAAATCCTGACAAAAAACACTTAATTCATGCATATCCCTAAAACCCACCTTCAAAAACCACAAGTGGGACCCATTTTCCACCTTGGGATAATGAGTCCCCTATGGTGGACCCATTTTCCAAGGATGACGAATGAGTCCCTTTTGAGGGAAATTTCAATTTTGAGTGGGAATTTAATCAATTCAACTAAAATTTTTAGTTGATGTCGGCCTCTTAGGTCTAAATAATAGGAAAATTAGGTGTTCATGGCTAGAAATACACATTTTAGGTAAATTTTCATGTCTCTTAGTCATTTTAAAAAAGTGAAATCAAAAGTCAAGTATTAGGAGTCTTCCACAATAAGTTTTATTTGCATTTTCTACAGCAAAGCTGAAGCTTTAGGGTAACAAACTAGGGTTTTTGTAGGTCTTCAAGCTCACTTCTTACTCAAGATCCAACATTGCAAAGAGTTGATGATGGATAACTATGGTGAATCATGGAGAAATCTATGTTGAGGAGATGAAACTGGCCATCAAATCACACCTAAATACTTTTTTCAAAGTGATTCCATCTTCCATCTTCTCCCTATCTTTAGAATTAAGGTTTGCATTACTTTTGCATGACATTTACATTCATTTTATATGTTGTAGGGTTTCTAGGGGTTGAACTCTTGCATCATTCAAATCACATTTGCTCATCTTATTCTAACACAATAGAATAGGGTTTTGTCATACTTCAGATTTTCTTAGTCTTTAACACACTTAAGGCTAGGGTTTTATGCAGATTTTTATCCATTCAAGGTTTGATTACCCAATTAGGGGTTTGACCAAGGAAAACCCCCCATTAGAAAATAAATTTTAAGCTATTTTGTAGGTATTTTCTGAGATCCCGATCCAGATTTCTATCAAAAAGTGTTGTACAGGTGACAAGATGTAGGTCTAAGATTTGAATTTGTAGAAAATTGAAAAAGGAATAATTCACCATGGATGGAAAATGAGTCCCATTTGAGGTGGTTGACAAAGTTAACTACAGATTCCAGTACTCAGTGAACAAAAACCAGTTTACAAGAAGAAAACCCTAACCTGGGATTGATTCACCCAGGGTGGCAAATGAGTCCCACTCAACCTAAAAGCCATATTTTCCAAATTTCTAGAGTGCTATCGAGTCTTCATCAGTATCAAAGGTGGACACATTCTGAATTACAACTTTCTGTCTAGTTTCATTTGCATTTTTTATCATCTTTCTAAGCTTTTTACAAACATTGCTGTGTTTTCAAACATTGCTTATTTCATTAGTTTTGCATTCATAATCAATCAATTTCATTACTTATCTACATTTAGATCATTTCATTTAGTCATAATTCCATTATACATTCCTTTATTTGAGTGAACCACCTCAATTTTAGTGTTCTATCTCTCTTCTTTTAGGTGAAAAACCCTAAAAGTGCAAGAGAAGTCCATACAACACCATAAAATTGATGGTTCATTTTGGTGAACTTGCATATTGAACATTATATCTTTCTAATTTGCATTTGCATTTGCATCCCAGGACTCAATTACATTGTCTTTTGCAATGTTTTTGCATCCTAGGGCTTCTTCAAATTGCATTAGTGAAACTATCATTTAGAAGTCATTATTGCATTTCCTTTCATCACATCATTCAAAAATTATGCATTTTTAGTCCTTATTTGAACTATACAAACTTGAACAAATCTAGAAAAGACAAAAAGATCAGCAAAAAATTAAGCAATACCTCTCCTAGGACTCATTTTCCACCTTGGGTGAATCAGTCCCAATGCACTCTTTGCATCAGTGTTTTCAAATTTTAGTTTCCTGCTTTGCACTTTTCTATTTTTTGTAGTTCTATTTTTGTTTTAATTTAATTACTTTATGTTATATCTAAATCATTTGCATAAGCATCATTTTGTTTCATGGCATCTATGGATAGTCTTAGACTTTTGCACTTTTCCTTTTTAGCATTAGTTCCTAGTTCTTTTAAATTAGATTTGTCAATACATAAAAACAACAAAAAACCACAAACATCAAACCAACCTTTCAAACAAATGATTCAATTCAGAAATACCATCTCATCCAAGCCTCATAGTAGTGATGATGTAGACAAGTTAGATGAAGTTTTTCAGGACTTTATCTTTCTCACTTCATCCTCTAAAGCTTTTCATGAGAAACCTCAACCAATTGACAATAACCTATCCCCCAAACCTTTTAGTAGTGATTACCTTGACTTGTTAGATGAAGCCCTTTAGGACGTCATCTTGTCTATGCCATCCACTAATGTTTGATATGACCAACCTACAAAAAATAACACTAATGTCTCTAAAGTTTTCCATGAGCAACCTAAGACAATCAATGATAACTTACCCCTCAAACCTTTTAGTCGTAATGACCTGGATATGTTAGATGAAGCCCTTTAGGACTTTGTCTCGTCTAAGTCATCCATTAAGGTTTGCTGCAAACAATCTAAAACTAATGACATTAATGTGATTCGACCTTAAGTCATTCTTTACTCAACCTCACATAAACTAGATCCTTCTAATAAACCCAAGTTCACTCTTTACCCACCTAAAACTGATGTGTTGCAGCAATTCAATAATATTACTATTGATCATACGTATAATACCCGAAATAATCTACAACCACCAAAACCAATCCCACCCTCTTTACCTTTGCTTAATTCACCTAGTGCTCCTAATTTTCCTTCACACACAAAGGAGTATGATCTTTTTGAACAACTCAAGAATACTCCTGTAAAGATTTCCCTTTGGGATTTACTTCAAAATTCACCAAATTACTACACTATTCTTCAAATATCCTCACAACACATTGTGGTTCCTCCTGGTACAACTTCGAATGATGTGGCATCTTTAATACATGGAATGAATAAAGTTAATCTTGACATTACTTTCCATCAACATGAGCTCCCTCCTTTAGAGTTACAAAAACAAAATGAAGCCTTTATGATAATTGCTCAATTCAATCGAATAGCTATCAAAAGAACCCTCATTGATAATGGTTTTCCCCTTAATGTGTGTAGTGTGAATCTCCTTGATATATTGCATGTTGAAAAGTCACAAATATAACCTGATTCCTTATCCATTGGAGGATTTGAAAATACAACAAAGCAACCACTCAGTGTAATCAGTTTGCTTATTACTGTTAGGGTGGCTACTATGCAAACTCCTATTCATGTCATTCCTTATGATCTTTCATATAATCTTCTTTTAGGAAGACCATGGATTCATGAGATGAATGTAGCGCCTTTGACCCTTCATCACATAATGAAATATGTCTATAACAACATTTATCAAGTTGAAATAGACCCTGAGCTTGAAAGTTTCTTACTCCTTGAAAAAGGAACCACAAGTCCTCTAAATACATTAATCCCAACATCTAATATAGAACCTTTTGAAATTGAATAAGTAGATGAGGAATCAGTGTCTAAATTATTTTGTGATGATCGGGGATCCTTAGAATTTACACCTTCATTTATGGGAAAATACATAATAACGCAAAAGAAAGATGAGAAACCAAAACAACCAACTGTCATGTCGACTCAAAATTCTAAAAAACTTCTCAAACATCTATCTCCTCTACTTTGGAAGAAACTACAACATATACAACAAATTTTGATGAGATAGATTATCAACCTTCACCTAATCCAAAAGAAATGGAAATACTTTATGGAAAAGGTTATGAACTTGTGAAACAATTGGGATATACCAAAAAAGGATGTGGAAAGAATGAACAAGGTATTCATGTCCCTATAGAACCTAATACACAAGAGACAAAAAATGGGTTGGGATATTCTTTTTCTAAAATTACAAAAGCTACTCAAAGACAATCTTTGAATATCAACACTATTGCATGTCAACCAAAACACAAAATCACAATCAAACATCGTGAATTACTTGACATGAACTTATCACCATCATGGCAGTATGTTGACAGTGGTGAAACTCTAAAAACAAAGTTAAGACTATGATGACACATCCTCTACTACTCCCATGAAACAGGTTACTTGTGTTGTGATCATTTCCAAGCAAAACAATAGTGATATCACTGAAGAACCATATGATCCTAAACTTCCTAAGTCTAATGAACTCCCCTTAAGAGATACAATACATGTACCAATGGACATAGATGATAAAGACAAAGTTATTAAAATTGGGAAGTGCCTTGACGATGAAGAACGAGAGGACACTACAACTTTACTTCATGATTTTCCTAAATTTTTTGCTAGGAAATACTCTGATATGCTAGGAATTGACCTAAAAATTGTGACACACAACATCGTTCTTGTTGAAAATGCTAAACCCATTCGCCAAAATATACAAAAAATGTACCCTAACATAGCCTTGCATGTTAAAGCAGAGCTTGAAAAACTCCTTGATGCAAGCTTCATTTGACCTATTGATTATTCTCCTAGGATCTCAAACATTGTCATAGTTTCTATACCCGATAATTGAATTAGGGTATGCACAGATTTTTGTGATTTGAATAAAGCCTGTTTAAAAGATGACTTTCTGCTTCCTAATATTGACATGATCGTGGATTCAATTGCTGGACATGTTTTGCTGTCATTCATGGATGGATTTTCTAGTTATAATCAAATCCTTATACACCCTCAAGATCAATACAAAAATTTCTTTACAACTGTTTGGGGAACATTTTGCTGGGTTGTGATGCTCTTTGGTTTAAAGAATGCTAGTGAAACTTATCAACTAGCAATGACCTTGATATTTCATAATTACATACATAAAATCTTGGAAGATTATGTTCATGATATCCTTGCTAAATCCTTAACAATACAAGACAATGTAAATGTTCTTCAAAAAATATTCAAATGCATACGTAGATGGGTATGTGCAGGATCATGATGAACCAAAAAGTGGTGATATGATGGGTATGTGTAGGGTATGTGGTTGATGACTTTGTTTTTACCCAAAATTAATGAAACGGAAATGGTTTTTTAAGGATATTCTAAGCTTTCGACCAATATAAATTATTCTTTACTTTGAATTTAATTAATAATTTTTATTCATTTTCTATTTGAATTATGACTAAAGTTTTGATTGATAGGGTAATTGAAAAACATCTATAGCTTTCAAATAGTATCACATTTTTTTGAATCCAAAACATGCATCACATTCTATGCTTCACATACTAGAGGAATAAAAAAAAAAATTGAATTTCATGAAGTTTTGACCAAGTTAAGGTGGTTAGACATACGAGTTTTTATATTTTTAAAAGGTTGTAATTAAAAATTCATAATTTATTATTTAATTGGAAAAAAATTACAAAAAAATATGCATCACATCCGGACACGAGTCCTCTACTTCTATCTAAAATCTTATAAAAAAATATTATCATTTTATTATGGTTAGGGTGGTCAGACAAACACCTATTTCTTATTTTTCTCTGAAATTTAAGTACTACTACATTGAAATTTCAAATTTTTACCAAATAGATTTAAAAAAATAAAATAAACCTAGTAGTTTAGAAACTACATTAAATTTTCTAGAGATTCTATTCTTACATATTTTTGAAATAATATAGATAACTTATTCAAAATTTTATGGCAAGTTGCCTAACTCTGATTTTTCTAAATTTTTTTCCACTTATGGGCCTGTTTTTTCTATAATGATCCTGCACATACCCAAATATAAAATGAGACTAAATCCAAAAAAGTGTGTCTTTTGTGTAGATAGTGGCAAAGTTTTGGGGTTTGTCATATCTCACAGAGGTATGGAAGTGGACACAAAGAAAATTGATGCCATTATTAACATTCCACCTCCTAAGAACATTTCTCAATTGCCCATGTTACAAGGCCAAATTCAAGCTATCTGTCATTTTGTAGCATCTTTAGCCAATCACACATTACCCTTCACACATCTCCTCAAAAAGGATGTACACTTCGATTGGAATGAGGACTGTAAATAGGCTTTTGAGAGTTTAAAGGAATACCTTGCAACTCTTGTTGGATTTCAGTTGTTTTGTGGTTTTTCCTTGATGTAAAAAAATGATTTGTAGTTACATGTTACAGTTATAGGTCTTTGATTCAAATCTTTGATATATATACATTTGTTGAGGCTGACAATGTCTATTACTTGTGTTTCAATAGTTTGATTCCTCAAAGACTACATGTCACAGTGTTTTCCATAGGTATATTCAGTAGGAATATTTAGGTTGTCTTTGAATGATATATTAATGCATTTCCAATCTTATGTTATTGCACTATTATATTGTTTTAAGGCATTCATGATGTTTTGACTTGATCATTAAAGTCACAATGTGAATACGGTGATAATAAAAAGAAATGGTTTTCAAACATATTGGATGGTTATTCATAATTCAAAATTCAAAGTTTCACAACATTCTTTGTTTCACTTGATATACTCAGGGACAACATTCAATATAGGTTGACTAATGCTTGGTATATTCTTGTGTTATGGGAACATTGTATTTATTTTTTGATGCAATCATTTATATGTGCTTGACATATATTTGTTAATAATGTTAATGGGATTAAAACCCCATCAATGGTGAGCGATCACTTTCTAAAGTGATAAAGGTATCGGGAAGCATATTATTGAAATATTTAATAAAGCTTATACTAAAGGTTTATTGGTATCAGGTTTTATTGAATCAAATTATGGTCACAATTTGCTTGTGACATCGACAACTATTATTTGTTGACTTGTCACTGATATCCATCATCCATTCTGTGATAGCTTATTTGGCATCCGCAGATATCCTTGTTCCATGTGGCATTGACAGTTTGGAAGTAATAATTAAAGTGATTATGTTGTTGGAATTTGTGATAACTTTGGCAGCAGATATTATTGTTGTCAGCATTTGTAATGACTTTGGTAGTGAACTTAAAATTATTATTACTGATTGTTAAGTCATTGAAATGAAGAAGCTTGTTTAGGGAAAAAGACATTATGTTGATTCTTTTTGCAAAGAATAGGGTTTTAAACCCTAGACGCCATGGATGATTTGCTCAACTACAATGGAGCTCTTGAAGCTCTCACATCTGACACTAAGAGAATATGATAAGTCCAATGGCAAAGAGCATGGATAAATTTACTATAATTTTGGTTTGATTGAATGGCAGTAAGAATGGTTTTCTAGTTTGTAAACTATCAATGGTTAAGAGCTCGAATGTGGACATTAGTCAGAGGAGATTCAATGGCATCTTTCTAGTTGGGTCGTTATGAACTCCTTGACAGGTCATCATGATTTTCATTTATTTTTTTCCACCATGACAATGTATTGAAAACTTTATGTGGTTTTTTGGTTTTGATTAAAATATTTTGGATTATTCTGTTCAGGCATCTTAAGAGTTAAGTATTATTGATTTTAGTTTAAAAACCTGTTAGGGTTTCTAGAATCTCATTTTGAAATGCAACAGAATATATTGTTTTTGTTGAAGGTTTAGTAAAGTTTGTTAAGAGAAATTATTTAGGGTTTCTCATTCAAACCCTAACCCAAGTTTATTTACAGTTATTCAAACTCCATACAAAGATTATTATTTGTAGGGTCTTTAAAAGATGATCTTTAGGCATTTTCATGTGTTACCTAAAAGAGGAATATGATGTTTCATACATAGTAAACAAAAGTGGTATTGCATTGAAAATATTTATATTGATACTCATATTATTGTCCTTAAAGAATATTTTTTTCATTCTCATACAACATTCTTCAATGTGCTTATTGAAAATATTTAATAGTCTTCTATTGAAATTCTAGGACTGCAATTTGCACTTCTAGGGTTTTGATAGAATACTGTATTGTTTTACATTGTAAAGGAGTTAGTTCTCCTGTATCTTATGAGGTTGGTGCTTCTGAATTTTGTGGAGTTGTTACTCTTGAACTTAATGGATTTGGTGCTTCTATACTTTAAGTAGTTGGTTCTCCTATACTTTAAAGATTTGGTGCTCTAAATGAATATTTAAGAGAGATTTTTTAGTGGTTTTTATTCCCCAAGAGGTTTTTCCACTTACGACATATAATGTGTTATGAGATGTTTTTATGTGTGTGATTTTTCTTATCTGTCTATTTTTAAATGTGTCACCAAATACATTGAATGGTTATTAATCATTATTCTTTCATATCTACCAATGTATACATCACGTTTTCATGCATAAAAGGTTCTAGTTTAAAGTGAGCTCTAATACATGTGAAAGTGTTAAGTTTCACTTCTGTTAATGTTTTATGTTTAATTCATGGTTCATGCAAATACAATACTGTTCATGGACAAGTCAAATTTTTTCTTTGAATTGTCATTTGGTGTTTTGATTTAAAAGTCAAGTTTGCTCACATACTGTCATTTGTTCTCTTTGTTCAAAAGACAACATGCATTCTTGATTTTGAAAATATTGTGGCTTTCATAAATCACTGATTCACAATTGGTATCAAAGCATAGGGTCCTTTTATAGGTCTAATCCACCTAGGATAGATTATGGTTATTGGAAGTCTATCAAACATATCTCAAGTTCAAGAAGGTACTTTTGTGACCAGAGCCAAATCCTTGTTTAATAAAGTCTAGTCAACTTAAGGATTCCCGGTATTGAATTGTTGTGTCTAATATGGAAAAAGGTAGAAGGAATAAGGGAAAAAGAATTTCACAGCAAAATACTAACCATCAAGCTCCACCTAAACTTAATATGAGGAGTAATGAAGAAGAGACCATAAACAATAACCCAGAATTAATAGAGTATCCTACATTTAGAACACCTCATTTTGAAGGTATCAATTGTATTCTTTGGAAATACAGGATGGAGACATATTTGTCTTCCTTAGGGTTTGATGTGTGGGCTGCAGTAGAAAGAGGTTGCACTATATCAATGATATCTCCTTCCACACATAAGGAGAAGACAACTCTTGAATTCAATGCTAAGGCTATAGATGTTATTTTCAATATTTTTTTGAATGAAATTATTGTTAAGGTTATGCATTGTATGAATGCAAAAGAAGTTTGGGAAAAATTGATAGAAATGAATTAGAATGGTGAGTTGCAAGAGGAGATGTCTTTGGAAAATGAAACAAGTTGTGGGTCATTTGAAAGTGATGATTGCACAAATCTTCATAGTTCTGAAGAAAACCAAGTTAATTCTAAATCTATAGAGATTACTAATGAACATTCAAATGGACAAGAAATTAATGAAGAAGAAGATCATTCTTTGGGTGAAATTAACTCTAAATGAGAATATGATGAACAAGAAAGTGAGGTTGATTTGGAAGGTGAACTTTTGTGTGCTCTAGATACAATTAAGCAGCTTCAAAGAGAGAACCAGGATTTAAAAAGGCAACTTCAACAAGAAAAAGATCTCAAAGATAAGATATGTTCAAATCTTGTAGAAGCAAAGATACATGTTGAAGAAGCTAGAAAGTTTGAGGAAGAGGTTAGAAACCAACTTAAGGTAAAAGAACAAAATATAGAAATACTTGAGTGGCAAGTGTTTTTACTAAGGAACATTGATAAAGCATCAAAGCAGTTAAGTGATGAGTAAAATTAATGAGAATGGCTCTATGTCTTTGGATAAAATTATTGGTGCACAAAAAGCTCCAAGTGAAAAAGGTGGTCTGGGCTTAGAGGAAGGATAGTTCTCTAAGGTTAGAAAAACACCTAGGACAAAGGTAGATTTAAAATTTCATGCTGCTAACCTTGAAACTGCAGGAAATAAACAACACAAGGATATCAACAAAGGAGGAAGGAATAAAACAAATAGATTCGTAGGATCTCCCTATACTTGGAAAGGTAAATTGATGAGGTATAATTTTTCTTTTTAAGGCTATTGTTATTCCTATTTTGAATATGGCCACAGAGCATCTGAATGTTGGATTAAAGTGAAGAAAAATGATTGGCAAAGGAACTATGGTATTGTCACATGCTTCAAGTGTAGTCAATCAGGTCATATTGCAAGAAAATGTGATAAATTATCTCAAAGGGTGATACAAGATACTATAAATCTTTGGTTGTATGCTATATATGTAATGGTTTTGGACATAAAGAAAATTTTTACAGGGGTTAGGGGAAGAAATCATCTTGAAACAACAAAGAGTTAGATAACCTGGTTAAGCCAAGGAAAGAATCTTTGGAGGTCTGGAGAAAAAAAAAAGGAAGAGGAAGAACCAAATCTTGTGCATGCTACACAAGAATCATTTCTAAGCATTTAAAAGGAAACATGGAGACATGGGGAGATGATTAGTGCATTATAAAACAAACCCCATTGATATTAAACAAGAAGTAGTTGCATTTTGTTGCCTCATGACTTATTTATCATGATTCTCATATCAGGGTGTAAGTCATAGTGTTAAGCCACAAATGTATCATATTTTTTTCTTGTGTTCTATGTTGATTTCTTCTCTGTGCTAGGAATAATAGTGACAATGAGTTGATGATAACAATCTTAATGCTATGGTTTATATATATCATCATATTGATGGATGATAGTTTTCCATATGTATACAAAAGTTGTAGTGGGTGCTTTATATTTCTTTGAAAGTGTCCATGGTAAAAAAACTGTATAAAATATGTGAAGGATGCTTGAAACACAATAACACTTCATGCCATTTGTGGATAGATTGTTTTAGCTTTGCTTTGTTGCAACATAATGACAATGACAGTGGTACATTACTCTTTGCCTATGATTGATAGAAACATTGGTTTAATAACTTCAGTGGTATGTGTTTCTCAGAAGGTGCATGAGTTACGTAATGTCAAAATATTTCCATGAGATAATGGTGGCTTAGACAGTGAAGCAGTATTCATCTTTTTCTTTGTCATTAAATCTTGTTATCTTGATTGATCAGTCTCATTATTGCTTAACACTTTGATATAATGCTTAGTACTTGCTTGTTGTGCACATGATATAATGCTTGGTTTAACTTATATGAGTGAAGTTTCAATGAAAGAGCATGACAAGATAGTGAACTACTAATAGTTTAAGATTTTAGTTGGAGTATAGTATTTGGTATGCAAAAATGTAATGATAGTGGCAGTTAGTTGAAAGGACAATGACAATGAATGTTTCTTGAAATTGAGTTTTACATTATTGTGCTTGGAAGCTTCCCATAACATTTCATGGTTGGAACATGAACAACATTCAAGAAGACCTTAGAAGTTATATAGGGACTGAGATTCAACTTTTTATCTGTTGATGTTTGCAGATCTGGATCATATTATGCATTTTTTATGGTTTCTCAAGTCTATACAAACTTAGAATTTACAAGTGTTCTTTGAAGTTGTGTTTGTAGGTGCAATAGTATAGCTTTGTAAAAAAAACAAGTTCTTGAAATTGGTTGTGATGAAATGTTAAAAGATATGGTGGAAAGATTGTATACATAAAAATATACACTTGAGGATAGCCTAACAATAGTGGCAGAAGATTACATATATTCTTGATCACTTGGTGAAGATTATAGAAACCTAGTATATCTTGTAGAAAAGTTATGATATGATCACAGAAGGAACAAGAGATGATATTTGCAAGACAACTAAAGAGGTGAATTGGAAAGAATCTAATTGTGTTTGAAGTTGATAAAGAATATGCAATGATAATATATTTGTAGAGGTGTTTTCATAAAAGTGCTCAAGTAATTAGATAAGCAATCTTGAAAAATATCAGTCACAGAGATGATGAAGGCTCATAGAACAAGTGCTAGTTTTGATATACAGAGAAATGAGGTTATGAACGATGTGACAAGTTTATACCTTCAAGGACAATGCATACAATGGTTGGGATAGGTATATTTGATAACAAGAACATTTAGTTGAGTCATGATATTGTAACAACCATAGTTAAATTATGATTGGAATCAATCAAGGAGGATAAGTTCACAACAGTAGCAGATGACACATATGATCTTCAAGTACTAGAATAAGAAGGAATTTGTTCACTCTATTTATGTAGAGTAACATCAAATAAAGAGAGATTAATGTCATGTTTTGAATTTGTTCAATCCATTGTTATTTGATGTTGTAGATGCTACCTTAGAAGTGACAGAACGTTGTGAGAAGTTCATAATTGATGCCTTGGTACATGGTTATTCATGCTAGTAACA
Source organism: Sequoia sempervirens (assembly GCA_007258455.2). NCBI lineage: Eukaryota > Viridiplantae > Streptophyta > Pinopsida > Cupressales > Cupressaceae > Sequoia > Sequoia sempervirens. Next base: position 306,300,421 of record VDFB02353493.1, on the reverse strand, counting down.
CTGTTTATATAGTTGTTTTTTCTGCAGACAAGTTATTTGATTGCTCATGTGATTAACACAAGCAGATAAATGACACAAAGTTATTTGGTTATGACTGAAGTAATGATATGTTGATAGTCTTTGATTCTTGATTTCTTCTTCTAACTAGTTACTGTGTTGGTTGGTTTCAATTGTCTATATTCATGGAATTTCACATTCTCCTCTTTCATTCTTTGTCATTGAGGAAAAAAGGGGGAGACATGATATGTGTTTTTCCATCAAGGAAAAAGGAGTTTTTTGTCTTTCATTTTTTTTTGGTTTTTCTTTGATGTCAAAAATTGATTTACAGTTACATGTTACAGTTATAGGTCTTTGAATAAGATCTTTGATATTTATACATTTGTTGAGGCTAACAATGTTTATTACTTATGTTTCAGTAGTTTCATTCCTCAAAGACTACAGGTCATAGTGTTTTCCATAGGTATATTCAGCAGACATATTCAAGTTATCTTTGAATGATATATTAATGCATTTTCAATCTTAAGTTATTGCACTATTGTATTGTTTTAAGGCATTCATGATGTTTTGACCTGATCATTAAAGTCACAATGTGAATATGGTGATAACAAAAAGTAGTAGTTTTTGAACATATTGGATGTTTCTTCATAATTCAACTTTCAAAGTTTCACAACATTCTTTGTTTCACTTGATATACTTAGGGACAACATTCAATACAGGTTGACTAATGCTTGGCATATTCTTGTGTTATGGGCACATTGTATTTATTTTTTGATGTAATCATTTATATGTGCTTGACATATATTTTTCAATGATGTTAATGGGATTAAAACCCCATCGATGGAAAGTAATCACTTTGTAAAGTGATAAAGGTATCAAACAAAATATTATTGAAATATTTAATAAAGCTTATACTAAAGGTTTATTGGTATCAAGTTTTATTGAATCAAATGATGTTCATGATTTACTTATGACACCAACGACTATTATTTGTTGACCTATCACCGATAGCCATCATCGAGTATGTGATAGCTTATTTGGCATCCACAAATATCTTTGTTTCATGTGGCATCAATAGTCTGGAAGTAATAATTAAAGTGATTATGTTGTTGGCATTTGTGATAACTTTGGCAGCAGATATTATTGTTGTCAGCATTTGTAATGACTTTGGTAGTGGACTTAAATTGATTAATAGTGATCGTTAAGTCATTGAAATGAAACAAAGCTTGTTTAGGGAAAAGGACATTATGTTGATTCTTTTTCCAAAGAATAGGGTTTTGAACCCTAGCCACCATGGATGATTTTCTCAACTGCAATGTAGCTCTTGAAGCTCTCACAAATGAAACTAAGAGAATATGATAAATGCAATGGTAGAGAGCATGAATAAATATAATAGAATTTTGGTTTGATTGAATGGAAGTAAGAATTATTTTTTGGTTTGACAACTATCAATGGTTAAGAGCTTTAATTTGGAAGTTAGTCAAAGGAGATTCAATGGCATATTTCCAGCTAGGTGGTTATGAACTCCTTGAAATGTCATCATGTTTTTTTATTCAGTTTTTTCCACCATGACTAGGTATTGAAAACTATGTGTGGTTTTGTGGTTTTGATTAAAATATTTTGGATTATTCTATTTAGGCATCTTAAGAGTTAAGTATTATTGATTTTACTTTAAAAACCCATTAGGGTTTCTAGAATCTCATCTTGAAATGCAAAAAAATATATTGTTTTTGTTGAGGGTTTAATAAATTTTGTTAAGAGAGATTATTTATGGTTTCTCATTTGAACCCTAACCTGAGTTTATTTATAGTTATTCAAACTGCATACAAAGATTATTATTTGTAGGGTCTTTAAGAGATGATCTCCAGGCATTTTCATGTGTTACTTGAAAGAGGAATATGATGTTTCAGACATACTATATAGAAGTGGTATTGTATTGAAAATATTTATACTGATACTTAGATTGTTGTGCTTAAAGAAGATGTTGTCATTCTCATACAACATTCTTCAATGTGCTTATTGAAAATATTTTATAGTCTTCTATTGAAATTCTAGGACTGCAATTTGCACTTCTAGGGTTCTGATAGAATACTATATTGTTTTACATTGTAAAGGAGTTGGTTCTCTTGTATCTTAGGAAGTTGGCACTTCTAAATTTTGTGGAGTTGGTGCTCTTGAACTTTATGGAGTTGGTGCTCCTATACTTTAAGGAGTTGGTGCTCCTGTACTTTAAAGAGTTGGTGGTCTAATTGAATAAAGAGAGATTTTTTGAGTGGTTTTTATTCCCCAAGAGGGTTTTCCGCTCAGGACATATAATGTGTTATGAGATGTTTTTATGTGTGTGATTTTCTTATCTATTTTTTTTAAGTGTGTCACCAAATAATGTATATGTCAGGTTTCATGCATAAAAGGTTTTGGTTTAAAGTGAGTTCTGATACATGTGAAAGTGAACATTAAGTTTCACGTCTATTAATTTTTTATGTTTAATTCATGGCTCATGCAAATACAATACTGTTCATGCACAATTCAAATTTGTTCTTTGAACTGTCATTTGGTGTTTTGATTTAAAAGTCAATTTTTCTCACATACTATCATTTTTTCTCTTTTTTCAAAAGACAACATACATTCTTGATTTTAAAAATATTGTGACTTTCATAAATCACTAATTCACCCCCCTCTCTTAGTGATTTTAGTCTTCCAACAACTCCACCTATTTTACAACTTGATATGCCAAACAAACCATTTATCCTGTACACAGCCGCATCAACCCATGCTCTTGTAGCATTGTTGGCTCAACAAGATGATCATGGAAAGAACATCCTAATTATTACATTAGTTGAAATCTAATTGATTATGAAACTCGATACTCACCAATTGAAAAACAATGTTTAGCTCTTGTATTCACTACTAGTAAATTGTGACATTATTCACTGTTAGAATTGGCTATGGCTGCCACCCAAGATCTATGGACCAAATGGAAAGCACAAGAAAAGAGAGAGAAAATATGACAAGAATAAACTGTATTCAATGTCATTGATATGAGATTCTGATTATGATTAATTACAAATGAGAGACCCCTTGGTTAAATAGCCAAGGTGAGAACATAGAAGGGCATAAGATTATGACAAGTGTCATAATCTTATGACATGAGACAACTATGAAGAGCTATCACTCCACTTAAGGTGGAGAGATAATCACATGATGTGTCCAAAAAAGGTGGAAGTGATGTGGTAATGACATGTCAAGTCCACCAAAAGTGGAAATTCTCCAACAACCTCCTATGTGGTCCCTAAGTAAACTTAACTAAGATGTAAATAAGTCTCCTAGTAATGAACTGACTAGGTACATGAATTTATTTACATCAACACCCCCCCTTAAGTGCAACTTAGGGAGTAGCGTATTATTATGCAAATGACACAAAGATGCAAAGATGGGTCCCAGCTACTAGGCCATGTTAGGTACCCATGTACAAACAATGCAATCAATGCAATCTCTCACAAGCGAGGAAAGGGAGAAAACCTCATGGGAAAAACTCACCCTCAAAAGAGAGATGAAATACAAAAAGTGAAATACAATACTCTCAATGAAGAATGAGAAGGTAAAAACCCCATGTGAGGAAAAAGACCCCCCCATAAGAGAGAAGTAGAAGAGAGACAAGGTAGCCCCCCCTCAATGTTGAGTCTCTTGCAATGATGGTAGAAGCTCGACATTGAATGCTGAAGATGATCCAATCTCGCCGAACAACGTTCCTCCCCTTAGGAAGAAACAAGACCAAGGATGTATGTAGGATATCATGAAGATGGATGATGGATGATGATGTCTCTGAAGCATGCTCAAGTGTCTCCATGTCTATGCAGAAAGCTGAACCACTCCAATCAGGCGTTCTAGGCCACACTGCTAAAGAGGAAAACCAAACATCTAGTAGAGAAGAATGTAGAACATAATCCAAAGACAAAGATATCCTCTCTGAAGACAGAGAAACCTCCTCCAAATGTTGTCCAAAAGAATCCACACTCACGCCAATCTGTGAAGAATGATCGTGTAGAGAATGAACAAGAGGGTCAAAGTGTTCCCTCACAACAACTAAAGAAGGTGCATCTTCATCAAAGAGAAGATGAATGCTATCAATGGTGGTCTCCAAATCAGCAAGATGAGACTCCACAAACAAGTCTGAAATACATGTTAGGAAGTCATCCAAAGTAGTCATATCTGGAAGACAATCAAGATCCTGTTGCACTGAATCACTAGGAGCCAAAGCTGTTGAATCACAAGTATCATCAACGACAATAGTAGGTGGAGGAGATGAAGTGCATGGATCAAGTACTGGATCTGATGTGAGTATGCCCAAGTTCAAAAACCCAAATGTCTCCTTAGAATCATAGTTGTTATCAATAGCCAAAGGAACATTGTCATCATCAGAAGCAAACTGTGCAAAGGAATACAACCGAGATGAATGATCAACCACCCCAGTAGCAATGATATCTCTAGTCTCCAAGTCTCGAATGATAACAAAATTAGGAGTGAACTCCATAGTTCTCCCATCTCCACCATGTGTAATCTAATAAATGGAAAGTAGATTGTTCATCAAATGAGGAACACACAAGACATCTTGAAAAGTGTTCTCCCCAATGCTAATAGATCCCTTCCCTATTACACTCATGTATGTATTGTTTCCCATCAAGATAGGAGACATAGAACAAGGCTGAAATGAAGAGAATATAGTCTGTGAAGATGCCATATGATGAGATGCTCCTGAATATAGAAGCCATCTCCCTGATCCTGGACTTGAATGAGCACAAAGAGCTTGTCCTTTATATCTTGATGTTTGACCTTTGTCCTTTTTAGACTATTTTGAAGTAGTAGAAGAAGAAGATTCAGACATTCTAGAAGGAAAATCAATGTGATTCTTTTTGAGAAGATTTTTCAACTCATCTATGTCCTTCTTATAACAATAATGTTGTTCATGTCCATCCTTCTTGCAATATGCACAAAAAGGTCTCTCCTTCTTAGATGATTCTCCTTTTGAAGAAGATTTTTTCTTTGATTGATCTGAATGTGGATTTACTTGATCTGAATGTTGATTATTCTTTTCTTTCTTTTGTTTCTTATTTGACTCTGATTCTTTCAATTGATTAACCAACAATTCCTAATATTTAGAAGTCTTGATGAGACCCATGGAGATAAGCTTTTGTTGCTCATGTATCAACATCTTAGAAAATGATGCAAATGAAGGTGTAGTGTATGCAGACCCCATAGTCAATCTATGAGTATGAAAGCTAGAAACAAAAGAAGCATAATTAGGACAAGGTTTGTTCATTGTATTGTACACCAACTGGATGTCCTTCTTAACAATTCCACATGCTTTACATTGCTCTTTTAGATCATTGACCTTAGTGATGTAGTCCTGGATGTTGTCAAAGTTCTTAGGATCAAGATTCATCAAATCATTATCAATTTGATAGCCTCTTAATTCATCTTTTGTACCATACAATGTTTTCAATTTTTCCCAAGCTTCATGAGAATTTTTACATGATTCAATCCAAAAAAACAAATCTTGAGAAACTAGTCTACAAAGACACCCAAGAGCTTTGGCATGTTTGATCATCCTTTTTAACTTTTTCTCATCATCTGTAGGTTCAGGTACCTTATTTTCAACATATAGAGAGTGACCTTGTGTCATTAGAATATTCCATGCATTTTTATGCCATGTTGAATAATTATATGATGTGAGTAAAGGAACCTTAGAATGATCCATGAAAATGAAAGAGCAAAGCAAACAGATCAAAGCAATGCACCAAGAGACCCCCCCAAATCACTTAATCAAGAAACCCCCCAAGCAATATCTGATTTGGCACTTTATATTTAGTGCGTTTACAGTTGCTAGATGCCAAGAACAACAAGCTACACTTGATCTTAGTGCTTATAGATGCCAAAATAGGCCATAGTATCAAGTAAAATTTTTGGACAAAATGAATCAATCTGATTATACCACTGAGAAATACATGAAAAATAATCCACTTTCAAAAAAAAATTCACTAAAAAATACTACCGTAGGGCAAGATGTGAGCTCCCGAAGTTCCTAAAATGAGGATGACACAACAACACCTATGATAATCTACAAATTTTGGAAAAACCAGTCACCAAAAATAAAAACCAATTCCACTAGTGTGTAGAGCACGAAAAATTAGCCCAAATAAAAAAAAATTGCTCAAAAAAAGGAGCCAAAATGACTAAGATATTGAGCTTCAAAGTTCGCCTTCGAAAATCAGATTGCAAACCATGAGGGGTAAAAAATTTTCAAAGCAGTGCTAATGTCATCAGTGACGTAATGCTGACGCATGCAATTCATGGGCTTAAATTTGATGGTTTCCCACTCATCAACGAAAAACATGGCCCTGATTCTAGAATATTCTTTACTCAGACGAAATATACTTGCCCTAGTACAATGCCTGAATATTCTGCAGAGGACAGTGGCTGGAATCCTTTGAATGAGTGCCCATTTTCTAAATTTCTACCAATTGCCAGTAGATGAAGGAGGGGGCCCGCATAATTCTTTTAAACACCAGCCAATAGTAATTGATGGTGGGGTCCGCGGTTGGCTTGGCTTACGGGCTCTTGCCACATGGTGTCCGCGGAGTTGGTGAGTACCCCACAGTGGTACACCTGTGGTACTGCAGACTTAAAATACTTTGTATATATATATTTATTTTATTTTTACAATAAAATTTCAAATAAATTTTTTACAAAAATTGCAAAATTATTAAAAAAAATAATTTGCAAATATTTTGCAGGAAAAAATATATATATATTTTTAATCGTACCGATGCAATAATGACGACCAAGGGGCCGTACGGCTCTTGGGAATTTTTTTTTTGCTTCACCGGATGACTTGCTCCAAAATGGACAAATTGACAGTCGATCGTAGGGTTTTTGGCCCTTCTGGATGCGATGGAAGGGTCGGATTTAACCCAAAATGCTCCAAAATTGTAGCTACCTTCTAGATATGGCAACCACACTTCAGCTTCAAACCCTCGTAGATTTGGCCTCATATGTCCGATTTGGATGAAACAAAAGGCAAAATCAACTTTCTTGAACCTTCTGGACACAATGGTGAGCTCAAATTTGCACTAGCAAGCTCGGATATGAACCTGCAACAAAGAGCCACGAACGAAACCTCCTCAGATTTGGAATCTCTCTTCAGAATAAGACTCTCCAATGGCACCCAACTTGCTTTGATACCATGTTAGAATTGGCTATGGCTGCCACCCAAGATCTATGGACCAAATGGAAAGCACAAGAAAAGAGAGAGAAAATATGACAAGAATAAACTATATTCAATGTCATTGATATGAGATTCTAATTATGATTAATTACAAATGAGAGACCCCTTGGTTAAATAGCCAAGGTGAGAACATAGAAGGGCATAAGATTATGACAAGTGTCATAATCTTATGACATGAGACAACTATGAAGAGCTATCACTCCACTTAAGGTGGAAAGATAATCACATGATGTGTCCACAAAAGGTGGAAGTGATGAGGTAATGACATGTCAAGTCCACCAAAAGTGGAAATTCTCCAACAACCTCCTATGTGGTCCCTAAGTAAACTTAACTAAGATGTAAATAATTCTCCTAGTAATGAACTGACTAGGTACAAGACTTTATTTACACCAACATTTACTAAATCCTAAAATACAAGTCATAACAACATTTGATCCCCTTAAGCTTATTTTTAATAAAACCAACCAATTTAGATGCTTAGCTAAGTGCATGATGTTGTTAACTAAGTTTGACCTTAATTTTTTTTCCCAAAAAGAAATCAAAGGACAAGCCTTAACTGATCACTTACCTGAGGCCCCTTTCCCTCTTGCTTTACCTATCATGACTCCTTTTCTGATGATAGTGTCTTGACTGTAGATGTTAAAACATAGGAATTGTATTTTGATGGATCTGAGTGTCAAATAGGTTAAAGTGTTGAAGTGGTATTAATTTTGCCCAATGGAAAGCCTATTCCCTTGTCCTATCGATTAAATTTCCTATGTATAAATAACACAGTTGAGTATGAGGCATTAATGGTAGGATTGTGAGCTGCTTTAACCATGGGTGCTAAACATATCAAGATATTTGGTGATTCACAATTAGTAATCAAACAAATCAATGGGACATATCGAGCTAAACATGAAAAATTATCAAAATATAAGGATCTTACAATGAAACTATTAGAGAAGTTTGAATCATTTGCCATTGGTAACATCCCACAAAAAGACAATTGACATGTGGATGTGATGGCGAGTGAAGCCTCTCTTATATCCCCACACGATCCTTCAATAGACTTCACCTTTGTTATTCACCCCATCTTGAAACCTTCGATTGATACTCACTTTGAAGACATTTTAACCACAACTCAAGAAGACTCACAAGAATAGTATGATGCAATATACAATTATTTAAAAGAATGTACCATTCTGAGCCCACAATGAAAAACAGTTAAAATCATTTACGCAAACTAGCAGCCAAATATGTGATCCTCGCCGATGTGTTGTATAGAAGATCCTTCAATGGTCTCTTATTAAGGTGTCTTAAGGACTCTGAAATTCCTATAGCCCTTGAGCAGGCTCATGCTAGTGCCTGTGGAGGTCATTTTGGAGGAAGGTCATTAGTGAAACAACTCATCTGTATGGGATATTATTGGAGACATATGGAAAAAGACTAGTTTTGTTATGTTAAATGATGTCACAAATGTCAAGAACATAGCAATCTAATTCATGCCCCTGCTTTTGAGCTCTGTTCCCAAATTCCCATTTGACCATTTTTAGTATGGGGATTGGATCTCATTGGAAAATTTTTACCACCCTCTTTTGTCAGACATACAAATTTATAATAACTGCAACAGACTACTTCACAAAATGGGTGGAAGCTATTCCTCATCGATTTACAAATGCTGAAGTAATTTGTTGTTTCATATTGGAATACATAATTGCTCACTTTGGCATTCCTTCCGCAATCATTTCAAACAATGGAACCCCATTTAAGAATAATGAAGTAAAGAAATTTCTTGAAACATTCAATATCCAACATCGATTTTCTACACCATACTATCTGCAATCCAATGGACAAGCTAAAAGTACTAACAAGATTCTTGAACAAATCCTAAGGAAAAATATTAACAAACATCATAGGGATTGGCATATGCAATTACATTATGTGCTTTGGGCTTATCAAACAAGTGTTAGATTATCCACGGGAACTATGTACCCTATAACCTTGTTTATGGTACTGACGTGATCATGCCCTTGGAGTTAGAAATTCCTACACTGTGACTTGTTCTTCAAGACCTTATTGATGATGTCACATAAAGATCAACAATTCTACCATCTTGAGATGCTAGATGGAAAGCACATTAACACTCTTGAAAATCTCCAATCTTACATTAAACAATGATAACAAAAACACAATACTCATGTCATTCCTCAAATGTTTTGTGAGGGTTATTTCATTCTCTATGAGAATCAAGAAAATACTAAAGTTAACCATGAGGACAAAAATAAATTCAACCCTAATTCATTAGGACCTTACATAATTGATACCAGTTATGGGTCTGGTGCTTACATCTTAACTGAGCTCGATGGAACACCCCTTCAGGAGCCTATTAATGTCACACATCTGTGTCAGTATTATCTCTAGTCTTCTTGAGTAGTATGATTGATAAAGTAGTGTTTCCTAAGTTATTTGGTTTTATTCTATATAACTTTCACATTGCTTCATTCTTGACAAATGATCATGTGTTTGTCTTCAACACTAATGTAGTTATTTAAGTTTTTTTATAATTACTTTAGATTTCATACTATTCACCCTCGTGTTATGTTAAGTTCAATCCTTATATGAATTATAGATGTATCTAATTTAACATACTCTCTTTTTCATATTAACAAGGTTGTATCTAATGTGAAACTCAAATATGTTTTACATTAGATCACATCAATCATGTTAAATCATGTAGACATTAACTAAATGATTTTAACAAAGTTATTTAATTAATCACATTTCCATTTAACATTCACACATTAAGACAAATTATAACATTAAATGATCATATATATATATATATATCTCAAGTTTTATATACATCTCATCGTCATATACAAAATCATCAAGTTTTGTGAGAACTAGCCCCTTGGGATCTGGTGCTCATGATCCAGTCCCCAGATGTCATGATATGCTTATGTGTGATTGTGATAATGATATTTTGACGCTGAGTGCATACTATAGATGATGTACTTGATCAAGAGCTACAAGATGCTCATCTACCATATAATCCCTCTTTGCTCATAGTTGTGCTAGCTTTGCATGTAGTCTCTCCACCTCTATTGGAGTTTGGGATGACTATCTTGCACTCTTAGCTCATCAGAGTTGTCTCTTCCCACTCTCATAAGCTGCCTGCAACCTCGTGAAAGGTTTGAGCAACTCTTGCTTCTCCTCCATGATTGGTGGGGGTATGTAATCAGGGTCTATCTCCTCATTGATGGATGTAGGGACTATTTTTGCAATAGCCTGATAATAGAAATCTCACCAGACTCTCATCACTCCTGCAAGGTAGAAACAATACACAATCAATAAACATCATCATGATATATGTATATATATATATAAAGCATCAAAACTAAATTACATGCATAAAATCAAATATCATCACCTATATCTCTAGTCCACTAAGGGATATCAACCTCATCCTCTCTGGGGGCCATGGAGAATGTGCAAGCCTCTCTCTAACCATGGGTCCCAATGTCTATTGTATCTACCACACATGATCTGGTTACATGCTGATCCTCAGTCAATACCTCATCACCCTCACTCAAGGGTGGCTCCTTCTCATAATCATCATCATCATCCTCTCAACCATCCTAATCCTCATAGTCAGGATCAACCTCTAAATCATACACATCATTGATAACATCAGTAATTATATCTACTGGCCTATATCACACATCCTTGGCCCTATCCTCTAGCTCATCTCCCTCATCTAGTGTTAATCCTACATCACCCATAGGCACATCCATGGGAAATACAGAAGTTGGTCATGTTACTGACCAACACTCCTCATGCTCATCTATGTTTTCGACATCATCAATGTCAAAGACTAGTGTATGATCATGATCTGAATCATTGGAGTCACTCTGGACAACATGGTGTATAGTGAGCTAAACAGTATCACTTGGCCTTTGGGAACTCTACATTGATCACCTAATAAAGGGGAATGCCCATGGTGGTGTCTGCACCTGCCCAAACTGTCGCATGACTTAGCCATAATAGAACAATCGTACAACATATTCATGTCGCCCAACCAAAAATTTGTTAATCTACATCCTCCTCAACTGTCCTATGGGATTTGGCCACTAGAGTGTGAGTAGATAAGGTCTCCATAGAATGTCATTCTCCTCCAGCCAATCAAATCTCACTCTCTAGAAATGTAGATCTCCATACTACCACAAGCATCATAGAGGATAGCTAAAGGCTCATGGATATCAAGCAACTATAGCATGTGGGAATCTAATAGTTGTAGTGCATGTAAAATGGTTGAGGCACCACACCTGTAGAAGTGTGTAGTGCACCATACTGTCGATCTCTTGAAACAAAAATCAACCAAGATCATAATAAAGATGTGCTAGGATGCATCATCCCCAAGCATAGATTGTACTACACTCTACCATCCTGAAAATCAAGTGTACTAATCCTCCATCCAGGTGTGCTACTCATCCATCAGGATTGAGCACAAGAGAAATTGTATACATCATAATCCTTCTGACAATGAGGGCTCATAGATATATAAGCATAGGAATCTTGATTCGTGCTCTCACATGCTCATCGTGAAAAGGTCCATCCAAGTAGTACTTCATGTCCACCTTCCTCTAACAAAATGACCGATCCCTTCATAAATATACCCACTCTCCCCAAATAGGAACTCAGAGAATCTGGTGTACATCCTCTAGAGTGATGGTAATCTCCCCACTCAGAAGGTGAAATGTACATGTGTTGGCGTCCCTATGCTCACATAGGGCCATCAACATGGCATAATGGTATCTCATAGGTAGCATCAGATAGGCCCAATAGATGAATACTATATGGCAGATGATCCATCTTCACCACTGACAATGCTGGGGCTAAATCTCTAAGAAAGCTTATCTGTCTCCCCCTAGCCGCTGTCGCGACTGGGTGGCTACCTATCAAAATCACAACAATATGCTCTAAAAATGAATCTAATATCCTCAATTTTTACATTATTCATCATGCAAGTGTGCTAAAGCTCCTCTAGTGTGCTTTCCTAAAGGCCCTAGACAATTTATAACCCATTTTGGACATTTCACAAAGAAATGGGACAATTTGCAAAGAAATGGGACACTTTGTGAAAAAAGGGGACACTTTGTGAAATTTTCTTCCAAGATCCTAAATTAACCTATAAATACATTAAAAATCATTAAATCATTATAAAATCACAAAGCAAAGGTTGTAGAATCGACTCACCTCATGGTATAGCTCGCCGCACACCACCTGCTCTCGAAGCTCATCCAGTTGCAAATGCATGTAATCCCCTCTACTCGATATCTTCTTGTCTCACTTGTCACTCTCAAGCTATAAGAAGGTAAAATGCAATAGTAAGTGACAAATTACTCTCCTCTACCTCTTTTAACCTATTTTCATCACTTTTACTCTTATGCATTAAATTAGGGTTATTTTCTCTTAAGAGTTAATAAAGCATCTTTTTTTCAAAACAACATAGTGGGAGCTAGGGAACTCCATTTTCAATGCCATTTGATGCATTGGAATTGTGATTCAACACCTAACATCATTAATCCTCTATTGTTACGTGGCATGATACTTGAAAATTCCCTACGGTATGATGTTCTTTATTCGACATGGCTAGATTGCTACCTTGATTCCACCTTCGTTAAGCAAGCGAAATCAAGGGGGGGCATACATCTACCCTCGAATTGGATTCTTAGGAGTTAGATAAAAGGATTTTTGGACAATTAACAAATTTGTGTTGTAGGATGTGATTCCTAATGTTGTGGTTCTCTAGATAACTACATTGGGGGCTTCATTCTCTCATCTTTTGAATGAGTATCCTTTTATGCAATAAAGTGCATAGTTTAGAGTCCTTTAGCTCACATGTGCACATAGAGTCATATGAGCACTAAATTGGGGGCTAAATGTGGCATAGAAAATTAGACACTCTTGAGAAAAGAGATAATTTCACGCTTAATTTAGACCTACTTTTGAGTACCCCTGCATTATTCATTCTTCAAAACAACAGTTCTAGACCCCTAAGACCCATTATTTTTTAGCTAGATGCCCATTTCACTTAAAAAAATCACTTAAATCCTGATAAACAACACTTAATTCATGCATATCTCAAAAACCCACCTTCAAAAACCACTAGTGGGACCCATTTGCCAAGGAAGGCGAATGAGTCCCTTTTGAGGGAAATTTCAATTTTGAGCAGAAATTTAATCAATTCAAATTGAATTTTTTGGTGGATGTCAGCCTCTTAGGTCTAAATAATGAAAAAATTAGGTATCAATGCCTATAAATACACATTTTAGGTCATTTTTCACATCTCTTAGTTATTTTTAAAAAGAAAAAGCAAAAGTCAAGTATTAGTAGTCTTCCACAATAAGTTTTATTTGCATTTTCTAAAGTAAAGTTGAAGTTTTAGGGCAACAAAATAGGGTTTTTAAATGTCTTAAATCTCACTTATCACTCAAGATCCAAGATTGCAAAGAGTTGATAATGGATGCCTATGGTGAACCATGGAGAAATCTAGGTTGAGGAGATGCAACTAGCCATCAAATCACACCTAAAGACTTGTTTTCAAAGTGGTTCCATCTTCCATCTTCTCACTATCTTCAAACTTAAGGTTTGCATTACTTTTGCATGACATTTACATTCATTTGATATGTTGTAGGGTTTCTAGGGTTGAAGTCTTGCATTATTGAAATCACATTTGCACATCTTATTCTAACACAATAGAATAGGGTTTTGTCATACTTTAGATTTTCCTAGTCTTTAACACACTTAAGGCTAGGGTTTTATGCAAATTTTTATCCATTCAAGGTTTGATTACCCAATTAAGGGTTTGGTCAAGCAAAACCCCCCATTAGACAAAAAAAATTTAGTTGTTTTGTAGGTATTTTCTGAGATCCCGATCTGGATTTCCATTAAAAAGTGTTGTATAGGTGACAAGGTCTAGGTTCAAGATATGAATTTGTTGAAAATTGAAAAAGGACTGATTCACCATGGATGGTGAATAAGTCCCATTTGAGGTTGCTAACAAAGTTAACTATAGATTCCAGTACCTAGTGGGAAAAAACCAATTTCGAGGCAGAAAACCTTGACCTAGGACTTTTTATTCCTTACATAACCACCCCAATTTGTTGTTAAACAAAATGGGTCCCCCTTGTTCTTTTCTTTTCCTTTGGCCTTTGGTTTTTTTCCTTAGGAATTTTTTTCTTTTGTTCTGTTAGATGTGGAATTGGGACCAATATCAAGCTTGGAATTGCATCCAAAAGTTTCTGGTTTTGCACTGTTCCTAGTTTCGGTTCTGATAGTTCCTTTATTTTAGTGTTTTTTTTGTTCTATCAGATCTGGGCCCAGACCTAAATCGGAACATTGAACTCTTTGAGCTTTCTGATAAGTGTTCCTTCCTGGCCCCAACTCCACCTTTCCCTTGGTCTCTTTCTATGGTTGGTCATTTTCCTTTCCGTTTTGTGTCCAGTGTCTTGGGGGTTTCCCCTCTTCCTTGGGTCTTTTCGTGTTGTTCTAGCGAACCTGGAACAAGAACTGGAACTCAGTCTTGAAACTTGCAAAAGTTTCTGGTTTGGGTTCCATTCTAATCCCAGTTCTATGTGTCTTATTCTTTTGCTTTTGTTCCTTTTTTTTTGTCATGGGGTATTTTCTCCCCTTTCTTCTTCTCTTTCTTGTCCTTTTTCTGTCTTTCTTCGGGTGTCGTCGGAGGTAGGTTTAGAACGGAATCTAAACCTGAAACTTTCTGGTTTGGGTTTGGTTTTGGTCACAGCTCTGCTTGGTGTGTTTCTTCATTTTCCTCTAGTTCTGACCACTTGGTTAGGTGTTGACTTTTCTGTTTGCATCGTTGCCATTTTTGCGGAAGCGGAGCTAGGACGACGGTGAGAGGTTAGCGTTTGGTTTGTATCTTGTTGCCATTCTGACTCCGGTCCCCTTTCTAATTTCTTCTTGGCTCCACCCCCACCATTTTTGAAGGAGGGTGTCATTTCTAGTTTAGATTTGGTTTCGCCTCCACCGGGGTTGGGTTCCTTTTAGCTAAAAGACAAAGGCATAGTAAAATTGAATGAAATCATAAGCAATAGTGTATTTTATTATAATATATTTTATTTTCTTTTAAGAACTAATGGAGGCATCTGTTTTATAGTATCAAATTATTTATCTAAAGATGTCTCTCGAGGAAGTCTTGGTGAAAGGAGGTTTGCATCATTAAGAAGTCTCATCGACAGATGAACCTCTTGCCAACAATTGTTCACAGGGGCTCTGAGAGAAGGTTTTGCATTCGGTGTAGGGTCTCGGCGAAATGAGCTAGTGTCACCGACATGAGGTAATATTGGCATAAGGTCTCGCTGATCCATTGGAGTATCAATTAAATGGAGATGTCATCGGAAGGATCTTGCTGAGAGAGAAGTCTCACGGAAACAAGGTGAGCTCGGGGAGAAAAGAAGAGATCAACATGCGGTCTCACTGATAGGGTGGACTCTTGCCAATAGGAGATCTGAGCAAAAGATTTAAGTTCAGCATAAGATCTTGCCAAGAGAGATAACGTCACCATAATGTCCTACCGATAGATGGAGGTCCCACTGAAAGTTTTGAGCTCGTGAATGATTTTTCCTTCAGCAGGAGATCTGGCCGATTAGCATGTGTCTCGCCAAAGGGTGTGCCTTCGGTATTATAACATAATGAGCTTGGGGGGATGTCCTATCGATATAGGATAGTCTCACTGACATGGAGGATATCGGTATAACTCTTGCTACTTGAAAAAATGTCTCACCGACCCAATGGAGTCTCACCGAAATATAATGAGCCCAGGGAGAATGAATGAATTCAGTGAAAGGTCCTACCAATATAGTGAGATCTCAGTCAAAGGGGTATGCCTTAAGCTTAAGGTCTCACCAAAAAATGGAGATCTCCCTAACATAAGATGAGCTTGCCGAGAGATCTCAAACTCGGCAAGATGTCCCACCGACTTGAAGAAATCTTGCCGAAGTAGAAGGGGCTTAAGCTCGAGGATTAAGAATGAGCTCAGAGAAGCTCTGAGTAGATGATTAGGGCTTAGGGAGATGTCTTCTTAAGTGTGATGGTCTCACTGAGATAGAGAGACTTCGGGTTAGAGTCTTGTTCACCCTCTAATGTCTTGCCAAATGTGGGTGTGCTCATGAAAGAAAGAAAGGCTCACTGAGAGGTCTTGCCGAGGGAGTGATGTCTTGCCAATAGGTTTTGTGTCATCTATATGACTTCTATAGCTTGCTAAAAGGTCTCATCGACTATCATATGTTATGCCGATGGCTACTATGAGGTATAATCGCATCGGGGAGACACGATTATTGTCTCACTGACATGCGATTCCATTCGAATGACCTTTGACCACCCAGAAATCTTATGTGGAGTTTGTTCCGCCAATCAAAAGAGGCTAAAGGGACCAATGATTGAATGATTGACTACCCCTATGAAGTGAATCAACAGGATGCAAACAACATGGACTCATTCTAAGATCAAGGTGATGGATTGACTCAGGAATGATGGTGTTCAAATCTAAAGGGAGGCCCGATGTTGCTTCCAGAGATGGTCAACGTGTAGAAAGATCTAGAGCAGGAATAAGGAAGAAGCCACAAGTCTCAGGGACAGTTGTGGTGTCTGCTGGCAAAGATGGATTCACATTAATGACAATGCTTTAGAGCATTCAAGGCAGCTTTGTAAGGGAGTTTGAGGATGGACATGGAGGCCAGAAGCAAATGTTGTAGTTACAATAGATTTACAGATCATCCCCAGAAAAATATTTCACCAACATGGATAGCGAGGATGCTATTCAATGCAACATTAACTCTATTAAAAAGATCTGAGGGCCGACCTTTCTGGAGTAAGATATTTTGTAAACCCTAAAATAGGGGCCAACACATTCTTGTGGTACACTCTGTATATATGGCATTCTTGCCTCTTTAGACAGAATAGAGGTTGTAGGGTTAGAAAGTTAGAGAGAGAGAGTTCTAAAAAAAGTTAGAGGAGGAAGTAGGAGTTTTAGAAAAGATAGAGGAGACAGAACTGCATCCTGATTCTTTGTAATAGGAGCTTATTTTTCCTTCTTAGATAGGACTTAGATTCAACATAGACAAGAATGTATCTTTCAAGTTTTATTAGTATAGATGGAAACAATTTGGAGTCATGGATTTTCTATACACTGGTGATTGTGCTTGATTTGTAAATGTTGCTTATCTATTTCACTAATGGTAGAATCAACCAGATTAAAATCTACTTCAGATTGTGTTCCAGAATAATGTTTTTTTTGAGTTAATCATTTGATTTGAGAAGCTTTCAAGGAATGAAATTTGATTTTATATTTTTTTTAAATGGTGACTTGCAATTTTTTATTGACGTCAACACTGTGAATGAATGAAACTGTGTGTTAATCACAAGTTAATTTTGTTTTGAATTTTTAGGTAGGAATTCCTTGAAAGGTAACAATTTTGGTTAAGTTAGATGAATTATCATTCTTTTCTGTTCCAAAGCTCTAATCTATCTTTTTCTATTTCTTTGAAAACCCTGGTTAGAGTAGGTTTAAAGTTTATGTTTGATCTCGAAACAATCCAGAAGCTCAACACCAGCAGGCCCCTTGAACATTACTATTACATTAACCATTGAGCAACATCAGCACAGTTGAGAACCAACTACAAAGACCTTGGGAGCTAAGATATCCATGTGTTGTCTTTCTCTTTTAGGAGAAACAAAATAGCAATATTCTATTTACACGTTGATGTGCCATCAGACATGTCAACAAGACTGATTCACCTAGGCTGTCGAATGAGTCCCAGTCAACCTAAAAGTCATATTTTTCAGATTTCTAGAGCACTTTCAAGTCTTCATCAGTCTCACAGGTGCACACATTCTGAATTACAACTTTTTATTCAGTTTCATTTGCATTTTTTATCATCTTTCTAAGCTTTTTTGAAATGTCTCTATGTTTTCAAATATTGCTTATTTCATTAGTTTTGCATTCATAATCAATAAATTTCATCACTTAGTTGCACTTAGATCATTTCATTTAGTCATAATTCCATTATAAATTCCTCTATTTGAGTCAACCACCTCAATTTTAGTGTTCTATCTCTATCCTTTTAGGTGAAAAATCCTAAGAGTGCAAGAGAAGTCCATAGAACATCACAAAATTGATGGTTCAGTGGCATTGAGAAATTTTGTGAGGAAAATGCTAAAATTCCATGGTTTTCAATGCTACTAGGAAGTCATGTTGAAATTATGAAAAGTTATTGTGTTGAGGTTTTGAGAATAGTAAGATTGTTTTGTTACAGTCAACTTGGAATTATAAGAAGGATTTAAACCTTGTACTGCATCAATTGGTATCAAAGCTTAGAGTGTTTGTGTTTGTGTGTTTTTGTAGGTTGAAGAGAGATCCTAGTTTCCAAGAGACTAGTTAGAGGAAAAGAGAAGATACCTAGGTGAGGTAGAGAAGTTAAGAGTAAGCAAGGTTAAAGGGACTTGCTTGAAGAGATGGATTTTATGAGAAGGCATTGATAGGGTAGGGGTTCACAAGAGAAGAAACAAAAGAGGAAACAAGAGGAAAGAGAGATGAAGAAGCAAAGAGAGAAAGAAAAATAGTTAGAGGTTGAACAAAAGATCAAAGAGTTAAGGAAAGCTTGGAAGCTACTACGGGAGAGATGCGAGAAGATCCTACAGTTACACAAGCAAACAAAACCTAGTTGGTACTTACCAATCAAGAAATGGGTCACATGGCCTATTGGGAAGATTATGTTGAGAAGAAAAAAAGAGGAGAAGATGAAGTTCCTATTGAAGGAATAACATAACAAACAAGTTGAAGTGATTGTTGATAATGAAGAGTTCAAGCAAGTGGAAAGTGAAGAGCACTTAGACATTGAAGGCCTTGGAGACATAAAGATATTAAATTTGAGGAATGATACAATGTTAGAAGGAGAAGATGATGAGTTGGTGTCTAAATTTGATAAAGAGAATGGTAAAGATGGATTGGATTTGTAGATACAGAGTGGGCTACCAAGGTATCTGAATATAATTCTCACTTCATTGTTTCATAATGAGGTTAATTGATTTTTTAGTTTTCTCCAAGTAGAAGTTTATGCATATTATGAAGCAACAAATGTAGAGACCTTATGGTTAGTAGAGTAGAAGGTAAATCAAGGTGCAGAGTTTTTGGATGAGTTTGAGCATGTACTTGAGGAGATGAAAATAAGACACATTTTTCTTGTTGTGTTTGTAATTTCAAGGAGGAATAAACCAAGGGTCAAGATGAAGTAGCTACATGATGAAGTTGAAAATTGTAACCAAAGGATACCCATGTTCAAAGAAGATACTCATTTCAAGGAAACAAATTTATACCCCTAAAAAAAAAAATTGATTGCAGGTGATGGTGAAGACACATTTCTCTTTGCAGGTTCTTTAATCTTTTCAAGGGGAGTTTGGTGCAGGAGCACCATGTTGCATTGAAGCCTCCATGAGGCCAATTTGTAAATAAGTGTTCAATGAGTGCTTTGGGGTCATTCAATAAGGTATTTGAAGACCATTATAATGTATTTAACTTATTTGATAGGTATTTGGATACGTTATGTGGTCATTGTCAAATTTGCAAAATTTGTAAATGTTGTCAAGGAAAAATGAAAAAATTGGAGATGAAGAGTCTAATAGGTGAAAATTTAGTTAGTGTAATCTAGTTTGAGTTGGTTATGGTATTGTAATGCATAAATAATCCTCATAGAATTTGAGGCAAAAGAGGAGTTTTGAATTGTAATAGAAAATCATGAATGAAACTCCATTATTTCACAGAAATCATTGGAAAAGCATTGTTGTAGGCTACTATATGACTCTGTATGATTAGATTTTGGATGGTCAATCATTGGGAATGATGAAAATATGAGTATAGATCATTTTTTAGTTGTTCTTGTGGAATTTCATTAAGAAACATGAAAGTTATTGCTTTTTCTTTGAAATTAGTCTTGAATTTCTGAGTAGGGAACCTGAGAGCAATCAAAATGACATAAGTTTGATTTTACCAAGTGAAATCACTCCAAACCTGGTAGAATGATAGTATTTGGGATGGAATTTGATATTATTTAAGTTTTAGGAGTCTAAATGAGGGTTTATATGGGTTTGCATGATTCCCTATATAGGAAAATTGTTTGTTTTGAGTGAAATTTGGGAATTTGAAGTAGGAAATGGTTGTGAATCCATTGCGCAGCAAGATTTGAAGGTTCATCAAGCATGTGAAATTTTTTTTGGACATGATGGATGTGTTTTTAGGGTGATTAAAGGTTGGTGAAGTAGAGACTTACTAAACCCCCTTCTAATAAGGAAAAAATGAGGGTTTGGTGAACTAGAGACTTGGAGGGCTTTCTTGATGTTAAAAATGGCTGATTTAGTGGTTTTGAAGTATGATAAATGTCTATTTGTAGGTTTTGGGGGTTGGAAGATGGTTTAGGTTGAACTTTATTTGAAAAATAGACATATTTGGGGGTTTAGGACAGTGTTAAAGCATAAGTATGGGAGTTTATTTCAAAAGAAACATATGTAATTTTGAAGTACGTTAAAAAAATGATCTAATGGGGGTTTGTATAGACTAATGGTTGGTGGGCTTGAGGAATTTTGTGAGTAAAATGTTAAAATTCCATGGTTTGCAATGCTACTAGTAAGGTATTTTGAAATTTTGAAAAGTTATTGTGTTGAGGTTTTGAGAACAGTTTTATTGTTTTGTTATCGTCAACTTGGAATTCTAAGAAGGATTTTAACCTTGTACTGCATTAGGAAATGTGGAACATTTTCATCTTTAGGATATAGTATTATCTTGTTTTAATTCATGGTAATGTTATAAGTTCTTTGTTTAGAAGTATTTGTAGTTTCCTTTCACTTTTAGGTGGTGGACAAGGGAACTTTAGTTTCTATAGCTTGTAGGGCCTCTTGTTCTTAATAGATTCACCAACTTCTCTAGATGGGATTAGGGAAGGAGATCCAGAGATGATATTGTCTTTATTATTCTTATCCTTAGGAAGTATAGGTTGCTTTGTAGGAATGAGGACACTTATATCAAGAGGAGGATCTAAGACAATTGTACCATAACTACAAAGCCATAGGGATTATTTAGGAGCATTTATGTTGAGAGGGATATCTTTATAACCTATCCCTTTTGTTTCTTTAGTTGGTATTTTCTCTAGGAGTTAATGAATTGTATGTTCATTTTTTGTGTCACATCCTTATTTGTGTAAGATCGTGAATCCTTTGCCATATGTCTCTTCAAGGTTGATTGATGTGTTGATTACTTTGTTTACATAGGATGGTTGAATGTTTTCTTTTTTAGAGGTGCTAGGTTCACCTATGGTGGGGAACTTAGGTTCATCTTATGACTCAATTTTAGGATTTAAAAGATTAAACATTTTGGGTTGTGTGGGTTATTTCATTGAAGGATAAAAGGATGCATTAGACTCAAGGTTGTTAAGGAAATAATTTATGAATCCATTCATGCTAGCATCATCTTCTCCAATGATGTCAATATAATGAGGAGGACATGCATTGGGAGCTGTGTGAGCATAAGTGAGTTTAATGTAATTAGGGTCATTGTTAAAAACACAATTTGAAACATCAACCAAAAAGAACAAGGACTTCCACAAATTTCCTAAACAGTTTTCTAGTTTCAAAATTTTAGACCTAAACATGCTAATTTATTGATTACATGATGCAATAAGCTAAAAATAAAATGTTTTGATGCAATTTTAAATTTTTAGAAATGTACTAAAATGAAGCAATTTAAGCTAAATGCAATGAAATTAATAAAATAGCAAATCAAGAAACTGAAACATCAAGATAATAGCACCAAACAAAACGTAAAAATTGAGATTTCGATGTCCTAAAAATGCAGATCTATAGCTAATAGGGATTCATTTTCTAGTAAGGGAAAATCAGTCCTGGTTAGATATTTTTGGGATTTTTCTATGGATTTTAGAGTTAATTTTAATGCCTTTTCAGATGCTAGAAGGTACATATTAGAACTAATTAGGGACTTATTCACTAGTAAAGGAAAATGGGTCTTGGTTAGGTATTTTTAAACTAATTTTTAGTGATTTGCATGTTCTTAGTTATATCTTTCAGTTCTAGGTTTGTGTTGGGATAAGGTGCCATTAACCTTGTAAATCCCAATATTATATTTATTCCATTTATTATTTGTTATTTTTAATTATCCATGGGGAGATATACTAGTTTCACTAATAGGGGTAAATTCAGAGTCACCAGAGGTAATTACAAAGTGACATTTACTATTTAAAAATGTAAAAACTCATGGTAAATGAGGGTAGGAATTTCCCTTGGAGAATCTGCTCTTTTTGGCATGCATGACAACTATCATAATATTTGGTAAGTGAATCTATGATAGTTGCAAGTTGTCATAAGATTATGGGATTCTACGATGTATTTGACAAATATGTTAGTTGTATATTTTCTATATTTATCCCCAAGTGCATATCTTGGGTAGGATGCATGTTGGAGGTATCTATGATGGATATGACACATCATAAGATGCTGTAAGATTCCATTCTTGGATATGGGAACCTAACTTTGGAAGGGTAATTTTTTTACACTTGTAAGTTGTATGTTGGTACCATTTTGATGCTTGCATATGGGATATTTGGAGGAGAGAGAAGGTGAACACCTAGGATGAGTTGGAAAATTTTTATATAAGTATTTTCCATGTATTTGTTGCTGCAATATAGATTTATGGTACTCAAGTGTTGCAGGAATATTTTTATATTAAAGACTTGTGGAGAGAGGTGTGTAGATGTATTGTATCGATCTTTTACAAATTAATATAATCTTGTGCCTCTTTCTTGGTGGAGTTTTTTTACCTGAAATGGTTTTCTCCACATAAAAAACTTTGTCATTGTGTTGATTTCTTCATGTTTGAAATTTTCTCTATAGTGGGTTTTATGTTTTGTTATAATCTCCATTGTTAATGCACACTTAAGGCTTGCTGAAATTTATCTTGAATCATATTTTCATTGAAGTAGTATTTCATTCATTTCTAACATTTTGGTATCAGAGCTTGGATAGCTTTGAATCTTGGGTGGTAGTGTGGAAGTTGTAGTTGTAGTGGGAGATTTTGTTGCATTTGTTCTGAAGATCTTGTGTTGAAATTATGGCTGCATCCACCATTGCATCAACCTCTCGTTTGAACATTGAGAAGTTCGACAGAACAGGGTATGAGTTTTGGTAGCTAAAAATGGAAGATTTCTTGGAAGAAAGAAACTGATGGTTGGCTATTCAAAAAGAGAAGAAACCCAGTGATGTCTCTCAATATGAGTGGGATAGAATTGATAAGGCACGGGGAACTGCTCGGTTGTGTCTTTCAGACTTTGTCTTGTTGAATGTCGCAAAGGAAGAGACTGCATATAAATTATGTAATTGGTTGGGTGAGATCTACCAAGCCAAGAGTATGGTAAATAAACTTTATTTAAAACAAAACTTGTTTTATTTGAAAATAAAAGAGTGTGAGTCAGTTGTAGAGCATTTAAATTATTTTAATTTGTTGATGAGTTAACTTGCTTCAGTATATGTTGAAGTAGATGAGGAAGGTAAATGTATCTTGCTTCTTTGTTCTTTACTTGAGTCCTAGGAGACTATTATTATTGCTATCATTGCTAACCTCATAGATCCAAAGTTGGATGCCCTTGTTTCAATTTTACTAGAACAGGACTGTGGAAGAAGAATACAAATAGTTCAAGGGATGCTCTAAGTGTCAAGGGAAGGTCTAAGGAAAGGGGACCGAAAGAAGATCAGAAAAGGGTTAAGGACAAGTCCAAGGGCCGATCTAAGATTCCTAGAAAGAAGAATAGAGTTGAGTGTTGGAACTATGGTAAAATGGGATATGTAAAGGAGTGTAGAAACCCAAAGAAACAATGGGAGAGTGCCTTTGATAAGTCCTTGAATGCAGGTGAAGATGTTTTAATTTTTACTTATAATGTTGTTGCTAATGATCACTAGTTCGTTGACTTAGGATGCTCGTTCCATATGACCCCACATAAGGAATGGTTCTCCACATATGAAAAATATGATGGAGGTAATGTATACCTTGGAGACAGTTATTCATATCCAATTGTTGGGAAAGGAAAGGTATTGTTGTGTTTTAGTGATGGGAGGATTAAAACCCTCCCTGATGTTTATCATGTTCCTAGATTAGCTAGAAATATAATTTCTATTTCAAAGTTGAATGATTTGAGAATGCATGTGACTTTTGACAAGGATGGCTATAGATTAGTGAGAGGGAACTTGGTGGTAGAGAAGGGGAAGAGATTGAGAAACCTATTCAAGCTTGAAGCCAATACAATTTTTAATGCCTCCTATGTATCTAAGGTCAATGCTAAAAATGAGTGTAGTGGCATTGTAGATTGGACTACACAAGTAGTAATGTATTAAAAAATATTAAGAATAATTTTTTTTTTGAACAATTTCTCCTATTCTAATGAGCACTTTGATTTATGTGAGCATTGTGTGTTTGATAAACAAAATAGAAAATAATTTCCTTTAGGAAGCAATAGAGAAAAAGAGAAGTTAGAAATTATTCATATGAATGTGTTTGGGCCTGTGGATTTTGAATCTATTAGAAAGTATCATTATTTTGTCACCTTCATTGATGATGTATCTAGATATACATGGATTTATTTTATGAAACATAAATATAAAGGTTTTACTAAGTTTAAGGAATTCAAAGTCTTAGTAGAGAACCAATCAGGTTTAAAGATAAAAATATTAAGATTTGACAATGGTGGGGAATATTTATCTAAGGAATTTGATGATTTTTGCAAGAATGTAGGCATGATTAGACAAAAAAACAACTATGTATACACCACAATAGAATGGTGTTGTAGAAAGGATGAACTGAATAATTATGGAAAGGGCCAGAAGTATGCTGAGTGATGCACAATTAGATAAATGCTTTTGGTAAGAGGTTGTGTGTACTACTTTCTACTTGATAAATAGATCTCCTTGTAATGCTCTTCATTCAACACCTTATGAAGTGTGGATAGGTAACAAACCTTTAGTTTCACATTTAATATTTTTTGGTTGTGAGGCTTTTATTCGCTTGCCTAAGGAAAAGTGATCTAAGTTGCATCCAAAAGATAAAGATTTTACATTCATTGGATATGGTGATAATGTTAAAGGTTATAAGCTTTGGAATCCACTAACCCATAAGATTATCTTCTCTAGATATATTATTTTTTAGGGAACTTAGAGCTATTTATGAACCTGAGTAGCCAAAATAAAAAGAAGAAAAGGTAGAGAGAGTACACTTTGAGTTAGAGCAGTGAGATGAACCTCAAGAAGAACAAAATGATGGATTGGGGGGTGATGAAGAAGAAGAAGATTCAAGTAATTCTAATGAAGATGAATCTATTGCTATAGAAGTTGGTACAAATGACCATGTAGAAGAACTAGTTGAGTCTCTTACTCCACCCTTGAGATCCACAAGACAATGAAATCTAGTTGACAGGTATATCCCACGATATTTTTATTGTGCATATGCTTTATTGATTACTAACGACAAACCTCGATCATAGAAGGAAGCTATTTTTGTAGATGATAGTGAGTCTTGGTAGTTAGCCATGCAAGAGATGATAGCCTTAGACTCTGGTAACATCTAGGATCTTGTCCATTTCCCTAAGGGAAGAAAGGCCATAGGATGTAAGTGGCTCTTAAAGAAGTTTGGAGCAGACAGGTCATTGGAGAAGTACAAGGCTAGATTGGTAGCCAAGGTCTACTCCCAGAGAGAGGGAGTTGATTTTGGTGCTTGATATTCTCTCTTATTGCTAAATTTTCTTCTAGTATATTTCTCTTATCCATTGCTACAACCTATGATCGAGAGATTGAGCAAATGGAAATTAAGAATGCATTCTTGCATGGAGATCTTGAAGAAAAAATATATATGCAACAGTCTATAGGTTTTGAGATAAAAGGGAAAGAACATTGGATTTGTAGTTTGAAGAGGTCTTTTTATGGTTTAAAATATTCCCCCAAAATGTGGTATCAAAAGTTTGATTCATTTTTTTTGAAATTGGGTTTTGTTAGAAGCAAGGAGAATAACTATTTTTACATTTATTGTGTTGGTGATTCTATACTGGTTATTGCTTTGTATGTTGATGACATGTTATCTTTTAGCAATACTAAGGATATGATTAGTGAGCTTACAGGCCAACTTTTAGGTGCATTTTACATGAAGGATCTTGGAGCTACTAAGTATATTATGGGAATGGAGATCAGAAGGGATAGAGGTAACATAAAGCTTTGGTTGTCACAAAGTAAGTATGGGAATACTATTTTGCAGAGGTTTAGTATGCAATACTGTAATTGAGTTAAAGTTCCTTTACCTACTGATATTAAGCTTTCATTAGATATGTGTCCAAATACTGAGGATGATCTTGAGGATATGTCTAATGTGCCATATGTTAGTGTTGTAGGGATTTTGATGTATACAATGGTTTGCACTAGGCTAGATATTGCCCAAGTAGTGGGAGTCTTGAGTATATTTATGTCTAACCCTGGTAGACAACATTGGAATTATGCAAAGAGGGTGTTTAAATATCTTGTAGCTACTCCTGATCATTGTTAGGTTTATTTTGGTACTAATAGTGTTGATAAATATTTTGGACATATAAGGTTTTTCTTATGCAAATTGGGCAGGTGAATTGGATAGTTGAAGGTCCACTAATGGCTATGTTTTTACTCTATTTGGAGGTGCAGGTGAGTTGGATGAGTAAGAGGAATCCCATAGTTGCTTTTTCCACCACAAAAGAAAAGTATATGGCTGCTACTCATGTCTCTAAGGAGGTAGTTTGGTTGAGGAGACTATGTATATTGATTGGATTTGATTGGAGAATCATTGAAATTGGTTATGATAGCTAGTGTGCTATATCTTTAGCCAAGAATCCTATGTATCATGTTGTGACTAAGCATGTTGATGTTTAATATCACTTTGTTCAAGATTTGGTTGCAAATGGAGACATTGATCTGAAGAAGATAGACACTTAGGACAATGTTGTAGATTCATCGACCATACCTATGAGAATAGAGACATTCGTGTGGTGCAAAGAGGCCACGAGCCTTGTTTCTAGTGCCTAATTAATTTTTCATTTGATTTCTTATAAGTTGATTTACAATGTATAATGTCAAGTGGGAGAATGTTGTGATGAGGTTCCATTAACCATGTAAACCCCAATATTAGTTATTTGTAATTATCCATGAGGAGATATACTAATTTCATTGATAGGGGTAAATTTGGAGTCACCAAAGGTAATTACAAAGTGACATTTACTATTGAAAAATGTAAAAACTCATGGTAAATGATATTAGGCGTTTCCCTTGGAGAACCTACTATATTTGGCATGTATGAAAACTATCATAATGTTTGGTAAGTGAATCTATGACAACTACAAGTTGTCGTAAGATTCTAAGATTCTATGATGCATATGATGGATATGTTAGTTGCATATTTGCTATATTTAGCCCCTAGCACCTATCTTGGGTGGGATGTATGTTGTAGGTATCTATGATGGTAATGGCACATGATAAGATGTAAAATTCCATTCTTGTATATGGGTGCCCGACTTTGGAAGGGTTAACTTTTGACATGTTGGTGCCATTTTGATGCTTCAATATTGGATGTTTGGAGGAGAGAGAAGGTGAAGGCCTAGGATGTGTTGGAAAACTTTTATATAAGAATTTTCTATGTATTTTTCATTGAAATATAGATTTAATGTACTCAGGTGTTGCAGAAATGTTGTCAGATTGAAGACTTATGGAGAGAGCTATGTAGATGTATTGTACAAATATTTTATAGATTAATACAAAACTATGCCACTTTCCTAGTGGAGATTTTTACCCACAACGGTTTTCTCCATCCAAACACTCTGTCATTGTGTTGAGTTCTTCATGCTTGACATTTTCTCTATAGTGGGTTTTATGTTTTCTTACAATCTCCATTGTTAATGCACACTTAAAGATTTCTGAAGTTTATCTTGAATAAATTTTTTATTCAAGTACTATTGTCATTTATAATAGTTTAAAACAGTAAAATACAACTTTAGATTCTCCAAAAATTCAATGCAAAAATGCAATGAAAAGATGAAATGCAAGACCTAATTTGAAATCCAATTTTGTTTTGATTTTCAAATGCAATTGAATGATATGTAAATAAGATGCAAAATGATTGATATGTTTTTTGTAATTTTCTAGATTTAAGAAGTGAAAAAAAATGCAAATCTGGAACTGATAAAAATGGATATGATGATGATTAAGATGATTAGATGATATCACACCCACTTTCAAAGATTCCACTCAAGGATAACCCTAGATATCTCAATGTAAAAGAGAAAAATATCCTATAGTAGGGTTGTCCTAGAGGTTGAATATGATCTAATAAGGGGTTCACCACCAAGTTTAGACTAGGAAAATATAATTAAATGCTAAATGAAATGCAAAACCCTAATTAAATGAAAACTAACACTAAATGACCTAGAAAGGTAAAGGAAATGAAACAAAAAAATTGCAAAATAGAATGTGTGCTCCTAGAAATCCAGAGAAGGATGCATGGAAGTCTAGAATACTAGAAAATATGCTTTTACTATTAACTAGGAATCATTCACCAAGCTAGGTGAATTAGTCTAGTTTCTGGAAAACTATGTAGGAACAAGTTTTAGGGAAAAGGGTATCTAAATTTGTAAAATCTTGAAAACTAACTGGAATTGGGACTCATTCGCTAGAAGTGGTGAATTAATCTAGTTAGGAATTTTTGAGGCTTCAAGGGTTGATCCTACCCTTCTCTATCTACTCTGCCCTTCTTGATTGGTTTCCAGATCCAAATCTCTGATTTGCAACCTGTAGGTCTTCTCCAAGGTTCTCCAAGGCTTGATAACAACTTTGACAACTTTGAATGATTTGAACCTTCTTTCTAATCTTTCTCCCTAAGAAATATGCAACCTAAACCTGTAAATCACACAAAAAGGAGAGGTAAAAATGTTGTTGGGTTAGTGGATAGGGATTTTCCTTGGTCAAACCTTGTTTTGGAAATCAATCCTTGAAATGAAATCAAATAAGAATGGAGAATGATGAATGAACAAATAACAATGTTGCAACTCACCAAACCCTAATAATATGGTACCACAAATATGTATGCAATGGATCCAATGGATGAAAACTTTGATTCTTGCTTGAATGATGTTGATCTTGAATAAAACACTTACTTGAGTCACAAAAGCCTACACCACAATTGTTATCTCTTAAAAAACATAATGCATGAAATCCTTGACATGATGATTGATGCTTGAAGAATGCTTCTCTAAAATGCTTTAAAATATACTCTTGAACAGATTTAAATGCTCTTGTGAATGCTTGTGAACACTTGATTTCTTATTAGATTTCTAGGTAAAAATATGAGTGAAATAACCTTGTATTTATACTCAATTATGCAAGAATTCCCAAAATTACAATTGTTACCCAATTTTCACCTATGGGCTCAATCAAGCAGGATAGATTATGTTTCAGATATTCATAAGGGCCAAATGGGACATTTCCATTTGAGGGTTAGTTCATGTATCTGATGACATTTCACAGGGAGCTCATTTGAAGGGTCGACCTCAGTTAAGTTTGACCTTTTTTCATTAAAGGAGAAAGTCGGCAAGACTTTCCAGATGTCTTGCCGACTAACAAGGGTTCCATCAAGTCTGAATGTTTCACATTAGGGGTCCTATCAGCAAGAGATTATCTGGGTCTCCCCGACCCATAATGCATTTGGTTAAATATGTGTCTATGTTGCCTATCGGCAAGACCCCAGGAATGTCACAACAAGTGGAATTCATATGCAAATACCTATCGACAAGGCAAAATCATCATCCTGGTGACAAAGGGATATGCACATTGGCAGAGGGTTTTTCATTCAGGGTAGAGTCTTGACAACCTCTTAAAGTCTCACTGAAATGATTCCTTCAACATATGTAAGTAGTTTTTGCTAAGAGGTCTCACTGATGAGCAATGTCTCACCAAAAGGAAGCAGCATTGCCGAAAGGAAGTGAGTTCAGCAGGAAGTCTCTTCGATAACAAAAAGTCACGCTGACATGCCTTGTGTCTTCGACGTAATGCGAGAAGCTCAACAGGAAGTCTTGCCAACACACGAGAGTCAACCCAATGGGATCCTAGTTCACCAAAAGAAGGAGCAAGTTGCCAAGAGGTCTCAGCGACTAGAAAAGGCCTCACCAAAAGGAGGAGTTTGTTGAGACGTTTGAGCGAAGCAGAGTGGTCTCAGCGAAGGATGATAGTATCAGAAAAAGGTCTCCCCACCCATGGAAAGTCTTGCTGACTTGAAGGAGCTCACCCAAAGATAAGGAGCCCAGAAAGAGGTCTGGCTGATAGGCCAATGTCTCGCCGACAACAATGGGAGTTTGCAAAGAGTTGAAGCCATCGTCATTAGGTCCTAGGGACCAAGTAATGTCCTAACAAAAGCTGAAGGTCTCACTCAAGGACAGACTCGGTTGGTGTAACGTCTCACCGAATGATGGAGAGCCTCATTGAATGAAACAAAAGTAGCTCAGAGAGAAAGGGGCTGCTCACCAAAGGGTCTTGCCGAAGGGGAACTAGCTCAGGGAGAAAGATCCAACATCACCAAGAGGTCTCACCAACTAGTAGAAGGTCTCCATGACATAAATGACATCGGTGTAGTGCCCAACCATCAGAGTGATGTCTTATCAACATGGTGTGGTCTTAGCGATGGGAAGCGATATCGGCATGACTAATGAAGTTGCTATGACCTCTTGCCGAAGCAAAATGAAATGAGCTCTCACTGTAGCAAGGAGGCCTCGCTAAGAGTCTTACCGACCCAAGACGGGGTCTCAACAAAGGACTGGAGCCCAGGTAGAACAAAATGCTTCAAGATGACATCAATATACTTTCACCGATAGAAGATGAGAAGAGTTCGCCATATTGTCTAGCCAAACATGATTGTCTTGGCAACCACAGAGGCAATATCGGTATGACTTTGGGGCTCGATAGGAGCTCTCATCGATGGTTTCAAGCTATGTCGATAACCACAGGAAGATTTAATAGCATCAGGGAGACACGATTAGTGTCTCACTGACATGCGATTCTACAGGAGGAGCTTTTGACTGCTCGAAGAATCTGTGTGGAGTACATCTGACCAATCAGAGAGATCTAAAAGCGAGCCATGGTAGTCTGACCAAGATGAAGAACATCAACAGAATGAAAAAACAATGCGTTTCTACTTTGAAGTCAGAAGCATTGAAGGCAGCTCGGTTGAAGAGGTTCAAGGCGAACATGATACCAGGAAGTAAATGCGGTGGTTGAAGAAAGATCTGAAGAAGACCATTCCTGGAGGTGACTCTTCACACTGACCCAGACAGCAGGGATTCAATCGAACATGGCATGAACTTTATCCAAAAGATCTAAAGGGAAATTTTTTTCTAAAGATAGATATTTTGTAAGCCCTAAGGGGCTGACCTCAAATTTGTATATAAGGCTTTTTTCCCTTCTTGTAAAGGAGTTGGAGAGTTCTCCTGATGCGTTTCTAAATTCTGTGACTTCTACAGTCCTCTCTCAGATTAGCATAATTTTGTAACTTGTTTTGGATCATGTTATATAAAATTTACCTTGATTACCATTGATGGTTCTTTTTTTGCCTTCTGGTTCTTGTGAAGTATTGTACATTTTTAAGTGATTCATGAAGCTACTTAGTGAAATATTTCTTATAGCTTTGTTTCATGTTAGCATGCCTTTGTAAAAGTGGGATCATGTAGGTTATAAACTGTGTTTACTCAATTGCACATGAGCTTTTAATTGGTGGTCTATTTTTTCCTTCTTGAAAGTGTGTGCATGTCGAACCTATTTGTATGCATAATCCACATAATCTTGTTGTGCAGTCCCGTATCCATCATTAGTACTCAAGTGTAACTCGAGTATCTCATTGTTCTTATCAGTTTGGTGTATCACCTTAGCGTTAGTTTTATTTTATGCATTCCTTCTCCCTTTCCCTTCAAAGAATCATTAGTTTAGGTGACACCAAAGGAATCCAACCTTCTTCGGAGGTTGACTTTTGTTTACAAGTGACCCACAGCTTTGGAGGTCTTCCCATGTTACATTGGATTGTTGAATTTTACATTCTGCATGGTGCAAATCCAGGAGATAATAGTTTTTGGCACACTCGGTGGGATTTTTGAACAGATAGTTTGGAAATTATATGTCTACTACTAGTTTTTGATATGCAAATAGTAAATTTCATGCCTTTCAAAGGTAAAATATCAGCATATCATGGTGACTCCAACTTCATAACAACTGGTTCTAGCAGCCTAGGTGTCTGCAATTAATAAGGTTTGATCTTTAGGCTTGTTATTCCTCATGTCTTATCTTTGCAATGATTAGTTATCAGCAATATAGTGACTTATCACCTCCATTCCATGTGAGTCATGTGTATATGTCCTCCCATCAACCATACTATGTAGAACAACCTATTGTTTTTATGTCAAATGACCCGATATTAGCAGATTATCAGTATTTTCATCATGTTTCCCACCCTCCCACTCCTAGTCAACCTTTATGTTAGCCATTATATAATCAAAATCAACCCCAAGAGGAGGTTTTTGATGCTAACCAGCATGATTATTTACATAATCAGCCTTTAAAGCATCCTTTCCAAGCTATAATGGACCTGCTCCAATAGTTTGATTATGTGCTGTGGGCTTTGAGCCAAAGATTTGAACATATGCAGATTAATGATGTCAACAAGGTGTTCTCCTAGATGTATGGCATGTTGGTCAATGTCAAGAAATAGAAAAAGCCTATTTCACAGTAGCAGGAGTTGGGATGTCAGGTTGAAGATCTTGAGAGAGAGATAATGCCAAAGAGGAGAAAATGAAATTCTTATCTGCTCAAGTATAAGGTAGTCGGGCTTATTCAGATTATCATGCTCAAAGGTATGAAACACAAGAAACCCTTTCCATTCCTAGTTTCAGCTTGCCTCCTCCCAAGCTCTTTAGTGAGCCTATCAATAAGTCTTCTACCCTCAGGATTCTAAGTTGGAAAGTCCCATCGCAGTCACCTTGTGAGTTTCCTTTGCCTATCATGCAAATGAAATCATGCTCTGGCATCCATGAAGTAAAAGAAGGGCAGATCTTTGACCAGTATAGCTCACTCAACTCGGAGGAGACTAAAAATATTGATTTACTGCATTTAGCCTTGGAGGAATATAGACTACAGCTACAAAAGGCTGAACATGAGAGGAATTCTCAAAATGTTTCTAGCAATGTTTTAGTTGATGATCCTCCCACTATTCTACAAGTTGGTGACAATGTTCCAACATGAAAACAAAGTGAAATGGTGCAAAAGGCTGACCAAGAAGAGCAATGTATAGTTTGGAATGAAGAAGGTGTGATTTTTCCCACCCTAAATGCTATCTCAAAGCAGCAAGAAGACATCAAGTAGCTGCAGGTTCAAGAGTCAAGACAACAACATGAAGAGACTAAAAAAGGTGATATGGGTCATGAGTCCATAGCTTCATTCATCGAACTTCCATGTTTCATTGAGTGTGATGAGGAAAGCATAAATCTGGTCATAAGTCGATAACATGAGGTTGAAGAGGAGCAGTGTACAACTAGATTTGATGCTTTTGAGCATGTTATTCTTGAGAAAGTTGATACTGAGCTTTACGAAAAAGAATTCACTGATATAATTGAACAGTTTTGCTCAACATTGGATGGAAAAGAATCAGAAGAGGTTGAGGGTAATGATGAACTAGAACAATAGGTTTATAAAATTGAACAAATATTGAAACAAAAGGAGGAGCCTAATGAGCCTGATTTGCAAAATCATAACTAGTTGGAGGAGCTTCCTTTCCATTGTACAGAAGAACTTGAGACTTTATCACCACTTGAATTGTTGTCTTCTTGCATTGAAAAGGACAAGCCTAAATCAGAATGTAACTCTTCTAGTGATGAGGAGAATTATGAGTAGCTTCCATTCTGGTGTATAAAAGACCCAGAGGTTAATGCATTGATTGAGAGTGTGATGGAGGAAGCTATCTCTTTATTCTCCATTGAAGAAATGAGTGTTCATTTGGGAAAGAATGAACATATTGGGGAGGCTATTAATCTTCCATCAAGTCAGCCACAAGGGTTATACCTTTCCAGCCAACAAGGTGATAGAATGACATTTCTTCAGCAAAAGATCAGCAAGGAAAGTGCAAGCTTTTCCCTTAATAGAGGCTGCCCTATCAGGCATCTAGCCAAAATGGAGACTAGCAAAGATATTAATAGCTTGCTCACACCCAAGCATGAGGGTACTACTTAGGAGGAGCACACTCAAGTTACCTTTCCACCTTAGAACATGAATGTTTACATTCCATATGAAAAGATTAGTAAGCTTGAATATGTTCTACAAGAGATCTTGCAACAATCTGTTGAAGTGTCATGCATGTTTCATTTCTCTTTAGTTGTTCTCCAGCATGGCAATCATTGTAATTTTTTTAGAAAGGGTAGTTATTTTACCCAACCTATCAATGGGTTTGTTTGATCAATTTCTTACTGGTTAATGTAGGGTAGGTTTAGATGCAGTTTACATTCCCTAAGTGCTATCCCAACATAGTAAATAGTTTTATTTTAGTTTTTCCTTGTTTTCAATAAGTTTCCAAGTGTTCTAGTGAGTCTCAAGATGAGTTAAAGCCATGTACAAAGCTACTCTTGATCTTTTTTTGAGTTGTCCCAATGACTCCATGCCCAATGGATAGGCCTAGGCTACTGGCTT
This sequence comes from Sequoia sempervirens, assembly GCA_007258455.2. NCBI lineage: Eukaryota > Viridiplantae > Streptophyta > Pinopsida > Cupressales > Cupressaceae > Sequoia > Sequoia sempervirens. The sequence continues at coordinate 306,265,311 of VDFB02353493.1, read as the reverse complement.
TCTATGTTTAGCAAGAAAACATCCAGCAAAGGTCACTAGAAATGTCACCCAATTTTCCCCTATGGGCTCAATCAGGAAAGAAAAATTATGTTTCAGATATTCATAAGGTCCAAATGCGACGTTTCCATTTGAGGGTTAGTTCATGTATCTGATGACATTTCACAAGGAGCTCATTTGAAGGGTCAGCCTCAGTTAAGTTTGACTTTTTTCCTTAAAGGAGTGGTGCAGGAGCACCCAAGCTCTTCAAGGAACACTTCAAGATACATGATGATGCAAGGGTCATGAAGACCTATCAAGGAACTTAGAACATTAATTATGACATTTTGAAGCATATAATGGCTTTTGAAATGGTTAAAAACATTAAAGGAGTCAAATGTCCTAAGGGTCCTGATAAGGACCATAAGACCAAATTGCAATGTAAATGGAAAAATAGTGTCCTAAGGGTGTAGGTAGTTATGTAATTCTTTAAATATGTCAAATAAGGTTGGATATTAAAGATCCAATAGTTTTTAGATATTGGAGTTCAATAAATTTCAAGTTTGGAAATTCAAATTTTCAAAATCCACTTTAGGCGGGAAAATGAGTTTTAGGTGTTTTAGTAGTAATTATGCATTATAATCAATTCAAATCAGTTGAAATAGTTGGGGGATGAGTTTATAAGGTTAGGGAAGGAATTTTTATTGGGGGTTGGTTGCTGGTACGGATTTTGTACGGACTGCTACAGGAAAAAGCAATAAATCAGCAATTTCTTGCATTTTCTTGTGTTTTTTTGATGAATATCTGATTGTTATTGATGAAAAGAACAACAGAATGATTTAGAGACTTGTATCTACATGTATTTAAGCCTTTTCATGTCTTGATACATGTTTATAATTAGTTATTTGTATTATATTGCTGACCGTCCTCAAGAAAGTGCAAAATTTTCATTGATTTTGAGGGTTTTTATGGATGGTTGATCCATTTCAAGGTAGAATGATGTTGTAACCTTTGAAATGGATCACTTATAACATGTATAATACAAACCTAACAAACTAATGTGCAGGAAGGAAGAATATCAAGGTGTACACCGAGTTGTCAAAGGGAAAAGTGCATGAAAATGGGGACTAAGGTATAGTAGCAGGAGATCTACCTTAATAAGGTGAATTTTTTTGAGTTTGGATTGATGTATTATGTTGATATAATGGTGAAAAGTCAAAGATAGGGTTCTGGAAGTGTTTGGAAGGTGAATAACTAAAAAGCCCTAGTTTTAAGGCAATTTATGGAGGTTTTGTGTTTGAGTATATTAAGGGTGTCATAGAAGACTAAAAGTTTGAAAATCCTTGGTTTGGGAAAATTTTAAGGGATTGTTGAAATTTTCATAGTCAGGGGTTGAGTTTAGAGAGGGGTTGCTTTGAAAAAGAGGGCTAATTTAGCCTAGTTTTTGTGGAAACAACAAGATTTGGGAAGTCTGATCCAAAACAAGTGCCATCAAGGTTTGGGTATGTTGTGTAGGGTAATAAACCACATCTAAAACAATCATTATTTTGGTAAGTCCTTTGGGGAAGTTGTGAGTAAAGTTAAAAAAATCACCGCATGAGGCCTAGTTCAACTAGAAGCCTAGTCAAGGTGCAAAAAGTGAGTTTGTGTTTAAGTCAAAGGTTTGGGGCTTAAAACTAGTCAAGACAAGTTTTTTTGCATCTCTTAAGAACATTCCTAGGGTTTTGGTCCATAGGAGAAGGTTTTGAGTCATAAGTGCATTATTGAGGCTTATCTCCACAAGGGTTTCTGGAAGAGATTTGAGACTACTTCATTGAAATCCTTGAAATCATTGTGTGTTTCCAAAAGTCCCATAGCCTCTGCATCAGAGTGGTATTAGAGTATGAAAGGGTCCTTTAGGGATTGAAGAAACAAAAATGGCACCTAAGAATCAATTGGCAAGAGAGTTGGAGGAGTTAAGGGAAATCTTAGAAAGGGAAAGGAGAGAAAGAAGAGAACAAGAAGCAACAAGAGAGTAGGCCAGAGCAAGGGAAGAAAGGCAATGGAGAAGGGAGAGAGATACTATGCAAGTAAGGATAAACAACCTTGAAAGAAATAGAATAGAAGAACAAGAAGACCAATAAAACAATGATGAAGAAGAAGAGCATGCGAGGGTAAATCATGAACAACAAGTAGATGAGACAGAGGACCCTGAGGAAAGGAGGTTACTGAGACTGTTAAAGGTAGTACAAGGTCATGGAGGAAAGAGTCGCATAGATTTTCCTATCTATCAAGGACAGATGGATAGTGAGGAAGTGTTAGGATGGCTTGATGCCTTAGAGAACTACTTTGAGTTTGAAGAGATGGATGAAGAGAGGAAGCTTAAGTTTTCCAAAACCAAGTTGAGAGGTACAACTTTGACATGGTGGAATAGTTTTCAGAATGATAGGATGGCTAGAGGATTGGCAAAATTTTCTACATGGGCAAGGATGAAGAGTTTGGTTAAGGAACAATTCCTACCATCTGATTACACAATTCATGTGAAGAGGATGAGGCAGAATTTTGATTACACAATTCAGGTGAAGAGGATGAGGCAGAATTTAAGGCAAAAGGATATGAATGTGATTTCCTATACTGAGAAATTTCACAAGCTTGGTATTAGAAGAGGTTATGAGGAAGAAGATGAGAAAGTAGCCATGTATATCAATGGCTTGAGGTATAATATACAAGATGAGATTAGTTTGCAATTACCAAGGACATTAGGAGAATGTTTTCAATTGGCCATTAGAGATGAGGAAAAGGTGAAGAGGAAGCAAGAAAGATCAAGCAATGGTAGAAGAGGAGGTAGTTCAAATAGGGGCAGAGGTAATAGAGAACAAGGACAAGGTAGCAATGACAAGAGCAACAATGACAAAGTTAAAGAGGTATTTTCTGATCAAAGAGGACGATACACTCCTAGAGGAGGAGGCAGATTTGGACAAGGTAGAGGACCATTCATAGGTAGGCGTTTCAATTGCAATGAACTATGGAATCCTTCCTTCAAGTGTCATAAATGGGAACAAGCTGATAGGGGTAGAGATAGTAGAGCTAACTTGGTACAAGAAGAAGAAGACAAGAAGGAGGAATCAAAAACATTCATGGCAGACCTTGTGACTGATGGTGAGTTTCTTATGATCAAGCAAGGAGAAAGACTTCATCAAGAGCCAAAGGTATCTATCTTTAAGACCAATTGTCTCAGTCATGGTAAAATATGCAGATTACTCATAGATTTAGGGTCACATAGCAATTTAGTTTCAGTTGATATGGTAACCAAGTTAGGGATTGAAACATTTGATCATCCTACTCCCTACAAGGCCACTTGGGTAACTCAAAGGCAGCATGTAGAGATTGGTAAGAGAGCTTTTGTGGATTTTTCAATTGGATCTTATCATGACAGGGTGCTTTGTGATGTCATTCCAATGACTTGTGGTCATATCATCTTGGGAAGACCATGGTAGTATGCTAGGAGGACAGTGCATGATGGTTTTCACAACACATATTTGGTGTATAAAGATGCTAGTAGATATAAGTTGGTTCCTTTTCCTTTGGAGCAGTCTAATGAGAGTTTTTTGATCTGTTTTGAGAAGAATTTGCAGGTTAAAGTGCAGGGTACGATAGGGGAAGACACTGGTTGGTTGAAAACTAGTAAATTGTAGCAGAGATATGAAGCACAAAGTCCCACAAATTAGAATCTTTGGGACTTGGACATTATTAAGATTGGAAGTATAGAATGCCCTATTGTTGAGGGTAATAGGGGTGGTGTTTCTTCACAAGGAAATCAATGGCATAGAGGTAGAAATAGGGCACAAAATCAGACTGAGTTCAAGCAACAAAAAGGACAAACAAAACAGATTTTTGACACTGACATGTTGAGTGACATGAATGTAGGTTGTAAGAAAAGGAAGAAGGTAGCTTTGGGAGATTTCATGCTTGGTAATCAGAAGGTGCAAACATACAAGAACAAGGAGTATTATGGCAGCAGCAAGTTGGATACTTCTTGGGGCAAGAACTTTTTCTTTCTTGGGGAGAATGGTGCAGGAGCACCCAAGCTCTTCAAGGAACACTTCAAGAGACATGAGGATTCAGGGGTCATGAAGACCTATCAAGGAACTCAGAACATTAATTATGAAATTTTGAAGCCTATAATGGCTTTTTAAATGGTTAAAAACATTAAAGGAGTCAAATGTCCTAAGGGTCCTGATAAGGACCATAGGACCAAATTGCAATGTAAATGGAAAAATAGTGTCCTAAGGGTGTAGGTAGTTATGTAATGCTTTAAATATGTCAAATATGGTTGGATATTAAAGATCCAATAGTTTTTAGATAGTGGAGTTCAATAAATTTCAAGTTTGGAAATTCAAATTTTCAAAATCCACTTTAGGCGGGAAAATGAGTTTTAGGTGTTTTAGTAGTAATTATGCATTGTAATCAATTCCAATCAGTTGTGAAAGTTTGGGGATGAGTCTATAAGGTTATGGAAGGCATTTTTATGGGGGTTTGGTTGCTGGTACAGATTTTGTACGGACTGCTATAGGAAAAAAGCAATAAATCAACAATTTCTTGCATTTTCTTGTGTTTTTTTTATGAATATTTGATTTTTATTGATGAAAATAACCATGGAATGATTTAGAGACTTGTATCTACATGTATTTAAGCCTTTTCATGTCCTGATACACGTTTATAATCAGTTATTTGTATTATATTGCTGACTGTCCTCAAGAAAGTGCAAATTTTTCATTGATTTTGAGGGTTTTTATGGATGATTAATCCATTTAAAGGTAGAATGATGCTATAACCTTTGAAATGGATCACTTATAACATGTATAATACAAACCTAACAAACTGATGTGCAAGAAGAAAGAATATCAAGGTGTACACCGAGTTGTCAAAGGGAAAAGTGCATGAAAATGGGGGCTAAGGTATAGCAGCAGGAGATCTACCTTAATAAGGGGAAATTTTTTGAGTTTGGATTTATGTATTATGTTGATATAATGGTGAAAAGTCAAAGAGAGGGTTCTAGAAGTATTTGGAAGGTGAATAACTAAAAAGCCCTAGTTTTAAGGCAATTTATGGAGGGTTTTGTGTTTGAGTGTATTAAGGGTGTCATAGAAGACTAAAAGCTTGAAAATCCTTGGTTTGGGAACATTTTAAAGGAATTTTTAAAGTTTCATAGTCAGGGGTTGAGTTTAGAGAGGGGTTTCTTTGAAAAAGAGGGCTAATTTGGCCTAGTTTTTATGGAAACAATAGGATTTGGGAAGTCTGATCCAAAACAAGTGCCATCAAGGTTTGGGTATGTTGTGTAGGGTCATAAACCACATCTAAAACAATCATTATTTTGGTAAGTCCTTTGGGGAAGTTGTGAGTAAAGTTAAAAAAATCACCACAAGAAGCCTAGTTGGGTTAGAAGCCTAGTCAAGGTGCAAAAAGTGAGTTTGTGTTTAAGTCAAAGGTTTGGGGATTAAAACCATTAAAGACAAGTTTTTTTTCATATCTTAAGAACATTCCTAGGGTTTGGGTCCATAGGAGAAGTTTTTGAGTCATAAGTGCATTATTGAGGCTTATCTCCACAAGGGTGCCTAGAAGAGATTTGAGATTGCTTCATTGAAATCCTTGAAATCATTGTGTGTTTCCAAAAGTCCCATAGCCTCTGCATCAAGGAGAAAGTCAGCAAGACTTTCTAGATGTCTTGCTGACTAGTAGGGGTTCCATCAAGTTTGAATGTTTCACATCAGGGGTCCTATCGACAAGAGATTATCTGGGTCTCCCTGACCCATAATGCATTTGGTTAAATATGCATCTATGTTTCCTATCGGCAATACCCCAAGAATGTCACAGTGAGTGGAATTCATATGCAAATACCTATTGGCAAGAAAAAATCATCGTCCTAATGACAAAAGGATATGCACATCGTCAGAGGATTTTTCCTTCGGGGAAGAGTCTCAGTGACCTCTTAAAGTCTCACTAAAAAGATGCCTTTGGTGTATGTAAGTAGGTTTCACTAAGAGGTCTCACTGATGAGCAATGTCTCACCAAAGGGAAGCAACATTTGTAAAGGGAAGTGAGTTTGGCAGTAAGTCTCATCGATAATGAAAAGTCATGGCGACATGCCTTGTGTCTTCAGCGTAATGTGAGAAGCTTGGCAAGAAGTCCCGTCGACACACGAGAGTCACCCTGATGGGATCCTAGTTTTCCAAAAGAAGGGGAAAGTCACCAAGAGGTCTCGAAAACTGGCAAAGGTCTAACCAAAAGGAGGAGTTCACTGAGATGTCTGATCGAAGCAGAGTGGTCTCGGTGAAGGAGGACAGTGTTGGGAAAAGGTCTCCTTGACCACGGAAAGTCTTGCTGACTTGAAGGAGCTCGCCCAAAGATAAGGAGCCCGATAAGAGGTCTGGCCGATAGGCCAATGTCTCGCTGAAAACAAAGGGAGTTCACCAAGAGTTGAAGCCATCACCATGAGGTCCTAGCGACCAAGTAATGTCCCGACGAAAGCTAGAGGTTTTGCTTAGGGAGAAAGATCCAACATTGCCAAGAGGTCTCACGTACTAGCAGAAGGTCTCCCCAACATAAATGACATCGATGTAGTTCCCGACCGTCGGAGTGATGTCTTATTGACATGGTGTGGTCTCAGTGATGGAAAGCGATATCGGCATGACTAATGAAGCTGCTATGACCTCTTGCTAATGAATGTTTCTTTTTCTGAAGCAAAATGAAATGAGCTCTCGATGTAGCAAGGAGGCCTCGCTGAGAGTCTTTCCGACCCAAGATGGGGTCTCAACAAAGGACTAGACCCTGGGTAGAACAAAATGCATCAGGGTGACATCAATATACTTTCACCGATAGAAGATGAGAAGAGTTTGCCTTGTTGTCTAGCTGAACACGATTATCTTGGTGACCACATAGGTGATTTCGGTATGACTTTGGGGCTCAACAAGAGCTCTCATCGATGGTTTCAAGCTATGCCGATAACCACAGGAAGATTTAATCGCATCGGGGAGACACAATTAGTGTCTCAGCGACATACAATTCTACAGGAGGAGCTTTTGATTACCCAAAGAATCTGCATGGAGTACACCCGACCAATCAGAGAGATCTAAAAGCGAGTCGTGGTAGTCTGACTAGGATGAAGAACATCAACGGAATATAAAAACAATGCGTTTTTGCTCTTAAGTCAGAAGCATTGAAGGCAACTCAGTTGAAGAGGTTCAAGGTGGACATGATACCAGGAAGTAAATGTAGTGGTTGTAGAAATATTTGAAGAAGACCACTCCTGGAGGTGACTCTTCACACCGACCTAGACAATAGGGATTCAATCAAACATGGCATGAACTTCATCCAAAAGATCTAAAGGGCAGATTTTTTCTATAGATAGATATTTTGTAAGCCCTAAGGGGCTGACCTTACTTTTGTATCTAAGGCTTTTTTGCCTTCTTGTAAAGGAGTTGGAGAGTTCTCTTGATGCCTTTCTAAAGTCTATGACTTGTATAGTCCTCTCTCAGATTAGCAGAATTTTGTAACTCGTTTTGGAACATGTTATATAAAATTTACCTTGATTACCATTGATGGTTCATTTTTTGCCTTCTATTTCTTGTGAAGTATTGTGCATTTTAAAGTGATTCATCAAGCTACTTACTGAAATCTTTCTTATAGCTTTGTTTCATGTTAGCATGCCTTTCTTTGCAAAAGTGGTATCATGTAGGTTATAAACTGTGTTTACTCAATTGCACATGAGCTTTAAATTGGTGAAGGTCTATTTTTTCCTTCTTGAAAGTGTGTGCATGTCAAACCTGTTTGTATGCATAATCCATAGAATCTTGTTGTGCAGTCACATATCCATCATCAGTACTCAAGTGTAACTTGAGTATCTCATTATTCTTATCAGTTCGGTGTATCACCTTAGCGTTAGTTTTATTTTATGCATTCCTTCTCCCTTTCCCTTCAAAGAATCATTAGTATAGGTGACACCAAAGGAAGTTGGCCTTCTCTAGAGGTTGACCTTTGTTTACAAGTGACCCACAGCTTTGGAGGTCTTCCCATGTTACACTAGATTGTCGAATTTTACATTCTACATGGTGCAAATCCAGGAGATAATAACAACACTACAAGCGAACATCAAATCTAGGAGAATAAAATACCACTAGAAAATTGAATTTATTTTAATTTTTGGCCACAAAAGAATCATTCATCCAAGATGATGAATGAGTCCCATTTGGCATAATGTATTGGACCAAAAATCAAAATTTCTTAGAAATATGTGAAAATTAATTTGAGACCCAACAATATAGGTGGCATCCATTCTCACAATGTGGTGAATGACTCCCAAATCACTAAATCTAGGTTACACAAGCCAGAAACACCTAAACTATAATTGGTTAATGATTAGTGTCGGGATTATCCTTGAAAAGAAGAATTAATTAAGGCTTGTGGATGCAAAATAGGGAAAATTAAAGCATAAGAAGGCCCAATTATGAATGAAGATCCTAGAAAAGTGTGAAAGTGGGTTAAAACCCTTTACAACACTTCAAATAAGGAAAGATTAATTTTGATTTTGATTAAAAAAAAGTTTATTAGGTTTAGTTAATTAATAAAACCTTAAATTTTTTTGAAAGTGTGTTACAAAACTTCAAAAAAATTTAGCTAGGTACCATTTAAATCCATTAGTTTTGATAGAGATCCTAATTTTTTTCAAAATTATGAGAAAACCATAAATTGATTCATGATTCTTGAGCTCTATAATCAAAATGGGCTAAGGGTCTAGTTATAAGCCCTAATTCCACAAGCATCCTATTCCAAAACCATTGAATGCTATAATTCTGTGGTGACCTTTTCTTTCTGATTGGCGATTAATTAATTCATAACCTAAGCCTTTAAACACATCTGGTTATTGACACCCTTTAGTTAGGAAAATCAGTCTCTCTATGCTTGGCCTTGCACGAAATTTTTATAAAGTTAGGCTAGTTATTGTTTAATGGGCTTAAGTTGTCATCCTCAAGGGTCTTATTATTATTGGCCTATTTATGACCCCTCTTTATGACTAATTTTCAATGTATGAAGGAAGGTGAATAATTGGTTATGGAGATTTAATCCTCGCCTCCAATCACACACCGTGTAGGAATTTATAGAGAACCGTCATGAAGCAGACGAGGTTCGCGAGATGCTAATGCATGCCCCCATCGTATGGAGTCCAACCCATGTACTAATTCCTAGTAACCAATGATGGTGATATCAATGGTCTTTGTGTAGTCTCTGGACTTAATATGGGTCATTCATTGCACATCTTGCAACATTTTATTGATGAATACCACACAACTTGCGAGGTACATGAATTGTTGACACATGGTGTTTTTTGACAATCATGTGGAATATAGTGAATCCTATGGAATGAGTGACATGGATCCTAGTTAGTGTGCCTCAATTGGCTAAGAGGTGATGAGCCATGGTATCAAGTTGTCAAACCTAATTTGACTACATCCTAGTTCAATTTTGCATCTCATTTTGACATCAACAATTGATATTCAAAATTCAAAACATGCATGTGATTGTTGTTTTGTTCGACAACCATTGGAGAATTAATGGCATGCTCTCTCAAAGAATGATTGAATCAAGTCCTTGTGTGTTTGAGGAATTAATTTCTAGCTATTATGAGGAATGATTCGCTAATCTCCTAGTACCAGGATGATAAATGGTGATGTAATCAACACTAGCAATTAATTGCTTCTTCAAGCATGTGATGGTAAACTTAATTAGAAAATACCATCAAGCTTTCTTGATAAATAGGGATGAAGTGATAGCTATTTTCTCCATTGTATTCAACAGTTGACACCTTTCTGATTTCGTGTAGAATGAGGAGTTTGCAAGTGTGAGTTTGAGAAGATACCGGGCAGTGAAAATGAGTAAACCAGTTGCTTCCATAGTTCCTATTAGGGGGCCACCCAGACTTGATTTGCAGAAGCCTCAAGATGATGCTTTTGTATGTGAGCATAAGGAACCTGAATGTGCTTCATTTTAAAAGAAAAGGCCCCTATCTAGAAGCCTTTGTGCATTCTAGTTAGATGTAGTAGCTGACTACAACACCAGGGAATTGCCACAAAGAAGGTGGAAGAAAAAGGAAAGGAGCTTGTACCATTTTCCTTTGGAGTCCATAGGAAGATAATATATGGATGCAACTCTTATGGGAGGTAGAATTCGCCAATTGCTATTATAGACAACCCTTCAGAGAGCATGATATAGATAGACTCAGGTTACAAGAAATACCACACAATGCTTAACCAAGTTGCAGTCCTAGGGATGTAGGTGCTATTGGTACCACCATTGTCCATTAAAACTCTAAGTGGGTATTGTTGGCCTCCTACAATGATTTAATAACTAAGTCCTTACATCCATGATTCAGAGATTGGGCATCTAACCTTAATAGCTTTTTCAATCATCATGAAGGTTCATTTAACTTGTCAACAGAGGGACGTAAACTTGAAATGGGTCAACACATTATGTAAACTAGAAACCAAAAGTAGCAATTTTCATTCTATAGCTAAGGAAATAATAATGTTGAAAGTAAATTTCTTAGAAGGGAATACCATAAATTCCAATCATCAATCAAAAACTACATCAAACTAAAATGAATAATAGAAATAAAAATTTGAGCAACAAATAGCACACTACTCTATCTACTTTGGCTATAGGAACAGTCACAAAATGCAATTCTAGTGGCTGCAAGAATATTCGATTCCAAATTTCTAACTAATTACTAAACAAAAAGTAATACTAAACTAATAGTAAACTAAGAGGATGGATTACTCACCAAGTGGCCCCCCTTGGATAAGTATCCTCTAAAACTAATAAGGAATCAAATGCTCAAAATCATAACATTATTTTATTCACTGTAAATCATAGGTACAAAATAGTAATGTACAATAGTGCAACCTCCAAAGAAGGAGCATCCGATCTTTATACTTGAGAGTGCAAGTACAATATCAAATAGTGCAACCTCCAAAGAAGGAGCATTTTATCTTTATACTATCAACTAAACAAGGTAGTCAACTCCATGACTGGGAGGATGCCATTTAGGGAAAACAGAGAAAGTGAAGTGGCAGTAGTTATGCATGCATAGAATCTGGTTGGACATGTAGGTCGAAATACAGATTTAGCATAGTAGTAACACCCACATCTGTTAAACCAACATTAAAGTCCACTATAAGGTGGTTACATTCAGTTTGCATGAGGAATCTTCTATCATCGACCTCCTTTGAACTATGAGCAATTCCTTTGTTAGATGTTATAGTGCATGCCCAGCTGGTTGTGTCTTCCTCAACTTAGCATCCTCAAATTAAATATGTGTGGCAATGTCAATACACACAATAACTAGATATCTATAACCACCTTAAGGAACATTCATTAACCACATGCAATATAAATATAGATTATCCACATAATATGCCAATGTCAATAAAACTTGCAAAAATAGAATTAAGCCCAATATCTATGGTTTGAGGGAAACATTATGAAAATATCAACATTTAGCATCAAAGTTCATGACAATTACAAGAAAATAAACTATAGATTCTAACCAAAACTAGAACAAAAATTAGGCTCATCACTCCCCCCAACCTAACATTTTTTTAGTCCTCCAGTAGGGGAAGGGTTGTTCTTTTGCTTGGTCAAAGGTCTAAAATTTGCAATTGATAGTTTTCCAGAATCATTGCTTATTGAGCATGAATCAGGGTCCCAATAGAATACTCTTCATCTCTCAAGTCAGCTTCATCTTTTTTTTTCTATAGTAATGTCATACTCATAGAACCTAAAGTTTGGCATGGGCCACATGAGAATGGGTGGTTGGAAAGTTAGGGGAAGCCAAAATCACCCTTTCATTCTCCCAATCTGAATATATCTATCAATCATTTTTAGTGTTGCAACATAATTGTGGATGGAATGAGGTTCAACCTATTTCAGCTCATCAGTTAGGTTATTCCATCTTTGTGATAGGCATCTTCTCATAATTTCCTCATTTTTTGCTACCTTTACCTCATATTCACTATAAAATGCTTCAATCCAAGGCATAATCCTGTTGCTATAACTAGGTCTAAAAATCATTCTATGCCATTCTTTGTAAATATCCTTTGGGTTGCTTGATTTATCCCTAATGGGCAGAGGGATGTTAAACTCCAATTACTTATAAGCCCTATGTTGTTGTCCCCAACTAAATTCATTTTGTACCGAATACATAAATGCCCTTAATTGGACATCCCCAAAATACAACAATGGATTCCAATCATGGTCTTCAGTTACAACATAATTATGCAAATAAAACTCACATAGCAAATTTTTCATTTCAGGGGAGGCAATCCTATAAGCATTCAAAAATTCATTAGGAGTGTCAATAGAAGGATTCAAACCTGAGACAATCCTTTACAGATTAAAAGAGATGTATTTCTCTTTTAGGTGTAGAGCGTAGACCCTTGGAGGGGTCCTACATTCCAAAATCTATGGTACCAAGGCTGCCATATCATCCACCCTCTTCTCCAAGGTGGCAATTTCTGCATCTTTATCTTCAATTTTCTCATCTCTATTTTGAATTTCCTTGTTCAATTTCTATTTTTCCTTTTTCCATTCCTCCTTGATCCTTTGTATTTCTTTCCATTGATTCAAAATTTTTGTATGTACTGTAAAATATGGAGGATTATGAATTCCTACTAGTGTTTTTGTCAATGGTTGTTCTCAATATATTACTATCTGCATGGACTTAGGTTGTCCAGTTGTCTTTGGCTACGAGGGTACTATTTCTTCTCCCATTTATTTTTGTGGCTACATGAACTCTTGCTCTGGTTCTCGCTATTTTTGCAAGACCTCTTGTTGTAGGACTTCTTGCTCATGCTGTAGGAAATCTTGATTTTCTATAAAATCTTGATTTTCAACTTGTTCTGCAATATTGGAAATGTCAACCAATGTTATGTTTTTTGCTTCCTCAAATATATCTTCCTCCTCAAAATTCTCTTGCTCCATTGGAGCTTCTATGTCCTATTGTGGTATTTCTCTAAACTTAGGGCTTTCCTATGGAGGTGTACCAAATGCTAGAATCTCATCAGATCTAGTTGGTCTACCCATTCTTTGACATCTATCACATTTTATTGTATACCTTCTTGCATCCTTGTGGAGTGTTGGCTAGTAATACCCTATGTTCAAAATCTGCATTTCTATCCTCTTGGTTGTGAAATTTCCTCCACATGGTTCACTGTGACATGCATACAAAATTTTATATGTCTCATATTCTCTCACACATCTCCTCATGACATGGTTTGGTCCAATATAAAAAGAACATCCAACAATCTAGGGGAAAAGAAAATATTTTTCAATGAGTTCCCTTTTCTCATTTGGAGAGAAGTGAGAAAGAACTCTACCTGTGACCAAATAATTGGCTATGTCAGAATACCAAGGTGTTTGTATACTAGGGGAGAATAGATGCTCATCAGGAAAAGATTTGTCTATGGGATGATTTTCTTCTGATGTAGGTAGCCTTGAAAGAAAATCTGCAACAACATTTTCCTTCCCTGGCTTATCCACAATGGTTATATCAGTCTCCTGCACTACTAATAACCATCTTTCTAGCCTAACTGTGATCAAAGGTTTATTCATGAGATATCTAATGGATGTATGATTGATGTGCACAAAGATTTTCTAACATGTTATGTAATGTCTAAATTTTTTCAATGCATATATTACTGCCATCATTTCTTTCTATGTCACTATATAGATGAATTTAGCTCCTTGTAAATTTTTGTTGACAAAGTAAATGACATTTTCAATAGCTCCTTCTTTCTATCCTAAGACTGCCACTATGGCATAATCTAATGCATTAGTATGGATGTGGAAAGGAAATTCCCAACTAGGCCCTTTGAGTATAGGAGCATGAGTCAAAGCCGCCTTCAAGTTAGAAAATACCTTGTCACAAGCTTCAGTCCATTGGAATTCAACATCTTTAGTGAGAGGAGTATACACTGGTGTTGCTACCTTGTTGAAATCCTTGATGAAATGCCTATAATATCTTGCATAACCCAATAAAATGCTAACATCCTTCTATTTTTGATTTGTGGGAAGAGTTGTGATTACTTCAATCTTTGCAAGGTCTATTTGAATTACTTTGTGAGAGATGTAGTGGCCAAAGACTACACCTTCTTGCATCATGATGAAGCACTTTTCACTGTTTAAGGATAGGTTTTGGTCTTCACATCTTTGTAGGACTCTCTTGATAATTTCCAATGCTTGATTAAAATCAGCACCATAAGTGGTAAAGTCATCCATATAAATTTCTATGCAATCATGAGAAATGTCTAAGAATATGCTAATGACTGCCCTCTAAAAGGTTGTAGGTACATTGCATAAGCCAAATGGGAGTACCGAGTAGACATAGGTACCCCATGGATAGGTAAATGTGGTATTCTCTTGGTCCTCTGGTGCAATTTGGATCTAGCTATAGCTGTTGAATCAATCTAGAAAAGGAAAGTATCACTTCCTTGCAAGTGTGTCCAAAACTTGATCGATGAAAGGTAAGGGAAAGTGGCCCTTCTTGGTGGCAACATTAAGTTCCCTGTAATCAACACAAACTCACCATTTCCCTCCTCCCCGATCACAATCACTAATAGAGACACCTAATGACTATTTGAAATGGGGTAGATAAATCTTACATCTAGTAATTTATGCAATTCTCATTTTACAATTTCTCTTAGTGCAAGGCTAATTCTTCTTTGTGGCTATCTTACTAGGGTGAAATAATCTCTCATGTAAATTTTGTGTGTACAAATTTTAGGGTCCAATCCCTTCATATCATGATGATCTCATGCAAATGCATGTTGATGGGTCCTTAATAAGTTTTCCAACAACAATTGTTGTTCTTCACTTAATTTACTATTAACATTTAGATATTCTCCTTGTGACACCTGTACTTATGTAGTTAACTCTATCATGGTTTCTTCGTTAACACATGGTACCTTTATTTCATATGGAAACAATGTATGGGACATACCTATTTCTATAGGAATTCTATCTACAGGAAGAGTGGTTGCAGGAAGAATGTCTATAGGAATAGTGGTCGCAGGAAGAGCAGGTAGAAGTGTCTTGACTGGAGTAGGAAAATGAGAAGATGATGCTTCCTCCACTTCATAATGGTTCTAAATGATGTTAGCCAATAGTTCATTCTCATCTTGGAGTTGCATGAAAGAGCTTCTGCCTAGCATAATAAGCTACTCCACAAAATTAACTTCCTTATCCTCTTCACCAACATGTGGTCATACAAGATTATCTTCATCATGAGATGGATAAGCAAGAGGATAAAGAACAATTTTTTTTGTGTTCTTCCCATCTGAAATGGTCATGTCACCTGACTAACATCCAATGTATGCATCTTAATTTGCTAACCATGGACTTCCAAGAATAATGGGATACCCACCTAGTGTAGCTTTACGAGAAAGAATCATAAAGTATGTTGGGTACTCTCAGGAGTCTAAAACTACCACAAGATCCTCCACTACACCATTAAACTTAATAGTAGAGCTATCAGCAAGTTACAGGACAATAGAAGTAGATCTCATGTTTGCAATGTTTAGTTGCTGCAAGATGTCCTTGGTCATTACATTTATTACTACCCCTAAATCAATCATAGCATTATTTACTTGGATTTCATTTATAACAACTGCAACAATAGGACTACCTAGGTCATTATACTTGGGGATAGTTACTTTTCCAAGCATGATGTCAGATAGTTGTACCACCACATGAACTATAGTTGGATCTTTCTTTTCCCTACCTAGCTTCTTGAGGCATGCTTCCTTGATTACCTTGCTATAGATTGGAACATCCTTTATAGCCTACAATAGAGGTATCTAGACACACATATGCTTCAACTGATCCAAGATGTCAAAAGTTGTATCCTTGTTTTCTTCCTTCTCCTTTGAAACTTCCAATCTCTAAGGAAATGGTGGTTCTTGTTCAATCTACTTGACTTGGACTAGTTCAGGATTTTTAGGTATAGTTGGATGAATGGGATCATTAAGAGGTTCCTCCTCTTCCACAAGAAGCTCAGTGATAATGGGCTTGGTAGAGTAGTTCCTAAATGAAAGTGGATCTAACTTACATAACATATGCAAGAAATTGATTTGAATCAACAAATTATGTAGGTTGTTGTTGTGGTTTGGTATTTGGATTGGAATGGGTTGAGCTAGTAGCTGATTAGGTTTAGGTGTATTTGATCTTGGATTAGCGTGTGGGGGAATTATAGAAGGATTTTGTGGCTGAGAGGGTGGCTGCACATAATTGGTTGTCTAGGAAGGCTATTGCTGTCCTCCTCTCCATTGATTTGTTTGCTGCCAATTTCCTAGAGGTGGCTACCAATTCCCTTGAAATTGCTACCATATGGGTGGATATTTTTGATGATTAGGCCAAGAATTTGGAGGGTTACTCCAAGTGTGTGGTGGATATCTTCCATAGGTGGATCGATATGGGGGTTACCATTAGTTACCAGATGAATAGGAATTAAAATATGGCCCAATATAAGATAGTGGATCTGATGCCATACCTTGTCTTCGAGCCCAAGGCTTCCTTTGTGCAACATACTAGACTTGGTCTTCTTCAATCTGGAATTCTTTGAACTTGGGTGGAATCTACTTTCTTTAAATATTAGCTACCATCTTGCATCTATAGTCCCTTTATTTTGTATGTAGTGGGGGAAATACTCTATCAACATTTCCTTTGCCTCCTCTTGCTTCTTCTTGGCTTGAAGTGTATCTAGCTAAGTGGCTAGATTATTTATAATTTCTTGATTGAAGTTTGCTAGTAAATGAGTAATCTCCATTCTTGAAACTCCACCAGTAGTCGACTTTCCCATGGAAGATTGGTAAGCTCTCCCTTTCTTTGAAGTTTTTCTAGTGTAGTTTTGGCATATTTTCTTGATATCTTCCTAAGGAACTTGGGAGATATCTCCTCCTCCCATTAGGTCCAAGGTATCAGTGCAACTATCACTGATTCCTCTTAGGAAAAGAAATTTTTTTGAGTCTTCATTGAGTGTATGGTGGGGAGATTTTTGTAGGAAAAACAAAAGCCTTGCAATATAATCTTACAAGCTCTCATATTCATTTTTTTGGATCTTGAAAAAATGTCGCCTCCTCTCATGTCACTACCCCTACAATATTCCTTGTAATTCTCAAGGAATTTTGTCTTCATGTCTTCCCAAGTTTCCATAGTATCTCTTCCTAGGCTCATGAACCATCTTAATGCAGCCTCTTTCAGAGTGGTAGGAAATAGATTAAGCCTGTGGGAATCAGTGGTATAATCATAACTCCTACAAAGTATGTCAAACTCAAATAAAAAGGTATCAGGATCTTCTGTGACAAGTCCATAAAACTTGGGGAGTGCTGAAGCAGGGATGTTCTTGATGTTGTTAACTTCATTCTTATGGGAAATGGGGAAAAGAAAAGTTGGTTGCTTAGGTCTATTCATATTTGCATCACCCATGTCTAATTGATGTAGTTCCAAAGCAAAGGGGTTCTCAAGCTGATTTTGGTCTTCACAGGAGACTTTAGAGCTAGTTAGATCAAGAAATGCATTAACAAAGTAGTGTGGATCTTCTTCTTCTTCTTCTCTTGGTAGGTTATGATATTCAACTAGCTGGAATGGATTAGGATTGTTAGGAATAAATCTCCCATGAGCATCCCTTCTCCTTCCTCTATGCATGTGGTATCACTCACTATCAGCCAGCTCACACATAGAATTGGTAAAGTATAGGGGTGTATTACTGCCTGGATGAGGATATGCTAAGAAAAATTTCCAAAAACACTACATCAAGAAAAACTACCAATGACTCCAAAGGACTCCCTAGTTTGACACCATCCCCAATAGCGGTTCAAAAAATATTGGCCTCCTACAATGATTTAATAACTAATCACTTACAACCATGATTCAAAGATTGGACATCTAACCTGAATAGTTATTTCAATCATCATGAAGGTTCATTTAAATTTTCAACCTAGGGATGTGAAATTGATATGGGTTAGCACAATATGTGCACTAGAACCCAAAGTAGCCATTTTTATTCTATAGCTAAGGAACTCACAATGTTGAAAGTAAATTGCTTAGAAGGGAATACTGTAAGGAAAGCAATGGTGCAGAAGCAACTTTCCTAACATCAAAACCACAGGGGAGTAAGCATACAGTACTTTTAATTTTTCTAATTACAATCCAATTAAGACACACATGAAAGATTTATAGAAACAGAGAAGATACTCAAAGATAATGAACAATAGATTTACGTGGGAAACCCTTTTGGGAAAAACCCCCCCACTCCAACTTGAATTTCTTTGTATTAAAGTAACAATAATTACATACAATCAAAGATACAACTCTTTGGTATTAGTTCTTAGTAGCTTCATTCACTGTTCATCCAGTTACAGAAAAGCTCTCAACAATTTGATTTCACTCATCATATTTCAAATCAAAATCGATCCTTTAAATCTTATCACATTCTAATTTTTACCTTTTGTTCATCCTTATCCGCCATTGCTCCATCAAAGAAAGTTTCCATGCCTTTTCAGATTTTTCCTTGCATATAGTTTTTATCCAGTGTTGCAACTAATGCAAAAATCCAACCATCATCCATTTCAAAATAGCTTCCTCTGATTGGTCTAGCAGGATGCCACATAGGATGGTCACACGGTCATAGGTGATCAAAATTTGTTGGCATATCAGTGAGACACTACCAGTGTCTCCCCAATGCCACAAAGTAATTGACTTAAGTCTCCAATAGTTGGTAAGAGGTTTCAACGAACACCATGAGTCATACCGAGTCCATCGACATTTAATATGTTTCTATTGGAAAAAGATTCCTCTATCGACAAGACTTTTTACTGATGCTTGCAAGTCATATCGAACTCAAAGAGACCATCGGTAAGACATACCAATCTCGCCAAGACCTCATATCAAAGTCTTTGAGCCATGCCGTCATCTATTTTCCATTCGGCATGACTATCGCTTTTTGGTGAGACTCATATCGAATGCCACAAGTCACAATGATGAAACATTCCATCAGCAAGACATACGATCTTCACCAAGACCTCTCACCAAACCTTCATGTTACATCGAAGAGGATTTTTTATCAGCAAGAACTTTGTTCTTCATTGTGACCTTACATTGAGTTCCATCATGTCTTACCGAGTTGGCAAGACAACTCTTCATTGCTGGGACATTTCGTCGAGCATCACCAAGTCTTACCGAGTCAGCAAGACTTATGCCCTTCACCATGACCTTTCTCTGAGTGCCCAAGTTGATCCCAAAGACTATCGACATGACTTATTCAAGTCACCAAGACTTCTTAGCAAAGTATTTTGTCACAACGAATGAACCAAGAGAATACTCTTGTCAGCGATACTTACCTTCTTCGATGAGACCTCTCCCTGATGATCTGTGTGTGTTAGCCCGATAGCCATAAGCTATCAGTGAGACTTACACCATTCACTGGGATGTCTCACTGAAGCCCTGGAAATAGCCCGATAAGATCAACTATCATCCAGAGTTCTACCAATCAACAGAAGGTCACACCGAACATAGAGAGTCACAACAATAGTCATTTTTTCCAAGACATCAACTCTATCTTGGCGACATGAGCCTATCAAGGAGATTTAGAATAGTTAGTCACCTAGACATGAACAATCTCACAATGAATTTTCCCTTCAGGAGTTCCATGTTAGTAAGGATTGAGGCACATATTCCAACAAGCTCCCACTTGACGAAGATCTTACTGACACCTCTAGAGCATAATAAAACTACTGAAATTCATGGGCCAAGAGGCCCATCAAACTGACACACCACCTATATTTGTCTATACTCACAAGCTTCGTTAATGCATCTGCAACATTCTACAGAGTATCCACTTTCTCCAAAGAGACCTTCCCATCCTCCACCATCTCTCATACAAAGTGATATTGTACATCTATATGTTTTGTCTTGGCATGGAAAGTAGGATTCTTTGCCAAACATATAGCACTCTAACTATCATAGTAAATATTAATTTTTCCTACATCAAAATCAATGTTAGAACACAAATGTTTTAACCAGATTGCTTTTTTATAGGCATGTGTAGCTACCATGTGCTCTACCTTTATAGTGGACAAAGCGACTACAGCTTGCCGCTTGCTCATCCAACTCACTGCACCATTCATCATGAAAACATATCCACTGGTGAATCTTCTGCTGTCAATGTCCCTTGCCTAATCAAAGTCCACATAACCTTGAACACTGAGAGTCCTCTACGATTCAAAAAAGTTCCTATGGTAACACAGAGCATAGTCTGAAGTACCCTTTAGATATCTAAACACTCTCTTCACAGCATCCCAATGTGTCCTTCCAGAATTAGCCATAAACCAACTAAGAGCTCCCACTGCTTGGGCAATGTCTGGCCTTGTACAAAACATTACATACATAAGGCTACCAACAACACTAGCATAAGGTACACTAGTTGTGTCCTCCATCTCAGTAGGATATTTTGGACAATCCTCAATAGATAGCTTTGTTCCCTATGTAACTGGAACAACTAGCTACTTGCACTTAGTCATACAAAATCTCTCTAGAACAATCATGATATACTTACTATGACTGAGCCAAAGTTTTCTATTTTTCCTGTCCCTGGTAATTTCCATTCCCAAAATGTACCTCTTTGCACCAAGATCTTTCATTTCTAACTTTGCAGACAAGTGAGACTTAAGATCAGAAATCATTAGCTTACTATTGCCCATGAACAACATATCATCAACATAGAGAGCAATAATAAGGACTTGATCACTTTCAGCTTTGTAATATACACAATGATCACATTTTGATCTTACAAATTCCAATGACAAAACAAAAGTGTCAAATTTTTGGTACCACATTCTAAGATATTGTTTTAACCCATACAGAGATTTCTTTAACTTGCAAACTAGTCTTTCCTTACCTTTTTCCACAAAGTCCTCTGGCTGGGACATATAAATTTCTTCTTCAAGATCACCATGAAGAAATGTTGTCTTCACATCCATCTGTTCAATTTCTAAGTCATATGCTGATGCAAGTGACAAAAGAAATCTAGTAGATGTCAGCTTAGCTATAGGAGAAAAAATTTCTCCATAATCAATTCCCTCTACCTAGGAATAACCTTTCGCAACTAGCCTTGCCTTATATTTTCTACATTGCCATTCAAACCAATTTTCTTTTTGAATATCCATTTGCAGCCCACAACTTTTCTGCCTTTAGGAAATAGAACCAAACTCCAGGTATCATTATTTTCTAATGATGCCATTTCTTCATTCATGGATTCCAACTAAGAATTTGACTCAGACATTTTAAATGCCTCTTTCACAGTCCTAGGTTCATCAGTGCTAGAAATTAAAGCATAGGCACAAGTAGACTCTATTAAAGAAAACCCATACCTATCAGGTTGCTTTCTTTCATGAGTTGACCTCCTCACAGGCTGAGGTTGAGGTGGTTCTTCATTTTCTTCCAAACTTTCAGAATTGCTTGAGCTCTCCTCAGTATTAGGTACATTTTGATTTTTCAATTCCTCTTTATCTAGTGTCGGAAGAATTCCTGCTACAACCTTTTCATTTTCTGATTTCTTCTCTGACTGCAGATCCAATGTAGAAGATTTCAGCTCATGAAAGATAACACTTCTGTTGTACAAAACCTTCTCAGTCTTAGGATTCCAAAGCTTGTATCCTTTTATTCGAGCGCTATAGCCAATAAAAATACACTTCACAACTTTGTTTTCCAACTTAGATATTTTTTCAAATGACACATAAGCATATGCCTCACAGCCAAAGACATGAATATGTCTTAGAGAGGGCTTCTTCCTAGACCTTGCTTCCAAAGGCGTCTTCTCAACAAGACCAGAGTTAGGAGAATGATTTACCAAGTAACATGTTGTAGAGACTGCTTCAGCCTAGAACTTCTCTTCCAAGCCAGCATTGCTCAACATACTTCGTGCTCTTTCCATTACTATCCTTTTGAACCTTTCAACAACTCCATTGTTCTATGGAGTGTAAGGTGTAGTCTTATGTCTTTTAATCCCATGATATATATAGTACCTTTCAAATTCATCTAAACAAAACTCACCACCATTGTCAGTCATCAAGCATTTTATTTTCCTACCAGTCTGATTTTCAACAAGGTTTTTAAATTCCTTAAACTAACTGAACACTTCTGATTTACTTTTCAAAAAATATACAAATGTTCTTCTTGAATAATCATCAATAAAAAACACATAGTAACTTGATTTAGACAGAAAAGGAACATTCACTGGACCAAACACATCAGAATGAATATAATCAAGCAAACCAAAAGATTTGTGAGGACTGGAATAAAATGAAACACGGTGTTGTTTACCATATATGCAATGTTCACAAAATTCGAACTCAAGGTTATAATCTTCAAGCCCTTCTACCAAGTTTTTATTTTTCAAGGTTTTTAAACCTTTTTCACCAATGTGGCCAAGCCTATGATGCCAAAGCATTTTTTTTTCTGCTGGAAGTTTAACCTCCATGGCTTTTACTCCATTAGGGACATTTCCCTTTTCTACTCCATGAGTAGCTTTCTGTGACTTCACAAAGACACTATTGCATTGAATAGCTTGTGCATCTAGCTTGTACAAGGTACCAATTCGAGCACCCCTAGCCAACACTATAGAGCCTCTAGTCATCTTGCATCCATTTTTAGAAAATGTGAGATGCACTCTAGTATCATTCAACTTACTTATAGAAAGTAAATTATGAGTCAGACCTAGTATATGCATCACATCATTGATTCCTTTCACTCTTCCATCAGGGAATTGAATTTTGACTCTTCCACAACCAACAATCTAAAGATGAATCACTTTCCAAGTACACCTTTCCACCATTGTATTCTTCATACTTCATGAACCAATATCTATGAGATGTCATGTGGAAAGATGCTCTAGAATCAATCATCCAGACATCATCTAATGCCCGTGTAGCCAAAGCTGCAATGAAGGCATCTACATCACTCTGAGAAGAATCATTTCCAGAAGAGTTCTTCTTCTTTTTCTCCTCCTTGCAATCCTTTCGGACATGACCAGGTTGCCCACAATTCTAGCACTTCACCTTGGACTTCTTCCCAGGAGACTTTGATCTCCCTTCCAATTTTGATATAGACTTCTTGTCCTTCTTTCCTTTCTCCTTCAGTCTACCTCTGATAGCTAGAGCCTTCTTTTCCATCTCAAAAGATTTTCTTCTCATTTCTTCTGATAATAGAGAAGCAACAACATCTTCCATCTTGAATGTGGATGTTGTACTCCCTATAGCCATCACCAGATGATCCCAAGAATCAGGCAGAGAACATAGCAACAACATGTAGCGATCTTCATCTTCAATATTCACACCAATATATGTTAACTAAGAAATCAACATGTTGAAAGCATTTAAGTGATCAGCAACAGATCGTCCCTCTTTCATTCTCAAAGAGTACAACTTCTTCCTCAAGAACAACTTGTTCACCAAGGACTTGCCCTGATAAATGGATGCTAGTCTTTTCCACAAGGAAGAGATAATCTTTTCTTCATGAACGTTCAAAAGAACATAGTCTGCCAAATAGAGCCTTATCATCCCCTTAGACTTTCTATTTGAAAAATCCCAATCCTCTTGCTTAATTCCTTGAGGCATTGTTCCAAACACAACAGTCCAAAGATCTTGGTCTACTAACAGATCTTCCATTTTGAGTTTCCATAATTCAAAGTTGCTACCATTGAATTTCTCTATTTCCATCTTCCTGAATGTGCTAGCCATCTCAATTTGTAATTAAATTATTAGACCTCTAACAAACTCCCACTACAAAAGAATTAACACAAAAAACCCAACCATCTCACAAGGATAACAAAACTGGCTAGGCTCTGATACCACTTGTAAGGAAAGCAATGGTGCGGAAGCAACTTTCCTAACATCAAAACCACAGGGGAGTAAGCATACAATACTTTTAATTTTTCTAATTACAATCCGATTAAGACACACATGAAAGATTTACAGAAATAGAGAAGATACTCAAAGACAATGAACAACAGATTTATGTGGGAAACCCTTTCAGGAAAAAACCCACCACACCAAGCTGAATCTCTTTGTATTATAGTAACAATAATTACATACAATAAGAGATACAACTCTTTGGTATTAGTTCTTAGTAGCTTCATTCACTATTCATCCAGTTATAGAAAAGCTCTCAACAATTTGATTTCACTCACCATATTTCAAATCAGAATCGATCCTTTAAATCTTATCACATACTGATTTTTACCTTCTGTTCATCTTTATCTGCCATTGCTCCATCGAAGAAATTTTCCATGCCTTTTCAAATTTTTCCTTGCATGCAATTTTTCTCTAGTGTTGCAACTAATGCAAAATCCAACTGTCATCCATTTGAAAACCACTTCCTTTGATTGGTCCAGTAGGATGCCGCATAGGATGGTCACACGGTCAAAGCCAATCAAACTTTGTTGGAATATCAGTGAGACACTAACAGTGTCTCCCTGATGCCACAAAGTAATTGGCTTAAGTCTCCAATAGTCGGTAAGAGGTTTCAATGAACACCATGAGTCATACTGAGTCCATCGACATTCAATATGTTTCTATCGGCAAAAGATTCCTCTATCAACAAGACGTTTTACCGATGCTTGCAAGTCATATCGAACTCAGAGAGACCATCAACAAGACATACTGATCTTTCCAAGACCTCATATCAAAGTCTTCAAGTCATGCTGTCATGTGTTTTCCATTCGACATGACTATCACTTTTCAGTGAGACTCATATCGAATGCCACAAGTCACAATGATGAAACATTCCATTGGCAAGACATACCAATCTTCACCAAGACCTCTCACTAAACCTTCATGTTACATTGATGAGGATTTTTTATCGGCAAGACCTTTGTTCTTCACTGTGACCTTACATCGAGTTCCATCACATCTTATCGAGTCGACAAGACATCTCTTCATTGCTGGGACATTTCATTGAGCATCACCAAGTCTTACCGAGTCGGCAAGACTTATGCCCTTTGCCAGGACCTTTCTTTGAGCACCCAAAGTGATCCCCAATACTGTTGGCGTGACTTATTCAAGTCACCAAGACTTCTTAGTGAAGTCTTTTGTCACAACGAATGAACCAAGAGAATACTCCCATTGGAAAGACTTACCTTCTTCGATGAGACCTCTCCTCGATGATCCGTGTGTGTTAGCCCAATAGCCATAAGCTACTGGTGAGACTTACACCATTTGCTGGGACATCTCACCAAAGCCCTAGCAATAGCCTGATAAGATCAATTAGTGTCCAAACTTCTACGATTGACAAAAGGTCATGCCAAACATAGAGAGTCACAGTGATAGTCATTTTCGGTAAGACATCAACTCTATCTTGGCAACATGAACCTATCAAAAAGATTTAGAATAGTTAGTCGCCCAGACATGAACAATGTCATAGTGACTTTTCTCTTCAGGAGTTCCATGTCAGTAAGGATTGAGGCACATATTCCAACAAATACCATAAATTCCAATCATCAATTAACAACTACATCAAACTAAAATGCATAACATAAATTAAAATCTAAGCAACAAATAGGGCACTATGATGTCTCCTTTGGCTATAGGAACAGTCACCGAATGAAATTCTAGTGGTTGTAGGAACAGTCGGTGTTAGATTTCTAACTAATTACTAAACAAAAAGTAATACTAAACTAATACTAAACTAAGAGAAAATATTACTCACCAAGTGGCCCCTCTTGGATAAGTATCCTCTAAAACTAATAAGGACTCAGATGCTCGAACTCAGAACTTTATTTTATTCACTATAAATCATGAGTACAAAAGAGTAATGTATCTGTAATACTAAAAACATGAGAGTGTAAGTACAATATCAAATCATGCAACCTCCAAATAAGGAGCATCAGATATTTATTTATACTATCAACTAAAAAGGAATTCAACTCCAGGACTGGGAGGATGCCATTTATGGAAAATAGAGAAAGTGGAGTGGTGGTGGTTACACGTGCATAGAATCTAGTCAGACATGTAGGTCCAAATGTAGATTTAGCATAGTAGTAATGCCCACATCTACTCAACCAACATTAAATTCCACTACAAGGCGATTACATTCAGTTTGCATGAGGAATATTTTGTCGTTGACCTCCTTTGACCTTTGAGTGATTCCTTTGTTGGGTATTATGATGCATGCCTAGCTGGTGGTGTCTTCCTCAACTTAGCATCCTCAAATTAAATCTGCTTGGCAGTGTTAGTACACACAATAATTACATATCTATAACCACCTTAAGGAACATTCATTAACCAAATGCAAAATCAATATAGATAATCCACATAATATGCCAATGTCATTAAAACTTTTAAAAATAGGATTAAGCCCAATGTCTATAGTTTGAGGGAAACATTATGAAAATATCAACATTTAGCATCAAAGTTCATGACAACTGCTGGTAAATAAACTATAGATTCTACCCAAAATTGTACCAAAAACTAGGCTCATCAGGTGTGATTGTTCTCTACCAAGAAAAGATAAGGATGAGGAGGGAGTAGAGGTTTCTTATCCACCAATTGCAACAATGCAAAGTGGGTGAGTGTATCATGGGCTTGGTGTTGGTGTGTGTTAGTTTTTTGGTTGAGAGAGAGGTGGTTTATGGGTTTACAATTTTTTGTTGATTGATATAGTTGTTGTGGTGGTTGCTCTTGTTTCTCATGTGTGGTGGTGGTTTTATGGCCTTTTGTGTTGATTATGGGTCTCCAAGGATATGTGGACATTGATTGCAAGGTGTAGACGGTGATTAAAGGGAAATTTTAGTGGTACTTGTATTTCCCTTTTGATGATGGTTGCAAGTTTTTCCTCCCCTTTTTTAACAAATGATTGTATGTTGTCATGTGGGAAATTTTGAGATGAAATGCAAATTGATTTTGAAATGAAAAATTTGAATTGTAACTACATTTGAGTCAAATTCTTGTTGCTCCCTTGCATTATAAGAGGGATTTCATGGGTCATTTACAAGGGTTCTGGTCTCTAAATTTTTTGAGTCTGATAATACTTGTAGGGTAGAAGCTAGGTATAGAAAAAATACCAATAAATTGAATGGTTGAATTGTCTGGGTTTTAAGTTGTGCATATGTCAATCTTAAAATAGTTTTATGGGAAGGACTGATATCAAAACAAATCTTATGTCTAAAGCATTCACTCTCATTTTTTCCTTTGCTTCAAAGAATTAATTAAATGCTTCAATAAGGTCATAAATTTGTGATAATTTACATAGGATTCGGTAAGGAGTTATGTTTTTAGGAACTATGAGTTTTCATAATGTAAGGCATTATGAAAATAGTCCTTAATTGTCAGAGCTAAAGAATTTTTGTATTATTGGTTGCCATATGAGTCACTCTAATGCAAAATTGATAAGACACTGGTCAATTTGCACATGTTAATTACATTTTGAAGTATGATATACCCAGCCATGGACTTAGGATCTAAATATAATTCATCTAAAAAATTGGTAACCATGAGGCATGTATTTGAAATAATTTCTTATTCCCAGGGAATGAATGGCCATTTGCTTAAAGATTATCCAGTCTTTTAGTGAATTTTGTTTATTCACCTTCCATTGGAATAGATCTATTAATTGATGTGTTTTGCACTGAATTAATCAACATGAACACAATAGGAACACCCTCCTAGGTCCCATAGAACCTAAGGTGTAGGAATAGAGACCTCAAAATTCTCTATTCATTAAGTTGGTCATTCCTCTTAGAATCTCTTGAATATGAGAGTTGGCTACTCCTTAGAGAGGTCTAAGGGTGTACTGGAAAAAACACCAAGAGAATGGTGACTCTGTTGGGGATAATTCTCATTCTCCATACATGGATCTTTGTATCATAGAGTGAAATGGTGAGATAATTATGAACATCTTGTTTCTATATTGATTAATTCTTGAACATGGTAGAAGATTGGATTGCAACAATGTTAAAGGAACCTAAAGGTGACTCTTCTCTGGAAGCCAACCCAAAGCCTGTATTATTTTGAAGAAACTTCATCTTATTTGAAGTTTAATCATCCATGACGGGATGTGGTGAATCTAACAAAGAACCTAATAAAGTATACATCAAGTCTCTAGATTTGTAGATTTGAAGGAAAAGGATAGGAAAATACTAAAAAATTAAAGGTATTCTTATAGAATTGGTGATGGTCTAATCATGTTATAAGAAAATTGTGATAAATCTTCTATGTTTGAAGTGTAAATGATTCCCTATTGAGTGAATTAGCACTAGATCATTGAATAATAGTGAAAATTTAGCATGCATTTTTGAAATTTGTTTATTACTATTGATAGGAATGTTGTATTGTAAGATCTTAAGTGAAATTCATAAGAGATAAGCATTGTGAAGGCTTAGGTAAAACTAGTTGCAAAAATTGGTGTGGCATTGTGCGCTTGCAAAGAAATTTTTTTAGTTCTCTTTTAAGAAGTCAAATTGCATAGTTAAGCTACATATTTTGGTGTAGACATGAGCATAATTGAGCATGATGAACAGCCCTTTTTGGGTTAAAGGAGTTTTAGTATTGAGAGATATAGGGCCAATTGCTTTGACAATATTTCTGGGTATCCAAATGTTGTCCCACCGAAGATCAGGGATAAGCTACCAAAGTTCAATGGTGCAAAAGCTTAATCAACAGGCAATCATATGCAAGATTTTATTGACATGATGGGAGATTATGAAATGGAATTTTAAGATGTCATCATGGAGTTATTTATTCAATCCTTGAGAGAAGATGCAAGAGACTAGTTCTCTTATTTACCAACTTCCTCCATACATTCATTAGAGGAGTTCAAGGCATTATTCATGGAATAATTTTGGGAAAGGATTGATCCCATCTTAATCAAACAAATGTTCATGAGCATGGAAAAGGTAGAAGATGAGTTGGTTCCTAATTTTAATCTCCAATTCTCCAATGTAATAAGAGAGATCCCTATAAGAAAAAGACTGAATGATTTCGACTGTTTGGTGGTATACTTGGGTGCATTCAAAAAAAAGATGAGTTACCTTTTGAGAGATAAAGAGCCTACTAAATTGCACCAAGCATACCAAATCACCATAGACATTGAAAATAATTTGAGGTATTCAATGATGAAGGAATGTCCAACCATCAACAATGGTCACCCTAGTCCATTTCCTACAAATGTAAATAGTGGATCATTGAATAGAGGTTTGGGTCAAGAGGACAAAGATTCCATTATCTAAGTTTCTCCATCACAACAATGTGATAATTATGGTAAGGCCCAAGTGAAAAGCTTGCAAGACCATGGTAAAGTTGATCAAGTATTCCTGACCAAGAGTTTACATGACATGAAGAGATATCAAGGGGAATCACCCTATGATTTGTTCTCTAGGTTTGTGGATGCCTTGTTAGATATACCTAAAGATGTCAAACCAGAAGAATCCATGTGTATTTACTTGTTTTGTGACATGTGTCAATCAATATTAAGCACTTTACTAAAAGAATTGAAGCCTCAAAATTTGAGCCAAGTAGTTGATTAGATAAGGGTGGTCGAGGAAGTTAAGAATTAGTACACACTACAAGTGTTACCTTAGATTATTTCTAATGATTACCATGATGAGGAGAACTAAACATTAGTTTCAGCACATCAAGAGGATGCATTCGAGTGTGAATAGCTTGTTGATGGTTGTTGTCATTTTACCAATACCATAGATGTAGATCCATTTAGCAATAGTGAGGATGGAGATACAAAATATGAAGATAAAGAAATGGTACATGATTTTCATCCTTGGGATGTCTAAGTTGTGAGCAAACACAAGGGATGCAAGGGGAGATCCACATCCTAATTCAATCAGGAACAATGATGCACATGCCAATGACCAAGATGATGAGATCAAAATTGGTCAATCCTCTACTAATTATAATTCTTCTTATGAACTTGAAATGGAGTCTCTTGCTTAAAGTGGAGGTCAAATTGACACCCTTGAAAGAGTGAATTTTCTTATAAGTGAACAATTTTCTTCATGTGAAGAGTTCTCAGAGTGTGGATTGATAATTTTGAGCATAAATGATGAAGAGGATGCTAAAAAAACTTTCTCTTTGCTCTTCTAGTGATTACACTGATTTTGAATGCACTAATGACCCTAGTGATTGGGACCCTCATATTAAAGAGGTAGGGGTATATGTGATAGCCATGAAAGTGTGGCATAATATATTATTTGATGAACCTTCACTAGGAGATGAGGTTATAAATGACAACCTTTACTGGTGTAGGAGCAATCCACTCTTTGAGGAAAATTTTGATGAGTTTGTGGAAAGTACTACTAATGATAATGTTGGAGATGGTACAAATGAGGACTAACTTAATAGTAAGGCTTACAACTGTTCCTTTGAAGATGGTAACCTTGATTCTATTGCTTCCCAATTACATGAAAGATGCCATGGCACAAACATAGTTAAAATTGCTTATTTATATGTGATTGAGTAGATAGTATCTGACCAACACCAAGAGTGTAATTTAGGGGTATGTGCAGGATCATGATGGGCCAAAAAGTGGTGATATGATTGATATGTGTAGGGTATGTGGCTGATGACTTTTATTTTACCCAAAATTAATGAAACAAAAAGGGTTTTTAAAGGAGATTCTCAACTTTCCACCAATATAAATTATGCTTTAATTTGAATTTAATAAATAATTATTGTTCATTTTCTATTTGAATTATGACTAAAGTCCTAATTGATAGGCTGATTGAAAAAATGTATAGCTTCCAAATGGTATCACATTTTTTAAATCCAAAAGTTATGACGAAGTTAAGGTGGCTAGACATACAAGTTTTTATATTTTTTAAAAGTTGTAATAAAAAAATCATAATTAATTATTTACTTGGAAAAAAATTTCAAAAAAATATCATCACATCGAGACATGAGTCCTCTACTTATATCTAAAATATTATCATTTTATTGTGGTTAGCCTGGTCAGACAAACACCTACTTATTTTTTCTTTGAAATTCAAGTACTATTGCATTGAAATTTCAAATTTTCACCAATTTTTTTTTTTTAAAACAACCTAGTAGTTTAGAAACTACATTGAATTTTCTATAGATTCTATTCTCACATATTTTTGAAATAATATAGATAATTTATTCAAATTTTTACATCAAGTTTCCTAACTCTGATTTTTCAGAGTTTTTCACCACTTAAGGGCCTATTTTTTCCATGATGATCCTACACATACCCTCAAATTTGTTGATAGTTGAATGTGACAACTATTCACATGATGAAGAAGTGGAATACCATGATGGTAGTATTGAATGCAGTACTACTATTGAGGGAGATGTAGATGAATAGGCTAATTTTCCCATGGTACTTGGTTATGTGCTTGAAAAAGTGGTTGAATTTCCAACCACCTATATACAACATGATAAAATTAACATTAACAAGAAAGAAAGTTCATTCCTGGAAATAGTGCATTAGGATGAGTGCACTGGTACTAGAGAAGCAACATTGTATATTGCTGAGAAGGAGCCATTTGATGAATTTTTTGAGTATATTAATATTGCAAAATTATTTGCTCTATGTAAGGAGAAATTCAAAAGTGTGAACAACTAGAGGCATGATGTTAATCAGTATGAAACCACACTTGAATTCTTTGGAGATACTCCCTATCTTCTAGATCTTATCATGGAACTCTTTCCATCCCCTAAGGATAATACTCATGTCAAGCGGAGTGAGGGTATTCCTGATACTATATTTTTCTCCCATGATTTTGTAGAAGCCTGGGCTAGTATAAGTCAAAGTGTTTATGAAGGATTCCAATTTGGTGAAAAAATTGAATGTGATTCATCAATTCATGACCATTTGGAGTATGAATGTATTATTTTACCAATTCAATTTGATGGAGCCTATGGTGGAGAAGACTAGTGAATGGGGCAATGTTACCACAAGTGGAATGGATGGTTGATGCAGCCACAATTAGAGGGTCCTCAAAGAGAACAATCTAGAACATGTAGGAAGAGTCACATAATGGATGCAACACAAAAAATGGAGACAAATAAAAATTCAAACATTCTTATTATCAGAAAATTTGATTACAACTAGTCGACAACATCTGAGCTTATAGATTTGGCTCATAGGCTTGATTACAACATGCTCAAAATACCATCTTCCTACATGCTCCTCAATGTGAGTGAAAATCCTATCTTTCTCTAATCTCTAACTATACTACCTTCTAATGATCAATTACAATGCTTTATATACATTTGCAAATTTAGAAACATTCACATTAGCCCAAAGATTATTACAATCTCTGATTAAAAAAATGTAATGTGTTCCTGCATATGTTGGCCTCAAATTTGAATTAGTCCTTGGTGAATACATAGGATGAAGTGTGGACCTAAATTAAGGTCAGGAACACTGCAGAGAAAAATTTGAATCACACTAACAAGATCCACAAGATACGTAAATGATCCACAAGTGATCGAACTAGCCATCATATTAGAAAATTATTCTGGTGTTAGTTCAAGAAACTGCCACATAATCCAGAAGTGATAACTTGTTGGAAAATGAACCAATCATGCTAAAATCTTGGAATAAGGTAAATCAACATGTCCACAATGTAAACATAGATATGCAGGGTCTAGCGAGAAAACTTGAAGAATTACCGAATCTGCCAACTTGAACTAAATAAACACTAAACAAAGACAAACTGGAATGAAAATATTTTTGGGTGATGCAAGATTGCCACAACCCAAGGATACTCTTGCATAAGATACCCTTGGTGAGAAAATATGTTCCATGAGAGGAACTCATGAACATCATGAGGACCTCATCTTATCTTTTATCTTCTCTACAACCAAATTCTTCTATTACACAATTCTACCTTTACATTCTTCTGATTCCATCTCACTTTTAGATTTAGCCACAAGGTTCTTCTTCAAATCCATACCATCCTCCAGTACAACCTCTACATCTCACTTCTCAACACTAAAACTCTTCACAAGACTCAAGTTCCTCACTTCCTCCTGCTTATTCTTTAAGGAAGCCAAAGTAAACTTCTGCCCATCCTTCTCTATAGTAATCAGATTCGTTCTACAATCATATATAGCTCCTTCTATAATCATCTTGTAACAAACTTATCCAATAAGGACATGGATGTGAAAACCTCTTCAAACCAAGTTTCTCCACCATCTCCTCAGATACCAAGTTATTAGTAATTCTAGTATCTACAATAAACCTACAACACTTACCTCCTGATTTGCACACAATCTGAAAAAGATTCTTCCTTTGTGAAGTCTTAGTCTCTTCCTTAATCTACCTCATCAAGACTCTCCTAAGCATAAGAGATTCTCCCTGCTCTGGTTCTATCTCATCTTTAGTTATCTACTCTTCATGTGCCACACAATTCTTTTTACTATTTCCTTTACTTGATCCCTTAGGACACTCAAAAGATCAATTTCCAATTTCTCCACACTTGAAACATTTTCCCAAGTATTCTTTGCTAGCATTCCCTCTCCTTTGTACCCTCTGATCTGATTCTTTACTCCACTTATATCTTAATTCTTCTTTACTTTTATGCTTCTCCTTATTGCTTCTCATCTACTTTTCTTTCTCTCTAGGATTATTCTACTATCTTTTCTTCACTTTTTCTTCTTACTTAAAAGCATATTGGTAGGAATCTTCAATTGTGGAAATCTTCAACATACTCATCTCATCTTGAATGTTAAATCTAAGGCCATTTATATACCTTGCTATCTTCTCCCTAGTCATCTCTTGGTGCCCATATCTGATTGCCATCTTGTTAAATTCCCCAGTATACTCTTTCACACTCATGTCCTCCTGCTTCAAGTTCTACAACTTCTTGAACAGTTCCAACTCATAGTCTTCTAGAATGAACTTAGCCTTTAGCCTTGCAACCATCTATCTCCACTGAGTGATCCTTGTTTCACCATTTTTCACTCTATCCTTTTGAAACTCTTTCCAACATAAAGAAACATGTACTTTCAACTTATTTTGTGCCAACCTAACCCTCAATGGGTCTCTAATATCCTCAAGCTCAAAATAGTCTTCCAACTCTCCTATCAATTCTATCAGGTCTTCTAGATTTAATGTACTAGAGAAGTCAGAAACCTCCACCCTATGAATTTTTCTTACTTGTGCCACTACTCTTGGAAATCTCCCTTCTCTCTCATTTGTTGGTCCTTCAACTCTTCAGCCTCAAGTTCTTTTGCAGCTTCTTCATATTCATCCTCTAGTTTAAGGGTTTCTCCTCAAGCCACCCAAGAGGTTCTGGATCTCATTTATAAAGTCCTCTATCATCTACTCTAATCTTCTAGGGTTCATCCTTCTCAGCAACATCTCTCCCCTTGCTCAGTGTAACTACCTTAGCATGACGATTTGACTACAAGGTTTTAATTGCCTCTCTCAATGATCTATTGAACACACTACAACCTACCTCAAATAGGTGATCTATTCACCCAAGGAATACCACAAGGACCACAACCCACTCAAGGTTTGCAAAAACATCTCATCTCAAGATTCGTAGGTCCGCAACCTACTCTGATACCATCTAATGTAGCCACAATTGTGTTGGAAATATGTGCCTCAAACAATACAAGCTGAAACCTTCATTAGAGCCAAGTCGGTGTGACATCTTCATTGTCTGGCTGACTAGCAGTTTGATTCATTCTGTTTTGAATAGGTCATTGTGACCTAGCTTCTATCTTGCTGAAAGGTTCACTTTGGTCTATCACTATGACATAGTGTATTTGCTATGATCTCTTAGCATTCAGGAGACCTCTGGCCGAAAGGCCATTCAATCGTGTATTGGGGAGACTCTTGGCGACCATGATCTTCAGTGTAACACGACGACTCGGTGAAGAGTCTTAGCGAAAGCTAATGCCTCACCAACAGGAATACTGCTGGTGTCTTCGCTGTAACATATGGCTCAATGAGAAGTCCCAGCAAGCAAAGAAGGTCATGCAGATGGGGACACTTCCAAATGTTTATCGGAGTGACTCCTAGTGACGAATGGCGGTGTCGATGTAACTTAAAGATTCTGGTATGAGATCTTAGCGATAGTTGAAAGTCTTGCCAACAAGGAAACACTCGGGGGTCATTGACGTAACACGGTGGTTTCGGTAAGAAGTCCCAGCACTTTAGTGAGTCTTGCCAATGATGAAGAGTCTTCAAAATAGCTTAGAAATCTCAGAGTAAAGTCTTAGCGAAGGGAAATGTCTTGGCGATGAATGAACACTTCATGGTAACCTTTATGTCTTTGTATGAACTCTCAGCAAAAGATGTGAGTCTTGCAGACTTCTACTTGGCGCTCGATATGACTTGTGTCTTCAGTATAACTTTGGTGACTCATTATGATCTTTTGGTGAATGTGATAGGTCTGGGTGACTGCTTAATGACTCGGTGTAACTCATGAAGCTCAATAGAACATCTTAGCAATAATAGAGACTCTTGGCAACATCGATATGAAGGATATGCAGCATCAGTGAGACACTGTTAGTGTCTCACCGAGATTCCAGTACAGTGAAAATTCTATTGACTGAGTAAGACTATCTGATGTGGCATCTCATGGATGAATAGGAAGAGCCGAATGGGAATAGTTGGAAGACAGTTAGTTGCAACATTTCTATGAGGAAGTTCTACAGACAGAGTTTGACATGGATATATTCTGAGACTGCTGATGGTGATCAGTTGGTTGGTTCAATAGATTGTTGCATGATTGAAGCAATCAAAGAATTCTATTCTATGGATTGTAATTGTGAAGGTTCCTATGTAATTTTTGTAAATGGTGAATGTTGCTATAAACAGACACCAGAAAGATAAGTCTGTAAAGTGTATGTAAACTCAATTACTATAACACAAATTGATTTCTCTTGGTGTGGTGGGTTTTTCTCCTATAAGGGTTTTCCCACGTATATCCAGTGTTCTTGTGTGATTGTCAATACTCTTTTTCTATAATTTGTTTCATAGTGCATCTTAACTTGACTGTAATTGTAAAATTTAAAAGTACATCTACATTCTTTCCTGAGGTATTGATGTTAGGAGATTTTTTTTCGCATCTAATTTTCCTTACAAGTGGTATAAGAGCCTGGCCAGTTGTGTTATCCTTGTGGGTACGTTGGGTTTTTTGTGTCAAATTTGTTTAGTGGGAGTCTTGTAGAGTTTGTCAATTTCTAATTACAGATTAAGATGGCTAGTATAGCTAGAAATATTGAAATAGAGAAATTCAATGGTAGTAACTTGGAGTTGTGGAAACTCAAGATGGAGGATCTTCTTGTTGACCATGATCTTTGGATTGTTGTGGCTGGAGTGGAACCTACAGGCATGAAGCAAGAAGATTGGTACATTGTAGATAGGAAGTCTAAGGGGCTAATAAGGCTCTGTTTGGGAGACTCAGTTCTTCTCAATGTGCATGAAGAGAAGATTGTATCTTCCTTGTGGAAGAGACTGGCATATATTTATCAGGGGAAGTCCTTGGTGAATAAACTATTCTCGAGGAAGAAACTATACTCTTTGAGAATGTAGGAAGGAGGGTCTATAGCTAATCATTTGAATGCATTTAACATGCTGCTTACTCAATTGACATCTATTTGCGTGAAGATTGAAGATGAGGATCACTGTATGCTACTATTGTGTTGCTTGCCAGACTCATGGGATCATCTATTGATGGCTATTGGGAGTACAACATCCAGTTTCAAGATGGAAGATATTGTTGTATCTTTGTTGTCAAAAGAAATGAGAAGGAAATCTTCTAAGATGGAAAAGGAGGCTCTTGCTATTAGAGGAAGGTCAAAGGAGAAAGGAAAGAAGAAGGACAAGAAGTCCAAATCAAAATCAGAGGGGAGATCAAAGTCTCCTGGCAAGAAGTCCAAGGTGAAGTGTTGAAACTATGGGCAACCTGGTCATGTCCGAAAGGATTGTAAAGAGGAGAAAAAGAAGAAGAAGGGCTCTTCCGATAATGGTTCTTCTCATAGTGATGGTGATGCCTTCATTGCAACCTTGGAAACATAGGCATCAGATGATGTTTAGCTGATTGATTCTGGAGCATCGTTCCACATGACATCTCATAGAGAGTGGTTCACAAAGTATGAAGAATACAATGGTGAAAAGACGTATTTAGCAAGTGATTCAACTTTGGAGATTGTTGGCTATGGAAGAGTCAAGATACAATTCCCTGATGGTAGAGTAAAGGGAATCAATAATGTAATGCATATACCAGGTCTGGCTTGAAACTTACTTTTTGTAAGTATGCTGAATGATATCGGAGTGCAAGTTACATTCTCTAGAAATGGTTGTAAAATGACTAGAGCTTCAATGGTGCTGGTTAGAGGTTCTCATATTGGTACCCTATACAAGCTGGATGCATAGGCTGTTCAATGTAACATTATCTTTGTAAAGTCACTGAAAGTTGCTCATGGAGGTAAAGAGGGAAATATCTCTAATTATGTAAACTCTATGGAAGTAAAACTTCGTGTAGAGAAGACTATGCTTTGGCATCATAGGTTAGGCCACATAGGATAAAAAGGTTTAAAAAATTTGAAGAACAAAAACCTAGTTAAGGGGCTTGAAGATTGTAATCTTGAATTTGAATTCTGTGAACATTGTATATATGGAAAGAAGCATCGTGTTTTGTTTTATTCTACTCCTCATAAATATTTTGGTTTGTTAGATCATATTCATTCGGATGTATTTGGTCCAGTGGATGTTCCTTTTTTGTCTAAGTCAAGATACTATGTGTCATTCATTGATGATTATTCAAGAAGAGAATTCATTTATTTTTTGAAAAGTAAATTAGAAGTGTTTAGTTGATTTAAAAAATTTAAGAACCTTGTTGAAAATCAGACTGGTAGAAAAATAAAATACTTAAAGACTGATAATGGCAGTGAATTTTGTTTTGATGAATTTGAAAGATACTGTAAAGACCATGGAATCAAAATATATAAGACTACACCTTATACTCCACAGCAAAATGGAGTTGTAGAAAGGTTCAATAGGACATTGATGGAGAGAGCACGAAGTATGCTTAGTATTGTTGGCTTGGAGGAGAAGTTCTAGGCTAAGGCTGTATCTACTACATGTTATCTAATTAATCATTCTCCAAATTCTACTCTTGTCCAGAAAACACCCTTGGAAGTGTGGTCTAGTAAGAATCCCTCTCTTAGACATGTTCGTGTTTTTGGTTGTGAGGCATATGCTCATGTGTCGGATGTGAAAAGATCTAAACTAGAGAACAAGGCTATCAAATGTATTTTTATAGGCTATAGCATTATCATAAAAGGATACAAGCTTTGGAATCCTAATACAAAGAAGGTTCTATACAATAGAAGTGTAATCTTTCATGAGCTAAAACCTTCCACTTTGGATCTACAGTCAGAGACAAAGTCAGAAAACAATAAGGATGTAGCATTAATTCCTCCTACACCAGAGAAAGAGGAATTGAAAATTCAAAATGTACCTGAAACTAAGGAGAGCTCGAGCAGTTCTGAAAGTTTGGAAGAAGAAGAACAACCTCAGCCTCAGCCACTAAGGAGGTCAACCCAAGAAAGAAAACAACTAGATAGGTATGGGTTTTCATTGATTGATTCTACTTGTGCCTATGCTTTGATTTCTAGTACTGGTGATCCTAGGACTATAAAAGAGGCAATTAAAATATCTGATTCAGACTCTTGGTTAGAAGCCATGGAAGAAGAGATGGCATCATTGGAAAAGAATAAAACTTGGAGTTTGGTGCCCTTGCTTGAAGGCAGAAAACTTTTGGGCTGCAAATGGGTATTTAAGAAAAATATTGGTCTAGATGGCAGTGTAGAAAAGTACAAGGCAAGACTAGTTGCAAAGGGTTATTCCCAGGTAGAGGGAATTGATTATAGGGAAATATTTTCTCCTATAGCAAAGCTGACATCTATCAGATTTCTTTTGTCACTTGTAGTAGCATATGACTTAGAGGTAGAATAGATGGATGTGAAAATAACATTTCTTCATGGTGATCTTGAAGAAGAAATCTATATGTTCGAGATTGAGCACTTTTTTGATAAAGGTAAAGAAAAATTGGTATGCAAATTAAAGAAGTCTCTGTATGGGTTAAAGCAGTCACCTAGAATGTGGTACCAAAATTTTGATACATTTGAATTGTCTTTGGGATTTGTGAGATCAAAATTTGATCACTATGTATATTATAAAGCTGAAGGTGATCGATTGCTTGTTATTGCTCTTTATGTTGATGATATGTTGTTCATAGGAAATAGCAAGCTAATGATTTCTGATCTTAAGTCTCAGTTGTCTGCTAAGTTCAAAATGAAAGATCTTGGTGCAACAAGGTATATTCTAGGGATGGAGATAACTAGGGACAAGCATAATAGAAAGCTTTGGCTCAGTCAGATTAAGTATATAATGACTGTTCTAGAGAGATTTTGCATGAATGATTGCAAGTAGTTAGTTGTTCCAGTCTTGTAGGGAACAAAGCTATCTATTGAGGACTATCTAAAATCTCCTACTAAAATGGAGGACATGACCAGTACAACCTATGCTAGTGCAATAGGTAGTCTCATGTATGCAATGGTCTATACAAGGCTAGACATTACCCAAGCAGTGGGAGTACTTAGTCGATTTATGGCTAATCTAGGAAGAACGCATTGTGATGCTGTGAAAAGAGTTTTCAAATATTTGAAGGGAATTTCAGATTTTGCATTGTGTTACCATGGGAATTTAGTTGAATCATAGAGGACTCTCAGTATTCATGGATATGTAGATTTTGATTGGGCAGGGGACATTGACAGTAGGAGATCCACCAGTGGATACGTTTTCATGATGAATGGTGGTGTAATGAGTTGGATGAGCAAGTGACAAGCTATAGTCACTTTGTCTACTATGGAGGCTGAATACATGGCAGCTACTCATGCTTGTAAAGAAGCTGTATGGTTGAAACGTTTGTGTTCTAACATTGGTTTTGATGTAGGGGAAATAACTATTTTCTATGATAGTCATAGTGCAATTTTTCTGGCAAAGAACCCTACTTTCCATGCCAGGATGAAACATATTGATGTACAATACCACTTTGTACAAGATATGGTGGAGGATGGAAATGTCAGTTTGGAAAAAGTTGATGCTTTAGAGAATATTGCAGATGCATTGACAAAGCCAGTGAGCACAGACAAGTTCAGGTGGTGTGCCAATTCGATGGTCCTTAGTGCCCATGATTTTTAGTAAGTTTTATTTGCGCTTTGGAGGTGCTTGTATGATCTTCGTCAAGTGGGAGATTGTTGGAAATATGTGCCTCAAACAATATAGGCTAAAACCTCCATTAGAGCCAAGTTAGTGTGACATCTTCATTGTCTGGATGACTAGCAGTTTGATTCATTCTGTTTTGAATAGGTCGCTATAACCTAGCTTCTGTCTTCCTGAAAGGTTCACTTTGGTCTATCGATGTGACATAGTGTATTCACTATGATCTCTTAGCGCTAAGGAGACCTCTGGCCAAAAGTCCATTCAATCATCTATCAGGAGACTCTTGGTGACCATGATCTTTGGTGTAACACGGTGGCTCGGTGAAGAGTCTCAACGAAAGCTAGTGTCTCACTGATAGGAATACTGCTAGTGTCTTCACCGTAACATATGGCTTGGTGAGAAATCCCAGTGAACAGAGAAGGTCATCCGAACGGGGACACTTCCAAATGTTCATCGGAGTGACTCCTAGCGACGAGTGGTGGTGTCAGTGTAACTTAAAGATTCTGGTATGAGATCTTAGTGATAGTTGAAAGTCTTGCTAACAAGGACACACTCGGGGGTCATCGGTGTAACATGGTGGTTTCAGTAATAAGTCCCAATGCTTTGGTGAGTCTTGCCGATGATGAAGAGTCTTCAAAATAGCTTAGAGATCTTAGAGTAAAGTCTTAGCAAAGGGTAATGTCTTGGTGACAGATGAACACTTCGGGGTAACCTTTATGTCTCAGTATGAACTCTTGGTGAAAGATGTGAGTCTTGCCGACTTCTACTTGGTGCTTGATATGACTTGTGTCTTTGATATAACTTTGGTGACTCATTTTGATCTTCCAGAAAATGCGATAGGTCTAGGTGACTGCTTGGTGACTCAATGTAACTCATGAAGCTTGATAGAACGTCTTCACGATAACAGAGACTCTTGGCGACATTGGTATGAAGGATATGCGGCATTAGTGAGACACTATTAGTGTCTCACTTAGATGCCAGTATAGTGCAAATTTTTTTGACTGAGTAAGACTATCTAATGTGGCATCTCATGAATGAAGAGGAGGAGCCAAATGGGAATAGTTGGAAGATAGTCAGTTGCGACAATTCTGTGAGGAAGTTCTACAGAAAGAGTTTGACATGGATATATTTTGAGACTGCTAATGGTGATCAGTTGGTTGGTTCAACAGATTGTTGCATGATTGAAGCAGTGGAAGAATTCTATTCCATGGACTGTAATTGTGAAGGTTCTTGTGCAATTTTTGTAAATGGTGGATGCTGCTATAAATAGACATCAGAAAGATAAGTCTGTAAATTGTATGTAAACTCAATTACTATAATACAAAGTGATTTCTCTTGGTGTGGTGGGTTTTTCTCCAGTAAGGGTTTTCCCACGTATATCTGGTGTTGTGTGATTTTCAAAATTCTATTTCTGTAATATTTTTCTTAGTGCATCTTAACTTGACTGTAATTGTAAAATTTAAAAGTACATCTGCATTCTTTCCGGAGGTATTGACATTAGGAGAATTGTTTCCACATCTAATTTCCTTACAAATTGGAGGGTCCTCAAAGATAACAATCTAGACCATGCAACAAGAGTCACACAATGGAAGAAACATAGAAAATGGAGGCAAATACAAATTCAAACATTATTATTATCAAAAAATTCAATTACAATTGGTCATAAACATTTGGGCTTATAGATTCAGCTTGTAAGCCTGATTACAACATGCTCAAAATACCATCTTCCTATATTCTCCTCAATGTGAGAAAAAACCCTATAGAGAAAATATTATCTTTCTCTAATCTCTAACTCTACTACCTTCTAATGATCAATTAGAATGATTTATATACATTCAAAAATCCA
Source organism: Sequoia sempervirens (assembly GCA_007258455.2). Classification (NCBI taxonomy): domain Eukaryota; kingdom Viridiplantae; phylum Streptophyta; class Pinopsida; order Cupressales; family Cupressaceae; genus Sequoia; species Sequoia sempervirens. Next base: position 306,223,196 of record VDFB02353493.1, on the reverse strand, counting down.
AAAACATTTGTGTCAGCCCAAAGATTATTACAATATCTAATTAAAGAAAATGTAATGTGTGCACACATATGTCGGCCTCAAATTTGAATTACTCCTCAGGGAATTCATAGGATGAAGTGTGAACCTAAATTAAGGTTAGGGACACTCTATAGAGCAATTTGAATCACACCGACAAGATCTACAATATATAGAAATGATCTGCAAGCAATTAAACTAGCCATTATATCAAAAAATTATTCTAGTGCCAGTTCAAGAAACTGCCACATAATCTAGAAGTGATAACTTGTTGGAAAATGAACCAATCATGCTAAAATACTTGAATAAGGTAAATGAACATGTCCATGATGTAAACATAGATCTACAAGGTTTGGCAAGAAAACATGAAGAATTACCAAATATTCCAACTTGAACTGAACAAAAACTGAACAAAGACAAATGGGAATGAAAATATTTTTTGGTGACACAAGATTACCACAACCCAAGGATGATCCTCCATAAATGGTGTCTATTATGATGATGCTAATGGATTGGAATTACACAATGTACATGTTGATCCATTGCCAATAGAGCAGGACAATTGTTTTGACAGAGGAGAGAGCTAGTCTTGAATTTTGGGGGTCATGAGCCTCCATTCTTAAGATCACATCCAATTTCTTAAAAGCGGCTTCTCAGAAAATAAATTGCATTGTATAATTTTGTAAATAATGTACATAGGTTTTGGTGGTGTGTTTCTTTTTGGTTGTGTCTGCTTGCTTTGTTTGGCCAATCTCCTAGGATTTTTGTGTTTCTACCTTGGTCTTCTCCAACCTGAGATCTGGATTTATTCTATACACATTGGGGGTATATGTTCCTAAGCATGAGCTACTGATAGAGCTCCTAAACTTTTGCAAAATTCTAAGAAAAAAATAACTTGGGTCATGTTTCTTGAGCTCTATAATCAAAATGGGCTAAGGGTCTAGTCATAAGCCCTAACTCCACAAGCATCCTGTTCCAAAACTTGTCAATGTTATAATCCTATGGTGACTTGTTCTTTCTAGTCATTGATTAAGTAAGTCATAACCTAAGTCTTTAAACACATCTAGTTACTGGCCCCCTTCAGTTAGGAAATTTGGCCACTCTACACTTAGCATCATGCCAAATTTGTATAAAGAGAGACTAGTTATTCTTTAATGGGCTTCAGTTGTCATCCTCAAGGGTCTTATTATCGTTAGCCTAGTTATAGCCCCTCTTTATGAATAACTTTTAGTGTATACAGGAAAGTGAACTGTTGGTTATGGAGATTTAATCCCTGCCACCCATCGCACACCATGTGAGCATTTATGGAGAGCCATGATGAAGCATGCAAGGTCCATGAGGTGCTAACGTGTGTCCCCATCGTATGGAGCCTGACCCATGTACTAATGCTTAGTAATGAATAATAGGTAAATTAATGGTCATTGTGCAATCTCTAGATTTAATCTGGGCCATTCATTGCACACCTCACAACATTTTATTAATTCCTGCTAGACAACTTATGAGGTACACAAATTGTTGACATGTGGTGTTTTTTGACCACCATGTGGAGTATAATGAATCCTATGGAATGAGTTACATGGATCCTAGTCAGTGTGCCTCCATTGGCCAAGAGGTGATGAGCCATGGTATCAGGTTGTCAAACCTAATTTGACTACATCCTATCCATTTGATTGTCCATCTCATTTTGACATCAATGACCAATATTCAAAATTCAAAAATGCATGTGATAGCCATTTTGTTCTCTAACCATTGAAGCATTAACAAAGTGCGCTCTCTAGGAATGATCAAACCAAGTACTTCTGCATATGAGGAATTAATTCCTAGCTATTATGAGGAACAATTCGCTAATCTCCTAGTACCAGGATGAGAAATTGTGAAGTAATCAACACTAGTAATTAATTGCTTCTTCAAGTGTGTGATGACAAAGTTGTTGAGCATATACCATCAGGCTTGCTTGATAAATACAAATGAAGTGATAGCTATTTTCACCATTGTATTAAGTAGTTGACATCTCTCTGAATTCATGCAGAATGAGGAGTGTGCGAGTGTGAGTTTGAGAAGATACCAGGCAATGAAAATGAGTAAACTAGTCACTTCCATAGTACCTATTAGGAGGTCAAGCAAACTTGATTTGCAGAAGCCTTAAAATGATGTTTATGCACATGAACACAAGGCACCTAAATGTGCTCCATTTGTAAAAGAAAAGGCCCCTATCAAGAAGCCTCTGTGCATTCCTGTTAGATGCAGTAGCAGACTAAAACACTAGGGCACTACCATTGAGAAGGTGGAAGAAAAGGGAAAGTAGCCTACGCCATTTTCATTTGTAGTTCGTAGGAAGGTAAGATATGGATGCAACTCTTATGGGAGGTAGAATTTGCTAATTTCTATTACAAATAGCCCTTTAGAGAGCACAACAAAGATGGAATCAAGTTATAAGCAATATATCACAATGTTGAACCAAGCTATAGTCCCAGGGATGGAGGTGTTATTGGTACCACCATTTTCTATTAAAACTCCAAGTGGGTGTGATGGTTTTGTGCCAAGAAAATATAAGGATGAGGAGGGAGCAGAGGTTTCTTCTCAATCTCTTGCAATGACGTGAAGTGGGAACATGTATTGTGGGATTCGTACTAGTGTTGGTTGATCTGCTTCTTAAGAGAGAGGTGGTGTATGGGTTTACAATTTTGGGTTGATTGATATAGTTGCTATGGTGGTTGCTCTTGTTTTTCATGTGCAATGGTGCTTTTTTGGCCATGTGAGTTAACTGTGAGTCTCCAAGGTGGCGTGGACATCGTTTGCAAGGTGTAGATGAAAATTAAAGGGAAATTTTGGTGGTACTTGTGTTTCCCTTTTGATGATGGTTGCAATTTTTTCCTCCCCTTTTTAAACAAGTGATTGTAAATTTCAATGTGGGAATTTTGAGATGAAATGCAAATTGATTTTGAAATGAAATATTTGAATTGTAACTGCATTTGTGCCAAATGCTTATTATTTCCTTGCATTATAAAAGGGATTTCATGGCTCATTTGTAGGGATTTTGGTTTCTCAAATTTTTTAGTCTAATAGTACTTTCAGGGTAGAAGCTAGGTGTTGGCCTTCTACAATGATTTTATAACTAAACCGTTACAACCATAATTTAAAGATTGGACATCTAACCTAAATAGCTATTTCAATCATCATGAAGGTGCATTTAACTTGTCAACCTAGGGACATGAACTTGAAATGGGTCAACACAATATGTGCACTAGGAACTCAAAGTATCCATTTTCATTCTATAGCTAAGGAACTCACAATGCTAAAAATAAATTTCCTAGAAAGGAAAACCATAAATGCCAATCATCAATCAACAACTACATCAAAGTCAAATGCATAACAAAAATGAAAATTTGAGCAACAAACATGGCACTACTCTGTCTCTTTTGGCTGTAGGAATAGTCATAAAATGGAATTCTAGTGGCTGTAAGAACAATCAATGCCAAATTTTTAACTAATTACTAAAAAACAAGTAATACTAAGCTAATACTAAGCTAAGAGAACATATTATTCACCAAGGAGGCTCCCTTGGATAAGTATCCTCTAAAACTAATAAGGAAATAGATGCTTGAACTCAGAACTTTATTTTTTTCACTATAAATCATGAGTACAAAAGAGTAATGTATCTATTTTACTAAAAACTTGAGAGTGCAAGTACAATATCAAGTCATGCAACCTCCAAAGAAGGAGAATCAGATCTTTATTTATACTATCAACTAAACAAGGTAGTCAACTCCATGACTGGGAGGATGCCATTTAGGGAAAATAGAGAAAGTGGAGTGGTGGTGGTTATGTGTGCATGGAATCTGGTCAAACATATATGTCCAAACGTAGATTTATCATAGCAGTAATGCCTACATCTACTCAACCAACATTAAAGTCCACACAAGGTAGTTACATTTGGTGTGCATGAGGAATCTTTTTTCATTAACCTCCTTTGACCTTTGAGTGATTCATTTGCTGGATGCTATGGTGCATGCCCAACTAGCAGTGTCTTCCTCAACTTAGCATCCTCAAATTAAATCTACATGGCAATGTCAGTATGCACAATAACTGCATATCTATAACCACCTTAAGGAACATTCATTAACCACATGCAAAATCAATATAGATAATCCACATAATATGCCAATGTCATTAAAACTTAAAGAAATAGGATTAAGCCCAATGTTTATGGTTTGAGGGAAACATTATGAAAATGCCAACATTTATCATGAAACTTCATGACAACTACCCAAAAATAAACTATAGATTCTACCAAAAATTGGACCAATAACTAGGCTCATCACTCCCCCCAACCTAACATTTTGTTGGTCCTCCAATAGGGGAAGGGTTGTTCATCTACTTGGTCAAAGCTTTGAAATTTACAACTGATATCTATCCAATATCAGTTTCTATTGAGCGTGAATCAGGGTCCCAATAGAATCCTCCTAATCTTTCAAGTTTGCTCCATCTCTATTTTTTTGTAGCAATGTCATACTGGTAGAACCTAAAGTTTGGCATGGGCCACATGAGAATGGGTGGCTAGAAAGTTAGGGGAAGCCAAAATCACCCCTTCATTCTCCCAATTTGAATATACCTATCAATCCTTTTTAGTGTTGCAACATAAGTGTGGATGGAATGAAGTTCAACTTGTTTCAACTCATTAGTTAGATTATTCCATCTTTTTGATAGGTATCTTCTCATAATTTCCTCCTTTGTCACTGCCTTTACCTCATACTCACTGTAAACTGCCTCAATCCAATGCATAATCGTATTTCCATAACTAGGTTTGAAAAGAATTTAGTGCCATTCTTTGTAAATATGCCTTGGGTTGCTTGATTCAGCCCTAATGGGCAAAGGGATGTTAGACTCCAATTTCTTATAAGCCCCATGTTTCTATCCCCAACTAATTTCATTTTGTACCCAAGACATAAATTCCCTTAATTGGACATCCCCAACATACTACAATAGATTCCAATCATGGCATTGAGTTACAACATAATTATGCAAATAAAACTCACATAGAAAATTCTTCATTTTAGGGGAGGCAATCCTATAAGCATTGAAAAATTCATTAGGAGTGTCAATAGAAGGATTTAAACCTGATACAATCATTGATAGCTTAAAAGAGAGATATTTCTCTTTTAGGTGCAGAGCACAGACCCTTGGAGGGGTCCTACATTGCAAAATATGTGGTACCAAGACTGCCATATCATCCTCCCTCTTCTTCAAGGTGGTAATTTATGCATCTTTATCTTCAATTTCCTCATCTCTCTTTTGAATTTCCTTCTTCAATTTATGTTTTTCCTTTTTCCATTCTTCCTCCCTCCTTTGTATTTCTTTCCATAAATTCAAAATTTTCATATGTATTATAAAAATCAAGAGGATTGTGAATTCCTACCAGTGTTTTTGTCAATGGTTACTCCCCATATAGTACTATCTGCTTGGACTTAGGTTGTCCAGTTGTCTCTAGCTATGGGGCTACTATTTCTTCTCACACTTCTTGTTGTGGCTGCAAAAATTCCTGCTCTAGTTCTACTTGTTGTTGCAGGAGCTCACACTGTAGGAAATCCTGATTTTCCTTAAAACACTTGATTTTCAACTTGTTCTACAATATTGGCAAGATTAACCAATGTTATGTTTGTTGCTGCATAAAATATATCTTCCTCCTCAAAATTCTTCTACCCCATTAGAGCTTCTATGTCCTCCAATGGAATTTCTCTAGACTTAGTGCTTTCCTGTGGAGGTGTACGAAATGTTGGCCTAGTTGGTCTTGATTTCCTAGGAGGTCTCTCACATTTTTCTTTGGTTGTAGGATGAACAGTGTTATCCTTCCTCTTTTTAGAACTCAACACCCTTTTTTCTATCAGTTTCCTTTTGGCCTATCCTTTTCTGATTTTTACTTCTCTCTATCATGCCTTAGTTTTCATTAGGGTGCCAAGTGGAACATCTTCATCAAAATATGAGGAGGAGCTTTCTTTTTCTGAGTGTTCTATTCTAGAAGAACTAATTTCTATGGTTTCTTCTAATGCAGGAGGGTTTACACTAGGGCCTATGCCAGAGGTTGAAGCACCACGAGTGGCTTTAGCCATGCTCAATCTCTTGCTAGACCTATGAGGTTGAGGCAAAAGATTAGGTTACAAGTTCTTAGGTCTAATTTGATTAACATTTATTAATTCTTTCCAGGTCATTCTAGATACATCATGCAAAGACTTTTGAACTAGCAATTTAATCAGACAATGGTGGGAAGTAGAATTGTCCCTAACTTTTTGGGTCTCGGCTACCATGATTGAGAGAAGATTCTATAGGACGTTAGGCACATTCATCCTTCTCCTATACCTCATGTGACTCAAGAGTTTGAAATTTACTAAATGTAGGTTCGATAGATGACCTTCACTAGTGAGATACCTTAGAATGTAGATGGTTGCCTATTTCCATGGTTCAAGCAAAGAGGTTCTTTTTGCACCATGTTTATCCATGCTGATTGGAGGGTCACCATGTACTATAAATTTGGCCCTAACCGACCTAGTGCCTTTGGAGTCATTGTAATGCTTTCCATCAACAGGTAACCCTATAGCGTTTGTAATTATTTCCTCAGTTGCCACAACATCCAACCCTTTTACTGTGGCTTTTCCTTCATAAAATGTCTGGGCAAATTCAAGTGTAATGATTTCATCAAAGCTATCCAGCTTTAGGAAGTAATCTAACTATCCACAGTTTGTAAATTCAGCTAGGCATTGTGCTTTCTACAGTAAAACATCATGAACCAAGGGCTCATTTTGAATTATCCCTCCTCCCATTGTCTACAATCAACTATGACTCTAAAAAATTTCCTTCCTACAATACCTGCTAAATTTCTAGTGCCAATATCGACTGAATTTTCCCTTTCTTTTCTTTTAACTTTTTGTTTACAACTTAGGATTACAACAAGGTCAATAATGGAAAGAAAAGGAGTGATAAAGGAGAATTATGATGGGAAGAACTTGTAGCTATAGTTAGTGTCATTTCACACATGTGAGCCATCCTCTCACTCAAATTTCATATTGGCTCATTTAATTTTTTTTGATATATCCTAGCATGAATTGACACATGGGCAATATATTCACATCTTTTTCTTTCCCCCACCTCAACCTAAATTTGGACATGTGTCCACACATGCAAGATGGGAGTGGTGATTTGACAAGGAATAACGACACGTTATGTGAACGTCTATACTAACACACAATGATTAAATGAATGCAATTAAAAGATGATTAAAATATAGCAATTAATGTGTACATACTTGAATGTGTGGAGGATTTGTTACAAATATTGTGGAGAAAGTATCGTTCACCCTTTTAGGGAATAAATTGAGCAATTAATGAAAAAGAAGTGAAATGAGGTGAGGTGGAATGAAGTGATGGAGGAGAGAGAAATGTGGTGATGGATGGGTGAATGGGCGGATGGGTGAAGAAATGGACTTCCAAAAGAGGAGAAGTCTTTATTATGAAAATTACATACCTTAATTATCCAGAAGGAGGGACACTAGGTCTACTTCCTTCGACTACAGGAAGCTCAGGTGTTGAATGTTGGGTGAATTGTTGTAGGAACTCTTCTTTGGATGTGAGCTTGTGATATAATCTAAGGAATTGACCATTGACAAGTAACTTGAATATGATAGGTTCAATTGTAGTAAGTTGAACAACTCCATTAGGAAATACCTCAGTGACTTCATATGGTCCTAGCCACCTTTTCTGCAATTTTCTTGAATTGTCTTGATATCTTTAGTCATTGAGCAAGGCCCAATCTCATAGTTGGAATTTTTTGTCCTTGATAAATTTGTGATGCCACTAGATTCTCTGATTTTGTATGACCTCTATATGATGTAGGGATGCTCTTCTTATCTCATCCAAAGCATTTAGTTGCATGATTCTTTCTCTCTTTGTCTCAAAAATATCCATCCCCAAATCTATTGTAGTCCTAAGAGTCTTATATTCAAATTTAATGGGAATCACAGTTATCTTTCTATACAACTCAAATGGAGTGAAGCTTGTAGTATTTTTCTAGGTTTTCCTATAGGCCTGAATAGCTTCTGGTAATCTGTTTGCCAATCCTTTTTATGAATAGCTACCATTTTGGTTAGAATGGCTTCAATTTCTCTATTGGTCACCTCAACTTGTCCATTAGCTTGGGGGTGATAAGGAGTACACTTCTTGTGCCTTATGTTGTACTCATTTAATAGTGTTGCAACAAGAGTTGATGTGAATTGAGCCCCTTGATCAATCACTATTTCTCTTGGAAGTCCATATCTTGTTAAAATATCCTCATAAATAAATTACACAACCTTGTTATCTCTTGCATGCTTCATGGTCTTAACTTCTACCCACTTTGTCACATAATCAGTGCATACCAAGATATAGGACCTACCATTTGATGGAGGGAAAACAGATCCTACAAAATCTAATCCCCACTTGTCAAAGGGGGTGAATACTACCTGAGGGAAAAGTGAAATCTCATCAGATCTAGTTGGTCTACCCATTCTTTGACATCTACCACATTTTATGGTATACCTTCCTCCATCCTTGTGCAGTTTTGGCCAATAATATCCTATGTTCAAAATATTTAGTAATGTCCTCTTGGCTGCAAAAATTCCTCCACATGGTTCATTGTGACATGCATGAAAAATGTCATATGTCTCATATTCTCTCACACATCCTCATGACATGCTCTTGTCCAGTATAAAACAAACATCCAACAATCTAGGAGAAAGGAATTTTTTTTCAATGAGTTCCCTTTTCTTGTTTGGAGAGAAGTGAGAAGGAACTCTACCTGTGACCAAATAATTGGATATGTAAGCATACTAGGGTGTTTGTATATGGAGGGAGAATATATGTTGATTAGGAAAAGAGTTATCTATAGATTGATTGTCTTGTAATGTAGTCAGCCTTGAAAGAAAATCTGCAAAAACATTGTCCTTGCTTGGCTTATCCACAATGGTTATCTCAAACTCCTACATTAACAATAACCATCTTGCCAGTCTACCTATGATCAAAGGTTTATTCATGAGATATCTAATGGTTGCATGATCAGTGTGCACAAATATTTGGTAACCTATTATGTAAATGGCATTTTCAACAGCTCCTTTTTGTCCTAATACTGCCCCTATGGCATAATTTGATGCATCAATATGGATGTGGAAAGGAAGTTCCCAATTAGGCCCTTTGAGTAAAGGAGGATTAGTCAAAGCTACCTTAAAGTCCGAAAATGCCTTGTCACAAGCTCTAGTCCACTAGAATTCAACATTTTTAGAGAGGAGAGTATACAATGTTGTTGCTACCTTACTGAAATCCTCAATGAAACTCCTAACATCCTTCTATTTTGCAGGTGTGGGAATATTTGTAATTACTTCAATCTTTAAAGGATATACTTGAATTCCTTTGTGGGAGATGTCGTGGCAAAGGACTACACCTTTCTACATCATCATGAAGCACTTTTCACTATTTAAGGATGGGTTTTGGTCTTCACATCTTTGTAGGACTCTCCTGAGATTTTCTAATGCTTGATTAAAATCAGCACCATAAGTGGTAAAGTCATCAATATAAATTTCCATGCAATCATGAGAAATGTCTGAGAATATGCTAATGACTACCATTTGAAAGGTTGCAAGTGCATTGCAAAGGCCAAATGGGAGTACCAAGTAGGAATAGCTCCCCCATGGACATGTAAATGTGGCCTTATCTTGGTATTCTAGTGCAATTTTGATCTAGTTGTAGCCATCGAATCCATCTAGAAGAGAAAAGTATTGCTTTTCTGTAAGTATGTCCAAAACTTGATCAATGAAAGGTAAGGGAACATGGTCCTTCTTGGTGGTAGCATTAAGTTCCCTATAATCAACACAAACTTGCCATTTACCTCCTTTCCTAGGCATAATCACTAATGGAGACACCCACTGACTATCTGAAATAGGGTAGATAAATCTTGCATCTAGTAATTTCTGCAATTCTCCTTTTACAATTTCTCTTAGTGTAGGGTTAATTATTCTTTGTGGCTATCTTACTGGGGTGCAATCATCTCTAATGTAAATTTTGTGTGTACAAATTTTAGGGTCCAATCTTTTCATATCATGATAATCCCATGAAAATTCATGTTGAGGGGTCCTTAATAAGTTTGCCAACAACAATTATTTTTCTTCACTTAATTTACTGTTAACATTTGAATATTTTCTTTGTGACACCTATACTTGTGTAGTTAACTCTATCATGGTTGGTTCATTAACGCATGGTACATTTAGTTCATATGGAAACAATATATGGGTCATACCTATTGCTATAGGAAGTATGTCTATAGGAATAGTGGTTGGAGGAAGAGTGGCTGCAGGAAGAACATCTGCGGAATAGTGGTTGCAGGAAGAGTAGGAAAAAGTGTCTTGACTAGAGTAGTAGAATGAAAAGATGATGCTTCCTCCACTTCACAATGGTTCTGAATAATTTTAGCTAATACTTCATCCTCATCTTGGAGGTTAATAAAAGAGATTCTACCTAGCATCATTAGTTGCACCACATAATTAACCTCCTTGGCCTCTTCAACATGTGGCCATACAAAACTATCTTTATCATGAGATGGTTGAGCATGAGGATAAAGAACATTTTTTTTTATCCTTTTCCCATCTAAAATGGTCATGTCACCTAACTAACATCCAATGTATGCATCTACAGTTGCTAACCATGGCCTTCTAAGAATAATGGGATACTCATCTAGTGTAGCTTTAGGAGAAAGAATCAGAAAGTTTGCTAAGTACTCCCAAGAGTATAAAACTACCACAAGATCCTCCACTACACCATCAGGCTTAACATTAGAGCTATTAGCAAGCTACAGGATAGTAGGAGTAGATATCATGCTTGTAATGTTTAGTTGTTGCAGGATGTCCATGGTCATTACATTTATTGTTTCCCCTAAATCAATCAAAACATTCTTTACTTGGATTCCGTTTATAACAACTACTACCAAAGGACTACCTAGATCATTATACCTGGGTATAGTTACTTTTCCAAGCATGATGTCAGCTAGTTGTCCCACCACATGAACTATAGTTAGGAATTTCTTTTTCCTACCTGGCTTCTTGAGGCTTGCTTCCTTGATTGCCTTTTTATAGATTGGAACATCCTTTATGGCTTGAAATAAAGGTATCTATACACATATACTTCAACTGATCCAAGATGTCAAAAGTTGTATCCTCCTTTTCTTCCTTCTTCTTGGTAACTTCTAATCTCTAAGGAAATGGTGGTTCTTGTTCAGTCTTCTTGACTTAGATTGGTTCAATATGTTTAGGTACACTTGGCTAAATGGGATCATTCAGAGGTTCCTCCTCCTCTTCCATAGGAAGCTCAATGATAATGGGCTTGGAAGGGGCTAGTAGAGCAGTTCTTGAATGCAAGTGGATGTCAGTTACACTCACAACATATTTACAGAATTTATTTGAATTAGTAGAGTATGTAGGCTATTGCTATGGTTTGTGATTTGGATTGGGTGTGCGTTGAGATGGTAGCTGAGTAGGTTTAGGTGCATTTGAGCTTGGATTAGTAGGTGGAGGCATTATAGCAATTTTTTGGGTCTGAGAGAGTGGTTGCATGTAACTAGTTGTCTGGGCAAGCCATTGCTATCCTCCCATCCATTGATTTGTTTATTTCCAATTTCTTGGAGGTGGCTGCTAATGCCCTTGAAATTGCTGCCAATTCCCCTAAGGTTGCTTCCACTGGGTTGGAAAGTTTTGATGATTGGTCCAAGCATTTAGAGGGTTACTTCAAGGCTATGGTGGATATCCTCCATAGCTGGATGGATATGCGGGCTGCCATTGGTTACTAGATGAATAGGAATTAAAATATGGCCTAGCATAAGATAGTGGATCTGGTCCAAGGCTTCCTTTGTGAAACATAATAGACTTGGTCTTCTTCAATTTAGATTGGTTTGAACTCAGGTGGAATCTACTTGCTTTCAATATTCGCTACCATCTTGCAACTCGAGTCCCTCATCTTTTGTCTATAGTGGGAGAAATACTCTATTAACATTCCCTCTACCTCCTCTTGCTTCTTCTTGGCCTAAAGTGTATCTAGTTGAGTGGCTAGATTATTTATAATGTCTTGCTTTAAGTCTACTAGCAAATGAGTAATCTCCATTCTTGAAACTCCATTGGTAGTTGACTTACCCATGGAAGATTGGTAAGCTCTCTATTTATTTGAAGCTTCCCTCAAGTAGTTCTAGCATATTTTCTTGATATCTTCCTAAATAACTTGGGAGATATCTCCTCCTCCCATGAGGTCCAAGGAATCAGTGCAGCTATCATTGATTCCTCTCAAGAAAATGAAATTTTGTGAGTCTTCATTAAGTGAATGGTGGGGAGATTTTTGTAGGTAAAAATAAAACCTTACAATATAATCTTCTAGGTTCTCATCTTCCTTTTGCTACATCTTGAAAACGTCACCTCCTCTTATGTCGCTACCCTTGCAATATTCCTTATATTTCTCAAGGAATTTTTTCTTCATGTCTTCCCAAGTTTCCACAGTATCTCTACCTAGGATCATGAACCATATTAATGTAGCCTCTTTTAGAGTGGTAGGAAATAGCTTAATCCTATTGACATTAGTGGTATAATCATAACTCCAGCAGATTATGTCAAACTAAAATAAAAAGGTATCAGGATCTTAATTGAAAAGTCCATAAAAGTTAGGGAGTGTTGAAGCAGGGATGTTCTTGATGTTGTCAACTTCATTCTGATGGGCAATGGGGAAAGGAAAAGATGGTTGGTTAGGTTTGTTCCTATTTGCATCATCCATGCCTACGTCATGTAGTTCCAAAGAAAATGGGTTCTCAAGCTGATTTTGGTCTTCAAAGGAGACTTCAGAGCTAGTCAAATCAAGAAATGCATCAACAAAGGGGTGTGGATCTTTTTCTTCTCTTGGAAAGTTTTGATATTCAAATAGTTGGAATAGATTAGGATTGTTAGGAAGAAATCTCCCATAAGCATCCCTTCTCCTTCCTCTATGCATGCAGTATCACTCACTGTCAACCATCTCACACAAAGAATTGGTAAAGAATAGGGGGGTCATTACTTCCTAAATGATGATATGCTAAGAACAACTTCCAAAAAAACTACAACAAGAAAAACTACCAATGAATACAAAGGAATCCCTAGTTTGACACCATCCCCAACAATGATGCTAAAAATGTTGGCATCCTACAATGATTTAATAATTGAGCCCTTAAATCCATGATTCAAAGATTAGACATCTAACCTGAATAGCTATTTCAATCATCATGAAGGTACATTTAACTTGTCAACCCAGGGGCATGAACTTGAAATGGGTTAGCATAGTATGTTCACTAGGAACCCAAAGTAGCCATTTTAATTCTATAGCTAAGGAACTCACAATGATGAAAGTAAATTGCTTAGAAAGGAATACCATATATGCTAGTCATCAATCAACAACTACATCAAACTAAAATGCATAACAACAATGAAAATTTGATCAACAAATAGGGCACTACTCTGTCTACTTTGGTTGCAAGAACAGTAACAAAATAGAATTGTAGTGGTTGTAGGAATAGTAAATGCCATATTTTTAACTAATTACTAAACAACAAGTAATAAAAAACTAATACTAAACAAAGGCAACATATTACTCACCAAGTGGGCCCCCTTGGATAAGCATCCTCTGAAACTAATAAGGACTCAGATGCTTGAACTCATAACTTTATTTTATTCACTGTAAATCATGAGTACAACAAAGTAATGTATCTGTATTACTGAAAACTTGAGAGTGCAAGTACAATATCAAATCGTGCAACCTCCAAAGAAGGACCATCAGATCTTTATTTATATTATCAACTAAACAAAGCAATCAACTCCATGACTGGGAGGATTCCATTTATGGAAAATAGAGAAAGTGGAGTGGTGGCGGTTATGGGTGCATGGAATCTAGTGAGACATGTAGGTCCAAATATAGATTTAGCACATTAGTAATGCCCGCATCTGCTCAACTAACATTAAATTCCACCCAAGGCGGTTACATTTGGTTTGTATGAGGAATCCTCTACCTTCAACCTCCTTTGAACTTTGAGTGATTCCTTTGCTAGAAATTATGGTGCATGCGTAGCTGGTGATGTCTTCCCCAACTTAGCATCCTCAAATTAAATTTGCATGGTAATGTCAGTATGCACAATAACTACACATCTATAACCACCTTAAGGAACATTCATTAACCAAATGAAAAATCAATATAGATAATCCACATAATATGCCAATGTAATTAAAACTTACAGAAATATGATTAATCTGAATGTCTATGGTTTGAGGAAAACATTGTGAAATATCAAAATTTAGCATCAAACGTCATGATAACTGCCAGAAAATAAACTATAGATTCTATCCAAAATTGGACCAAAAACTAGGCTCATCACTAGGTATAGAAAAAATACTAGCAAATTGAACAGTCAAATAATCCAGGTTTTAAGTTGTGGATATGTTAATCTTAAAATAGTTTTATGGGAAGAACTGTTATCAAAACAAATATTATGTCTAAAGAATTCACTCTCCTTTTATAAATTTTTATAAATTATGAATGGAATATCAAAGATAGCTTTGTTCATCATCAACTATTTGCTTGAATGTATTTTCTTGTCTTTGCTTTGGTTCAAAGAATCAATTAAATGTTTGAATAAGGTAAAAAATTTGTGATAATTTGCATAGGATTTGGTAAGGAGTTATGTTTTTAGGAACAATCAGTTTTCATAATGTAAGGCATTATGAAAATAGTCCTTAATTGTCAAAGCTAAAGAATTTATGTATTACTAGTTGTCATATGAGTCACTCTAATGCCCAATTGATAAGACACTGGTCGATTTACACATGGTATTTACATTTTGAGGTATGATATACCCAATCATGGATTCAACATTAGAATATAATTCATCTAAAAAATTGTTAACCATGAGGCATGTATCTGAAATAATTTTTTATTCCTAGCAAATTAATGGTTATTTGCTTAAATATTAGCAAGTATTTTCATGAATTGTGTTTATTCACCTTCCATGGGAACCAATCTATGAATTGATGTGTTTTGAGCTGAATTAATCAAAATGAACACAATAGGAACACCCTCCTAGGTCCCACAAAACCTAAAGTGTAGGAATAGAGACCTCAAAATTCTCTATTCATTATGTTGGATATTCCTCTTAGAAGCTCTTGAATATGAGAGTTGGCTACTCTTTAGAGAGGCCTGAGGGTGTATTGGAAAAAACAACAAGAAGTTCAAAAGGGCCCAAGACCTAATGTGAATGTTTCAACCACATTACAACACTAAATCAAGGAAATATGAAGCCTAACTCACAAGGAGGGTGCAAACAAGCCAGGAAAAATAGAAGGGATACTTTTTCCATGACTACATTTAGCCCTAACTTTAGTGAGAGGATGGACTTGCTTTAAAATCACACTAAAGTAGATGAGCACACATGAAGAGGGGTCCAAGTGTACCAATACCAATAAGATGAGATGAAAATGATCAAGAGGGGTGATCAAGCCCCCAAGATCAAGGTCCCATGGAAAACCAACATAGGCACAAAAGAACACACATGCAAATGGTATAAAGAGCAACAAAAAAGTACAAGAGTACACTATCAAAGATGAAAGAGTGAAAAGGTAAAAATAAAAGAGATTTGGATCAAGCTTCAACTATTTTTCCTTCATGATGTGGATTAGATCTAGGTTGTCTGTTTGAAAAATGCATACTCACTCTGTGGTAAGAGAACTCATGGTTGTCTAATGGGTGAGGAGTCCAAAAAAGTGAGAAACATAAACTCATGGCTGGTATGTACTCACACACACACATGTGGCTATGGGTAAAGTCATGCTCAATCAGGCTTCTCACTCAAACCATACCAAAGTTATACCCCTTGATAAATTTAATAAGGCACCATGGAAAAATGGTTTTCAAGCTTCATGAGACAAGAAAAACTTTGTATGCTTGGAGATCAAGAACCAAAAAGATGACTCCATAGGCATGCAATCTGTGTTAGGCAAGGTGGCCATATAACAACAAATGCAAAATGTAAAATATGAAATGTTTAAAGGAGACTTGCTTAGTTCATGTGAGGTCTTT
Source organism: Sequoia sempervirens (assembly GCA_007258455.2). NCBI lineage: Eukaryota > Viridiplantae > Streptophyta > Pinopsida > Cupressales > Cupressaceae > Sequoia > Sequoia sempervirens. The sequence continues at coordinate 306,207,036 of VDFB02353493.1, read as the reverse complement.
AACTTAGGGAAAAATTTTCCTAATGTCTCCAAGATATTACCAATCAAATAATAGAAAATTTGCAACTCAGGCTATGTAGTGTGTCACATCAAGCCACTAAGAGGAATGCAATATGCTAAGAGAGATCACACTCTTGAAAGAAATCACACCTGATGTCATCCAAAAAGTGAAAAATGCATCATATGAAATAAGAAAATTGCACTATGAACCACGAAAAATAAAAATGCAAAGAATAATGCCAATGTATGCCCCTACTTTAAAGGAATTGCTAAACACCATACTATTAGTAATTACTTTAAATTAGAAAATGAGAACTGCAAAAAAAAAACACATGAGAGCCAACTTGGAAATCCCTATTCCAAGTCATATGTTCCCAAATAAAGCTATGTCATATGTCATGAGAAAGAGAAAAGAAAAGAGAGGGGTGGCCCAAAAAATGAAAACACCACACACATAAGGGATCTATGGGTTTGGGGTCAATATGTTCTTACTGAAATATTTTTTAGAGAGCTCAAAAGTATCATCATTCCCCAAATACAGATAGAACTAGAAGAATGACACAAAGAGAGCGAAAATAAAAATTTTTGGTTGAACATGGAAGAGACATGAATGTCTCAATGTGTTGCATCATCCTCAAAAGGAAAACATAGGAAAAATGTGAAGGAGAAAAGTGAAAATAAAAGCTTTTGGCTCAACATGGAAGAGACATAAATGTCTTGACACCTTGCATCATCCCCAAAAGGAAAACACAATACAAATTCAAAAGGGAAAATGAAAAGAAAATCTTTTGGGTCAACATGGAAGAGACACAAATGTCTGAACACCTTGCATCATTATCAAAATGATAACATAATACAAAAGAGAGCATGTGAAAAGTAAAAGAATTATGAAATAGAGAAGAATGAAGGTACAAATAGAGGAATGTCATAAAGAGAGAGAGAACATTAATCATAACATCATGGGGGATCACATTATGCAAATGCAATCACATAAACGAAAATGAAAAAGGAAGAAATAATGCAAAGACTAGTAAGGCACATGCAAGTCAACCTATGAGTAGGTCATCCACCTTCCAGTTATGTTCATTATATACTAAAAGAAGGAAACTATCCAAAGGGACAAGAGCAAGTTATGAACTAGGAGAAGCACCAGGTTCAACACTCTTTGTAGGATATTTTTCATTTAAGCTCATGGAAGAGGAAAACAATGTATTCAATTTGTTATGCACCTCTTCATCAATTTTAGCAACCTCATCATCATCATCCAAGTTAATCACAATAGGAGGTTGAAGGATAATTTCCATGGAAGAGTTAAACTCTTGTTATTATTTTTGTATTAGATTATCTTGTTTTGGGGTGAGGGTAGAGTCATCATGCATTGCTTCAGTCAAGTCTAGATCTTGATTTTCTTTATTTAATTTTGCATGTAACTTGGGAGCAAGGGCACAACATCTACACCTATGCTATCTAGCACCCCTATTTCTTTTAGTTTTTTTTTTTTCAAGTTCAATTTGTGTCTAGGAGCGGGTTGATCAACCATAGGTTTCTTTTCTTCCCTAAGGGGAGGAACGAAAGGAACCGCAATAGGTTGTTCAACCACTTTCTCTTTGACTTTGTATACTTGTTTTATTCTAGGAGTTGTGATGGGGTTGTTTTCATTATCTCTTGGTCTTTTGTAGGAGGTAGGTGAAGGTTATTTCTTAAGTTGGTCTTGGTTGTTTGGGACTTGTTTAGGTTCAATCATGGTTTCGTCTAGGATAGTAGGCTCGATGGTGGGTGGGGACATGTTAAAGAGGGATAGCTCTGCTATCTTCTTTGCCTTAAAATTTTGATAGGACAAGAAAAAGAAGTCTTCTTGTGGTTTTATAGGTTCCATAAGCTCTAGCTAAAAAAATCTAGGAATTTTTTTTTCTTTAGAGGGAAAAGCGTTAAATCCACCATGGTGGAAAATGAATACTTCATTTTCAAAAGGAAACTTTAATAATTTATGCAAAACCAAAGGGAAAACTTTCATGGAGTGAAGCTATGGATGGACTAGCTTCACAAAATATTGGTTGGAGTGTTGGATGATGGAGAATGATACATCTAATGTTTTTGGTCCTATTTGCAATGGTAAGGTGACTGATCCCATCATAGGGCAAGAAAAACCATTGTGTGTCTCGATCCATGATTTCAGTTTATCATATATATCTTGATAGAGCTCATGTAAAAGTAGAAATTCCTTGGTGATCATGTTCTCTCCATGGATGGGATCTATTAATGTCCCATTAGTGGTCTTGTCATAGATATGGCTAGCCATGTAAAGAGGATTGTAGGGAGCATGTTTAAGTATATCCTTATAGGAGAAAGCAATTTGAAGGGCATTCTTAGTTCGGCCCTTACAAGGAATGGTGTCTATGAATCTTACCATTTCATCCATAGAATCATTATCTATAGAATCATGTTGAATAGAATCATTTTTATCATCATCTATGTCAACATTCATCACATCATTCTTTGTGGTTTCACTAGTTTTGTATATATAGCTAAATTTGACCACTTATATTTGGTCAAATTTATCCCTTTTCATCTAAATATCCTCTTATCCACATTAATTAGGTAATATTACTATAATTTAATTAATACCCCTAAAGTCTTCTAAATTCATAAGGTATTTAATTAAATAATTAAATACTTTACCATTTACCCTTTTCCTCAAATAATTAAATGAATAATACATTTATTTATTTCTTCACATGTCCCATCCCCCATAATCTACACCTAATTCTAATCCACCTACTAATCACATCATTGGGGATGTGCACATTCTTAATACATGATTAGGAGGTGTCACATCTTCCAAATTTTGCAAGTGGGACCCTAATCCCAATTAGCCACCTAACATTCCTCTAACCCTTCATTAATTATCCTAATCTAATCCTAAGTAAACTCTTCTCATCTCCCAAGGAATTTTTAATTCCTTTTTTTAGTCCACCCACATCCCCAAATGGAATTTAATATTCCATTTTTCCTTAGAATTAATCTAAACCCTTGATCTCAAGATCTAATCTTGGCCATTCATCCATTATCCTCCCAAAAATATATTTATCCAAAAACTTAGCCATTTTTAATCTGTCTCACCCATTTTCATTGGAGCACCATTACACTGCCAAAATTTTGAGTGAGCACACAACCTAAATAGGAAAGTGTGCACTCACCTATCAACAGAATAGGTGATCTTGCACTTGGGTATGTGCAGCATCATAATGGAAAAAAAGGCCCTTAAGTGGTGAAAAATTTAGAAAAATTAGAGTTAGGCAAGTTGACATAAAAAATTGAATAAGTTATCTATATTATTTCACAAATATGTAAGAATAGAATCTAGAGCAACTTGATTGTAGTTTCTAAACTACTAGGTTTATTTAAAAAAAAATAAAAATCTATTTGGTGAAAATTTGAAATTTCAATGCAATAACACTTAAATTTCATGGAAAAAATAAGAAGTAGGTGTCTATTTGACAAACCCTGATCACAATAAAATGATAGTATTTTTTATAAGATTTTAGATATAAGTAGAGGACTCATGCCCTGATGTGATGCATATTTTTTTGTATTTTTTTCCATGTAAATAATTAATTATGAATTTTTTATTAAAACATTTTAAAAATATAAAAACTCATATGTCTGACCACCTTAACTTGGTCAAAACTTCATGAATTTTTTTTTTTTAATCCTATAGCATGAAAAGCATAGAATGTGACACATGTTTCAGATCCAAAAAATGTGATACCATTTGAAAGCTGTAGATGTTTTTCAATCATCCTATCAATAAGGACTTTAATCGTAATTCAAATAGAAAATGAATAATAATTATTCATTAAATTCAAAGTAAAGCATAATTTATATTAGTGGAAAGCTGAGTATCTACTTTAAAAACCTTTTTCATTTTATCAATTTTGGGTATGATCTTGCACATACCCACTTTCCAAGTAAAAATTGACTTGTAGAGGCATATGTGCATCTGCTCTTCCATTTAAAAGGTGATTACGTGGTCACCCTTTCACTCGATGAGCGAGTCTACCCTTGCCCCTCCACCAAATAGGTGATTGTGTGCTCGTCCATCCTAGACTTGACTTAGAAAGGTGAATCTACTCCCACCTCTTCCTAGATAGGAAAACCTACTCACTTGATGGACGAACCCTCTCCCGCCTCTTTCCTTATAGGAAAATTTGTAGACAGGAAAATTTTTAACCTAAACTAGTGAATGCGCTAGGTACAAAGGTGAATCCACTCCTACTCACAAAGGCAAACCTACAACCTACAAGGGAAAATCTACCACACACAGGGACTAATTTGTGATGTCAACAGAAGGTATAAAAATCCCAATTTTTGATAGAATTTTTATAGTACTTTATAGTTTCCTTTTAAAAAAAAATTCTTTACGGGCATCACCCCCAGACCCCTTCCATCCAGGATCAAACTATCTCCCTGCATCCCCCTTTAATTTGGGTTGGGTGTTCCACCCCCTAGGGTAACAATCATCCATTTTTCATCATTTATATTTGCATCTAATCATGTTTTTCTATAGCTTGTCCTTGCTTGTCCAATACTAGAGTATTAAAAGTACTAATTTTTCTTCTATAGGATGACCGGCCGAAGACCCCTAGATTAGATTGCATTTGTGTCTTTTCGATACTAGATAAGCACACATAGACTTAATTAAAGGGTCAATTAATCTATTTTTTGTGTTTGGGAGTGATTTGTTGACGTATCCACTCCCCTTGCACTTTTTGTGATCTTGGGTGACAAGAAATCATAATTTGTTCCAGTCCAGTCCACTCTACCTAGGAGGTGGTAGTGTGTTTAAGCTCTCCCATTGCACTATGTGTGAGCCTGGAGACTAGCTAAAATCCCTAGTATTCCTTCCCTTAGTGAGGCCTACCTAGGATTTCATCACCTAGGGAATGATTCCAACCATGTGTTACCAACAAGGTATATAAAGGGGGGAGAATGAAAGTTGTACCCAAATCTAGTCACGTCATGTCTAGCAAAGTGTTGAAGCTAGGGTGATACCTAGATAAGATGTACAAGGTTGGTCCAAGTTTCCAGTACCTTTCTAGGGCTTCCTATCTATGCTTATGATGAGCCGGTGTTCATGGTTGTGCCTCACACATCCTCCTAGTGTATCGAGGATGCATGAGATAGCCTTGTTCAACCTAGATAGAGACCCGTGTTTCAACCTTGACTTGGTGTAGTGCAAGGGATGTGCACCATACCTTGAAGTTACTCACCACATACTCCCTTGGTTTGAGATAGAAATCCTCGTGGTGGACTATGATATCCTTTGAGAGAGAGTGCATGAAGGTGACCTCATGGTGTTTGTTGATGAACCTATGCCAACAAATCACTAGCTATCCACCTTCACAAGAAAGGGTGATCCAGAGAACCACCTAGGTATCACAACGTATCAACCTTGGGGTGTCCACTCAAGGTGGTTGGCCTACATTGAGTTAGAAAGCCCATAATACTAATTTTAGGCTTGCACTATCTGGAGTGTTTTCTTGTGCGATACCAGTGCTTGTCATCATTCCAAGTTAGTCCAACCCTTTGCTTATTGTTTTCCATGTTTTTTGTCCTTTTCCATATTCTACTCCAACCCTCAGTAGTGAGTTTTCTTCTCACAGGGGAAAACTTGCATTGTGGATAGGCGATCCTACCTTGAAAGGGGTTGATTCCACATCTTGAGTCTATTCTAGTCATCCTTTAGGTGAACTCACTCTTGATAGGGGTGAATTTGTTGATGGGTCCCTTAGTTAGGTGACCCTGTGTCCACCTGTTTCCTAAATGGGCAATCCTACCTCCCCATAGGTGAGTCCATGTCTAGTCCATGCCATCCCTGTCTGCTTATTCCTTGAATAGGTGATCCTATTGTCTACAGGGGAAATCTTGTGTCTCATTTGTGTCTCCCTTGTCTATATAGTCCTTAGAATAGGTGAAACTATTGTTTGTAGGGGTGACCCCATGTCCACTCCGTACCATTCCTATCCGTACAATCCAAGAAAAAGGTGATTTTTTTAACCGATAGGCAATCATGAAATAGGTGTTTCTGTGTCCTATCCATACGTCCAAAGAAATAGGTGACCTTGCTGACCCGATAGGAATTTATGTGTCTCGTTTGCCTGTTCCCTAAATAGGTGATCTTGTTATCCTAACAGGTGAGTTTGCATCCCATTTTTACCACCACCATTCGTACATCTCCTAAGATAGGTGAACCTATTGTCCATAGGGGTAATTTTGTTTCTTTTCTAAATCATCTACATCCACCCATTCCATAGATAGGTGATTGTGTCATCTTGTGTCCATCCTGAGTCCTTCCCTGATAGACGATTCCACTTCTTTCTTGGGTGATCCTACCCCCTTTCTTATAGTCATTCTGCATAGGTGATCCTATCTTCACCAATAGGTGATCTTGCTACTCGTAGGGGCAATTATGTTAACTCCTAGATAGGAATTTTTGCTACCTATAGAGGTGATTGTGCTCTATTCTTGGGAAAATTCACTTCCCATCCAAAATCTAGAGAGTCAACTCTTCCTGTCACAATTAGCCTATATCTTCCCCAGTCCAAAATCATAATCAAATAATTTTTCCTCTACATATCCATCCTCAAATGATCACTTTCATCTTATTGACTATCAATAATATATCCTTCATCAATCCAATAGTCATCCTCATCTTTTCAGCTACATCCTTGACTTTAGGAGTCTATCCCATCATATCTTCCAATCATCCTAATCTTAGCTTCCATCCGAACCTAATTCAAGCTTAAATCAAATCCCAAGCTGAGCTTAATACACATCCCAATTTGAGATTTGGTCTGTCCACATCCAAGATATTTTGACATTGAAACAAATCTTAAGATCCTTTCTTCCATGTTCTTCTAATCCATTCTATTTATCTTTTCATCATCTTTTCACTTATTCTAATAATCTATTCCCATATTTTCAATCCATATCCATCCAATCCAACATCATGAATCCTTATCCTCCTCCTATACAACCAAAAATAGTAAAGGGAAATCCCAATTATGTTGATGATGATAATGAAATCCTTGTTGATCAAGATAAGTATGATATAAACCCCCTTGATTCTATCATTTCTAGTAAGCTTTCCCAAACCATCATCCAAAATCCAATCACTCATCCAAGCCATACCATCATTCCTTCATCCAAACCTAATTTAGAAATTCTCATGCTACCTTTGATAATAGATATCCAATATCTTCCCCATCCACATATTCATCATATCCTTCATCTACATCTCTCCCTTATCCACTACCCACATCCTCTTGTCCTAATCCACCATCCCGACCCTCCTATCTAATCCACTTTACCAATATTCCTATCTTAATTCCCCATCCACTTTCTCTAACATCAATCCACCATCCACATATTGCTATCCTAATCCTCCATCCATGTCCTCCTATACTAATCCACCACCCACATCCTCATGTCCTAATGCACCATCCCAGTCCTCCTATCTTAATCCACCATCCCAATATTCCTATCTTAATTCCCCATCCACTTTATCTAACACCAATCCACCATCAAAATATTACTATACTAATCATCCATCCATTTCTTCCTATACTAATCCACCCACATCCTCTTGTCCTAATCCACCATCACAATCCTCCTATCTTAATCCACCATCCCAATATTCCTATCTTAATTCCCCATCCACTTTCTCTAACATTAATCCACCATCAACATATTTCTATCCTAATCCACCACCCACATCCTCTTGTCCTAATCCACCATCCAAATCTTCCCATCTTAATCCTCCATCCTAATATTACTATCTTAATTCCCCATCAACATTCTCCAACATCAATCCACCATCTATATCCTCCTTTGTCACTCCATCTTCCATTACATCATGTCCTAATCCTCCACCTACTCCTAGTCCTCTATCCAATCCCATTCCTTCATATAATTCTCATCCACCAATCTATAATCCTATTACTCCACTCATTCATAATCCTTCATCTACTCCCACCACACCATCTAATCCTACAATAAGCAAGTGTCTCATTCGAGATGTCATCCAAGAACATGACAAAGAAGACATCCCCAAATCCACATGCCAATGTCATGGAGCCATGGCACCCAACTCCACCATGTATGATCACTAGTGATGAGTCCCTCCTCCATCCCATGTATATCATTACTATTTCCACTCCTAACATCATCCAAACCATTGAAACCATCCAACCCATTGAATCCATTTAATCCTCATCTTCTACTCCTAGATCTATTGAAACCATCAAAGACACACAAATCCAATCCACTCCCTTGAACTTCATGAATCCTCCATCTTTTTTACTCCCATATTCGAGGAGTCCATCCAACATTCCTCTTCCACCACACAATATAAACCTACTGAAACTTTCCAAGACCTTGATCCAAAGCATACCAACACATTCCCTCACCCGCATCAAGATCCTACCATCTCATCCACTCCATAACAAGATCATATCCCCTCATCCACTTTATCCCATGATCCCCTTGTCACTCAAGATCTAATAACACCATCACATGATCCCTTATTACCAATTACCACAATTCAAGATCCCCTCATATCACCTAATCCCTTTCTTGATCCCTTATCACTCACTCCTCCAAATCCATATGCTACCAATCCATCATCTCCATCTCATCATCCTTCATCACCACCTAGCCATACCATCCCAACACCATGCTTATATTCCCTTGGTAATCTTACATTCATCCATGGTGGTTTTCTTACAGAAGAGGAACCAAACATATATGCCACCCATCCTCCCCCACCTACTAATGGACTCGCATCATGTTTCCAAAATAACAAGTATCCTACTATAGATTGAATGCTAAAGATCATGAACTATCAAGGAAAAGGTTTAGGCCTTCATGAGAAAGGTATTTTAGAGCCCATCTATGTCAAAGAAAATCCATGTGCACAAGTTCATGGATATGTATCTCAAGACTCATAATCTACAAATGTTGGTAAAACCTCCACACATCCTAATCAAGCCTCTTCCAAAATAATAGTAGGCTCTTCCCATCACTCCAAACCATTTTTCACCATCCACCCTCCTTAGTTTATCACTTCAAAAAAACCATCCATCTACCTCCTTCATCCTCCAAATCCATTTTGGGTCCTTGTGTCCCTCCATCCACCATCACACATCCTCCATATACTAAGTCCATTTTTGGATCTTATATCCCAACATAACTTTCTCCATCTCATCATATTCATGCTCTCATCCATCCATCACCTAGCACTAACACACATAATAAAATCCTAACCTCATAATCCTTGATTAGGATCACCAAAGGAAACCCTCCATGCATGCTATATCACGTCCTCCATCTATTCAACACCTCCAAAATCCTACCTCTATTACTTCCTTCATGTTTCCTCCAAATCATCCATCTCCTCATACCCATCCCATTGCTATTAAAGGTACTTTGGATGCCAAATTAAAAATGCACACATCAAAAAATCCACATCAATCCAAAGATCCCCATGTCCCCTCTAAAGGACATGGTGAAGAAAATAAAAAATCAAATCCAAAATCCAAATAAAACACATAGGACAAAAAGGCCCACCAAAGTAAAAATCAAAACCATGTGGATCCCAATGAAAAAATATACAGTGAATTCAACTGAAAATTCCATTATTCCATCCAAAGTTTCTAATCCAAAAGCTAATCATCAACATCCTCCATCTGATAAATCTATTTTGGGTCCCTATGTCCCAAAATTCACTATCCCAACTCCTCCATTATCCCCACATCCTCCATCCATTAATCCTCTTATCATTTCACATCCCCCACCATATGTGCCAATGTTGGTCCATAAAGCATTTCCCTGTCACACATTCACCCCAACATTCCATCCATGCACTTTCCAAAATCCCATCCCTTATCCCACATATATCCCGAGTCATCAAATCCCTTTAATCCATTCTCTTGCATGATCCATCCATCCCAATAAGGTTGTACCAACATCTCATAGTCACTTTACACATGGGCTCTTATCACCTCATATGGAACTTGATGCTTGATTCCTTCATCCATCTCCATATCACATGTCTTCAAGATCAATTTATATGCATCCCTATCCTTATCCATCTCCATCCACATACTATATAAAAATTCCAAAAAGTTAAAAAATAATAATAATAATACCAAAAAAAAGTAAAGAGAAATAATTCGTCCAATGGTGAAAACTTGGAAAACAAGTTCCTTAGATAAGTACCTTGATGAAAACCTAGCAAATAGGCATCATATATAAATACCCCATCGAGTTTACTTCCACACTTGTGGGAAACTACATCCCCTTCACCCATCTCCTCCATCCCACCTATCTTACACATCCTACCTATCTTATCCCATTTATCGCAATCCCTTTATCCTCCTTGCAATCTTGATATAGGTAGGGGAAAAAATATATACATTCTTTGGACACCTCTTGGCATAAATTCCCCTCATTCATACACTATCCTATTCCTTATCCTCTTCATCTACCTTCCTTGTGCACCCATCATGCTACCATCAATCTCCCTTATCCATGCATCCTATCCATGTCCATCTCAGTCCCTTATTTTCCCATCCTTCTCTCTTCCATCCCTCCTGCCTCATCATACATGACATATCTTGAGCGGGGCATCTCCTTCTTTGTGACATAGTGCTTGGAGACATCATTCATAGATCCTATCATCTCTTTCATCTCCCCATCCTTATCTTCCCATCCATCCATCCAAAAAAACCCTTTCATCTCCCCATCCTTATCTCCCTACCCATCCAAGAGAAAATCCTTTTTCATCTCCCCATCCTTATCATCCTATCCATCCATCATATCATCCCTTCCATCCCCATCCTTATCATCCTATCCATCCATCATATCATCCCTTCCATCCCCATCCTTATCTCCCTATCCATTCATCTCTATCCTCATCCCATCTCATAATCCCTTGTCATTGGTATCTAGCTATAGGCTTCCCCCATGAAACTCAATTCCCTCCCTCCCATTGTCATCACACCCATATCTTTCACACATATTTTTGATCTCCTCTCACTTTTCATCACTTATCTATCCATCATCGGGTATGTGCAAGATCATGATGGGACAAAAAGTGGCAATATGATGGGTATATGGATGATGACTTTTGTTTTACCCAAAATTGATGAAACGAAAAGGGTTTTTAAAGGAGATTCTCAGATTTCCACCAATATAAATTATGATTTACTTTGAATTTAATAAGTGATTATTATTCATTTTCTATTCAAATTACAACTAAAGTCCTGATCGATAGACTGATTGGAAAACATCTATAGCTTTCAAACGATATCACATTTTTTGAATCCAAAACATGTGTCACATTCTATGCTTTGCAAAATATAGGATTAAAAAAAGAAAAATTGAATTTCATGAAGTTTTGACCAAGTTAAGGTGGTCAGACATACGATTTTTTTATATATTTTAAAAGTTGTAATAAAAAATTAATAATTAATTGTTTACTTGAAAAAAAATTATAAAAAAATATGCATCACATTGGGACATGAGTCCTCTACTTATATCTAAAATATTATTAAATAATATTATCATTTTATTGTGGTTAGGGTGGTCAGACACCTACTTCTTATTTTTTCCAAATTTAAGTACTATTGCATTGAAATTTCAAATTTTCACCAAATAGATTTTTTTTTTAAACAAAACTAGTAGTTTAGAAACTAAATTCAATTTTCTATAGATTATATTCTTACATATTTTTGAAATAATATAGATAACTTATTCAAATTTTTGCGTGAAGTTGCCTAACTCTAATTTTTTTGAATTTTTTTCCACTTAAGGGCCTATTTTTTCCATGATGATCTTGCACATACCCCATCCTATCCACATCTTTCTTGTCTCACCATATTCATTTCATCATTGTATCTACTTATCATGGTCATCTCATCATCCCTTATCCATTGTCCGTCATTGGTAGTTTTTCGAACTATGTTGCCCCTATTTTTTCATGTAGGAAAGGATAATCATTTTATTATCCCATGAGGCATTTTTCCATCCTATCTTGGTCATCCATTGAGGTCTTTATTGTCCTCCTTTTGCTTTTATCCTTGGTCAATCATCAGTCTTTTGTCAAAAATATGAGGTCTTTGCACTTTCATGTAGGCAAGGTCATCAATCCATGGGCCCACGAGACCCTAGTTATGTCCTTAGGGTGTGTCTTGGTGTTGTTTCATGTCATCAAATGTGTCCCTATCCAACTAGTTCCTAAAAAAAAAATCCATTAGTATCATTTTGTTCAATCCATTTCGAGTATTCTGAGTCATGTCGATCACCTAATCTATCCTTCATCCTCAGTCTTATCATGATGTATCCTTCCTCAAATCAAACTGCATCAATCCCATCCACCTCTTGGTCCTATGGAAAGGGATATTTGAAATTTATTGTGATCTTTTGATTCTTTTGGAATTTTTCTTTATCATTTGATCTTCCTATTATACCTTTTCAGTGTCACCATGATTCATCATATAATGGTGCACTTTGATTGGTAAACATAGGGGCATATCTTAATTTTCTATGTGATCTTGTCTTCTGAGTTGTCCCACATAGTACCCACCAAGATCCTTGGGGTCTTGTGTTATGCTAGGACATCCTTTGTGTTTGTTTTTTTCCAATACTGGCCCTACCAAAGCCCCTTATGACTTTGGGATGTTGGATTAACCTTTGTTTTATTACATTTATCCTATGCATGCGATACAAAGTCACCTTGGTTCCTCATACTTTGGTGCATAGTATCTCATGCTATATCAAATTTATTTCTCACTACATTAAAATTTTGATACAACACTCTTAATCCATTCATCCTTTATCACTCAACCTCATCTATCTATCTTATCTATTTTCATCATCTCTTCAATATTCTTAGGATAATATATATCTATTATCCTAAGCATATTTTCTGCCATCATCTTCATTCATTTCAACCATCTCACATCTTCATCCAATCCTAATCAATTCAATCTAACACAAATCATCTATTCAAATCCTTGGTCTTGTTCCTAGCCTTGCTACAAGCCTTGATCCAATCATCCTGATCGTCATCATCATTGGGATGTGTCCTTCCCTATCATTTTATGTTGTTTTAGGATGTATCCTTCCCTCATCAACAAAACTTTCATCATCATCATCAAGATGTATCCTTCCATATCCTTTTGTGTTGTTTTGGGATGTATCCTTCCCTCATAAAAAAAAATCTCATCATTATCATTGGGATGTATGCTTCCCTATCCTTTTGCATTTTTTTGGGATATATTATTCAATCATCAACAACACTCCATCCATCATCGATCCATTTTGGCTTGTAGCTTGACTGGGGAAACATCACCTTTATCCTTATATCCATTTGTGCTTACTTATATCTCTTCATATTACCATCCTCTATCCTATCCATCACTTTCAATTATCTTCCTCATATACCCTTACATCATCTCATCCATTTCAAGAGGAAACCCTTGTTCTCTTGAACCTGCATGTCGTATCGAGGGGGCATCCTCACCAATGTTCATCATCAAACCTATCATGTTTCTTCCTATTCACTCATTTAAATGAATGGGGCATCTTTTGTTAGGTCTCAAAAACATAATTTTTGAATCTTAAGAGGGTTCCAGTCTCTTAATATGTTTTTGAATAAAAAATAGGGTGAATATGATTGATCAACCCCTTCTCTTTAGGCTCTGCTAGACGTAGGTGGGTGTACCTAAATGATGAGGTAGATTTTAAATTCTAAAATGGATTCTAATTTGGAAATCTACTAATAATGGCATTTGTGTGTGAAGCTGATGCAAGGCTACTAACTAGTTCCTACTATAAATGTTTTAAGAATCAAGTCTATGAGTAAAGAATATGTGAAATGTTCTAAGTAACACTAGTACCTAATCCTATTGGGTGAATGGAGTCATGAGATGGATGATGATGATGGAGATATATGTGTAGGATAGGTGGGTCTACTTTCTAGCTTAACTCTAACTTGTTGGGAACTTGGAATGTTTGCACTTGTACAAATGTGTAGGTATATAAGCTACTGTACTATTCTTTAGTAATCCCAGTGGTATTCTCATTACTATGATCTCATGAAAGGATTTTTAATTCTAAACTTGAGGGAAACCAATCAGGATAACTAATTTAAGAGGATTTTAATCCCTCTCAAGAACCAAATAAACAAAATTATCTTAAATGAGTTTTAACTCATCTTAGCTAGATCCCAGTCAAGATAACCACACAACAACAAAAAATGTGTCTTGACAGATTGTGTAAATATGAATAATTTAGAAGAACCACTTTGGAGACAACATAGTAACATATAAGCATTAAAATCAATACAACAATTGAACACTGAAAGTAGATCACCAAATAAGAACAATATTCTCCATTATTGCTTCAAAATATGTACATTATTAGAAGTATTTTGAAATATGGAAATGGATGGATGTAATATGATATGAAAAATATACTCCTATTGATGGTGGTGAGAATGCAGATCCTAAATCTAATGATCATGATCCCAATATCAGGCCTCAGTTTCCCTTTTTTATAGAATGCTTTGGGCCACTTCACAAAGAGTCATGTCAACTAAAAATTGAATGATTAACCTTAACTAATCTTAACATAGATACTTGACTAAATTTAACATGGTAACTGATTGGTAGATGCATCACGCCCATAGGGATTTTTTCATCGTTAACCCGTGTGATGAATTTTTTTTTATCCTTGATAGTTACTCGATATATCTATTTTCTACATTCTTCATTAGTCATAAATTGGTAAAAAATCATTTCATCATGTTGAGGAAACCCTAGTTGTTTTTCCCGAGATGTCATTTCTTTCTTCAAAATGTCTTTGATAACCAATTTTGAGGTTCTCTCTTCAATCTCGCAGAGTCTCATTGATGGATACACCTAAAGCCTTTTCTCCCTCTATGTTTACCTAACATTGGGCTATCGAAGAAACCAAAGAGCATCTCCTACTAATCAGCTTATTTCTCATTGACATACCTAAGCTCCACATTTTAATAGAATTGCATTGAGTTGACCTTTTTGTGACTTTACAATGTCAAAGAGAAATGTTATAATATCCCTTCGATGCCCCTTTGTCTCATCAATAGTGCTTTTCTTAGAGCTATGTTTCCATTGTCGAAGAGACATTTCTAAATCTCTGTATGATGGGTCCATGTCTCCTAGATGGTAATTTCTCACATGTGTTGGTGGTGCCTTTTAGATTCTTGTTGACTATGCTTACCTGTCGATGCTCTGTCAACAATTTCTTTTATTTTATAACTTCTTCACGATGTCTAAGATGCCTTTCCTTTTCTCAAAACTATTTATTTATTCTTTGAGTGTCGATGATATCATGTCTTTTCAGAAAGACATTTGAGCCTCTCACTTCAATGTATGTATGTCTCATCAATGTTGTCAATAGATTCTTATGAACCTTTTCTAAAGAGACGTGTGAGCTTCTCTCTTCGGAATGTATAGGTCTCCTTGGTATTCCCATTGACATTTGTTGATCATGTCTAAGATACATTTGTGAATCTCTCATCGATAAGGGGATGTATCAATGACAAGCCTTGTATTTCCTAGGGAGAAAACTTTAGGAATAGAAAATATTTATTTATTTCAAAGTGGTAGTTTGGGATTCTATCTTATGAACATGGGTAGGTTTAGGGACTATATACATTGGGGAATTTTTTATTTTTTATGTAAAATATAGTGAAATTTTAGGGGTAACACGGTTTATGAGGGAGATGAAGTGGGAAATAGATGATGAAGGCATATGAAAACCAAGGTGGTTTTTTTTGCTTCAACAATGGCTCCATCTAGGGATGTATGCCCCTTGTGGGTATAGCAAGAATTTGGGTCTCTGGGAGAGAAGATTGAATGCCTTGTTTAATGGGAAGCAAAGTCAAATTTCATCTATGATTTGAATTGGTATGATTTGGAGAATCACACCACAACTAATGGGTCAAGGCCACCCAAAAGGGAAGGCGTTTAATTTCCTCTATCATATATCTTATTTTGGTTTGGGTCCATCAATTTACTTTTGAAAAATTTCATGCAATCTACCATGTTGTACCTACTGTCATTGGAATGTTTCAAAATATCTCCACCTTCATTGCTGCTCTTATTTCCTCATCTATTCTTTGATTTAGACCTAGGCATAACTTGAAAACTCATGCCCCCTTCAGCACACCAGGAACTTGCATTCTTAATGCAACATTTTCTATCATTGTGCTCACTGTCATGTATCATAGAGTGATCTCCTAGCTGGTTTGAAAATTGAAAATATTTATAATCCACCATATAGTTAGGATCATTAGGTCTATTTTCATCATAAGTTTGTATAGAAAAATATGAAATTATCATATGGTTGTTGATGCGAACTAGAAAAAGAACTTATAGGTGTATGGGAAGGAAAATAATTGTGCTCATTCATGCTGCTCACTCCATACTCTGCATGCTTCTCACATGATTATGAAAATTCTACCATATCAACATCTTCTGAGGTCATTAGATCTAGAAAATTTTCCACTTTTTCCACATCACTAATTGGTGCTGACTCCGAGTTCATTAATTTTTATTTACATATCTCTTCTTGAATAGGTTCTTGATCAACTTAGGAATTCTTTCGTCATTGTGAAAACTACATATGGAAACACATGAATTGTACCCAACCATACTATCATACAAAGCACCTTCATTGTCAAAGCAAATGTGGGTTGGACATGACATTTTATAATAATTCTTCAATGTATATTTTTGATACTCCATAGTTAGAAAATATAAAATTTGTTCACTGTTGAGTGAGCACATTTCTTTTTCCATATCTTCCACTGCTTCTCCCTCTTGGTCTCCATAAGAGTTGCAAGAATCCTTTTTTTTAAAATAAAAAAATCCATAAGATTGTCCCTTTTAGCATATAGAATTTCAGTGAGTTGATCACAACACACTATACTTATATCATTTGGGATTGAACAATCAAAAGTATATTCATAATCTGATATGGAAGGGAGACCCTCTATATTTTCATCTTCATCATTCAGACTGTCATAAAAACTATTTTAAGTTGAATACCAGTCTTCTATGAACTAATCACAGTCATTGTCCTCTTCATCGTGTCAAGGTGTGATGTCCTCTTTTGTTTTAGCTTCTAATTCATTATTGTTAATGTTGTGAAAATGCATAAATGGTTGTAATTCCATTGTTTGACCTTGAAATGTATTTAGTTTATTATGTATACCACTATTTGATGTCCATGCATCTTCTTCATCAATTATGTCATCATAGTATCCAACTGTCAATGGATGTGTCATTTTTTCACTATCAAGTAGGATTTCTTCTTCATTTCCCTCATTGTTGATGTACTCCTTTGACATGATGTCCTCAACAATATCTTCAATGTTGTAGTCCTCCTCCAAGGTGGAAAATTGGTCTTCAATAACTTAATCTTCATTCATATAATGATTGAAAACTTCACTTTCATATGTTTCTTCTATTGGATGCATCATTTGATATGTTTTTCCATACTCATCAGTGATATCACCATCCTTACACCTTTTCTCATCTATGATACCAATCAACTTATTCATTCGGTCTAGAGTAACTGGCTTCAATGACTTAGGCCAATGAATGGAATTAGGCTCATATACTCTCATGAACTGCTCAATGAAATGTAATATGGACTTATCAAGTAGGGAACCAAAAGGTATTCGCATATAGGCGTCTACCATTCTCCTAAAAAAATCACGTCACCATTCTCATTCATGTATCCTTACATCAAAAAATGCATCTAAGGGGGACATGCAGTTTTTTGATTTCATGATGGAGTCCTAACTTGTTTCTTGAGTGTATGAATGTTCATCATCTTCCTCCTCAAATTTTTGATTCTAATATACATCTTGTTGTAGGTTTTTATTGACACTTTCAAGAGGGATGAAATTGTGTTGCACATTTTGATATGGAGTTTGGTATTGATATGGATAATGTTCAGGGGATTGATTATATTCATAATCTTGGTAGCTTACTAGTCTTTGACTAGGAGGGACATGATAAGCATTTATTTGATATAAGGCATGTGGTGTAAAAATGTCCTACTATGAATGGTGTGCATTATCCCTATTGCAAAAAAAATTAGTTATATTATGCAGCACTTCTGGGGTCCAAGGACCATTTGTATCCACATACCCAACCTATTTAGTGACTAGTATATGTTGTGAAAGTGAAGCACATTGAGCTTTCAATTGTGATAGCTCTCAAAGTAATTCATGCCTCGTCTCTTGTTCTAACAAATTCATTTTGACCAGAAAATGGTGTTGTCAAAAGATGTCTTTGTATTTTTCATTGAGTTTTTTAATAGAGTTGCCACTCACTTCTACAAAAAGTGAGAAAAGTTTACAACCTCTTTAGATATGTTCCCATCAGAGTCTTTTTATTTTCAACAAACTTCTCAACTATTAATCTCCCTTCAATGGCTCTTTATGATGGTCTTCAATTGGATGTAACTGAATTACTCCCCAACAAAGTCACCAATCTATTAGGTGTGTGACTTTGATGGGGAGTGCAAATGAAACAATTATGAACCTATGGTTGAAGATGAATTTTGAAACTTTATTGGCTCTTTAAATGGATAGGTTGGAACCAATTTTTTTCTAAGTTTATACCCAATAGAGTTGTTAATTTTTTATGTCTCAAAAACATGGTTTTTGAACCTTAAGAGGGTGCCAGTCTCTTAATACATTTTTGGCTAACGAATGTGGTGAATATGATTGATCACCCTTTGCTCTTTAGGATCTACTAGACTTGGGTAGGTGTACCTGAATGATGAGGAAGATTTGAAAGTATAAAATGGATTCTAATTTAGAAATCTACTCATAATGGCATGCCAACATGAAGTAGATTCAAGGCTACTAACTATTTCCTACTATAAATGTTTTAAGAATCAAGTGTATGAGTAAAGATTGTCTAAATTATTTAAGTAAGACTAGTACCTAATCCTATTGGGTGAATGGAGTCATGAGATGGATGATGATGATGGCGACTGATGTGTAGGATAGGTGGGTCTACTTTTCAGCTTAGCTCTAACTTGTTGGGAACATGGAATTTTGCACCTTGTATAAATGTGTAGGTCTATAAGATAATGTACTATTCTTTAGTAATCCTAGTGATATTCTCCTAAATTATTGTGATCTCATAAAAGGATTTCTAATTTTAAACTCGAGGGAAACCAATCAAGATAACTAATTTAAGATTATTTTAATCCCTATTAGGAACCAAATAAACTGAATTATCTCAAAGGAGTTTTAATTCACCTTAGCTAAATCCCAGTCAAGATATCCACACCAAAACAACAAATGTGTTCTAACAGATTGTGTAAATATAAATAAATTAGAAGAACCACTTTGGAGATAGCACAATAATGTTCATTTAAGCATTAAAATTGGCACACCAATTGAACACTAAAAGAAGATCACTAATCAAGAACAATTTTCTCCATTATTGCTTCAAAAAATGTACATTATTAGAAAAAGTTTTTTGAAATTTGGATATGAATGGATGGAATATGGTATGAAAAATCTACTCCTACTGATGTCAGTGAGAATGTGGATCCTAAATCTAATGATGATGATACCAATATTGAGCCTTGGTTTCCAATTTTATAGAATGCTTTGGGTCCATTCACAAAGAGTGACATCAGCTAAAAATTGAATGATTAACCTTAACTAATCTTAACACAAATACTTGATTAATTTTAACGTGGTAACTAATTGGTAGATACATCACAGCCATAAATATTTTTTCATGCTTAACTTGTGTGATGAGGAAATTAATCCTTGATAGTTGCTTGATGTATCCCTTTCCTACATTCTTCATTAGTCATAAACTGGTAAAAAATCACTTCATCGTGTTGAGGAAACCCTAATTGTTTTGCTGAAGATGTCTTTTATTTCTTCAAAATTTCTTTGATAACTACTTTTGAGATTCTCTCTTTGATCTCATAGATTCTCATCGATAGCTACACCTAAAGCCTTTTGCTCGCTTTATGTTTACTTGACATTGGGTTGTTGAAGAAACTAGAGAGCATCTCCTATTGATGAGCCTATGTCTCATCAGCATACCCGAGCTCCATGTTTCAACAACATTTCATTGAGTTGACCTTTTTGTGACTTTACAATGTCAAAGAGATATTATAATCTCCCTTTGACACCCCTTTTTCTCATCGACATTTGTTTGCTCATAGTTGTGTTCCCGTTGTTGAAGAGATATTTGTAAATCTCTATCTGATAGGTCCATGTCTCTTTGATGATAATTTCTCACATGTTTTGGTGGTGCCTTCGAGATTCCAATTGATTGTGCTTACCTATTCACACTTTGTTAGAAATTTATTATATTTTATAACTTCTTCTTGATGTCTGAGATGCCTTTCCTTTTCCCAAAAATATTTCTTTATTCTTTGAGTATCAGTGATATCATGTCATGTCAGAGAGACATTTGAGCCTCTTACTTTGATGTATGTATGTCTCATTGATGTTGTCATCAAACCATTGTGAACCTTTATCAAAGAGACATGTGAGCTTATCTCTTCAAAAAATATGTGTCTCCTTGATATTCCCATTGGCATCTATTGATCATGTCTACGAGACATTTGTGAATCTCTCACTGATAAGGGAATGTCTCGGTGACACTTTAGGAATGGAAAATATTTATTTATTTCAAAGTGGTAGTTTGAGATTATATCTTATGAAAATGGGTAGGTTTAGGGACTATATACATTGAGGGATTTTTTTATTTTTTTAATGCCAAATATAGTGAAATTTTAGGGTTAATGGGGCTTATGATGGAGATGAAGTGGAAAATGGATGATGAAGGCATATGAAAACCAAGGTGGAATTTTTTGCTTCAACATCTTCCATAATCTAACCATCTTATTCCTGGTGCTATCTTTTAATCTTCTTTGAAATGATGCTACTTCGTAACACTATCTCAAAGAGGGGAAAAATGTAGAAACCTAAATTTGACCACTTATATTTGGTCAAGTTTATCCCTTTTCATCTAAATATCCTCTTATCCACATTAATTAAGTAATATTAACATTATTTAATTAATACCCATAAATTCTTCTAAATTCCTAAGGTATTTAATTAAATACTTTACCCTTTACCCTTTTCCTCAAAGAATTAAATGAATAATACATTTATTTAATTCCTCACATGTTCCATCCCCCGTAATCTACACCTAATCATAATCCACCTACTAATCCCATCATTAGGGATGTGCACATTCCTAATCCATGATTAAAAGGTGTCACATCCTACAACTTTTGCAAGTGGGTCCCTAATCCCAATTAGCCACCTAACATTCCTCTAACCCTTCAATAATTATCCTAATCTAATCATTATTCAACTCTTCTCATCTCCCAAGGAATTTTTAATTGATTTTTTTAATCCACCCACATCCCCAAATGGAATTTAATATTCCATTTTTCCTTATAATTAATCTAAACCCTTGATCTAAAGATCTAATCTTGGCCATTCATCCATTATCCTCCCAAAAGTCTATTTATCCAAAAACTTAGCCATTTTTCATCTCTCTCACCCATTTTCATTGGAGTGTTGTTATGCTACCACAATTTTGAGTGAGCACACAACCCATCATGCATCATGGGCACAACAAGAGGATTTGTATGTTGGTTTAAACTCCTCACCTTCCTATCTTGAGTGTTTTTCTTGTTTTTGGTCTTTTGCTTGATTTATTGCATTTTTAGTAGATTCAAAATACTGAATACACTTTGATAAATGAAATATTATGTTTTGGCATGGGGTTGGTGAAAATTTGAAAGTTTTGATTAGGAGGGGCAACAAATTTTTTTGATCACTAACACCTCCAATGGAGAGACGACTAGAATCCATGAGGTCTTGCACAAGATGTTTAAGATTCTTACAATGTTCCATGTTTTGTCAAATTTTCAATGATAGTGGAAATAAGCATTTTATCTAAAGCTCAGTGTAAAGCCCTTTTAGGATCAGGTATTTTGACGGGAGGCAAGACAATCATTTTTTGTTCTAAAACTTGGGACACTATGTTATGAAGGGTATTGAACAAGGGAGTGAATTGTCTTTTTGAGTCACCATAGCTAAAGGGTATCATGAATTTAATGATAGCTACTTGGTTATTGGCATTTTGAGTTGTTTGTTGAGGGGGATTGAATTGAAGGAACCCTTTATTCTATTTTCTAAAAGGTTGGTAATCTTTTTGGTTTGCAGGCACATATTTCTCAATTTAGCTAGAAGTGAACTTTGTATTGCAACTATTAACTGATTTTGATAGTCATAGAGGGTAGTACACAAGTGCATGAAGGATGGGAATTTCATCATGGTGATATTTTCTTAGATCCTGCTTTACATTTTTTCTATAAACATCTTTTGAAGGTGAGAGTTGGGGACGTTTACATCAATTTGGGAATAAAGCAATTGATAGCATGAGATAAAGTTAGTTATATTTTCATCTTTTTCCTTGCATCTCATCAAATTAGCTAGCCAAGGTCATCTTAGGAGTCATGAGCACTTGGAAATGGTTTACAAATGCATTAAAAATTTCATTGAGTGGACTAATTGAGTTGTTCGATAAAGAAGAGAACCATTCCAGGGCAGTATCTTTCAAGGACCTAGGAAAAAGCTTAGCTAGGAGTTTATCGTCAAGGAAAAAGTCACTACATAAAGAAGTATAAGTATTAACATGGTTAGAAGGATCTCCCTTCCCTTCATATTTCTCAAGTATAGGCATCTCTACATCTTGTGGCATTGGTCACATTATCTCCAAAGACAATGGATTGCTTTCGACATAATATGTAGGTCAATTAGTTTTGATTTTGATTGATGGTGGAAAATTGCTTTTGGAGGGATGAAATGGTTTGGAAGAGTTGATTAATGAGAGGGTCATTACTTGTGCTATGGGATGGAAGTGAAAAAATTTAAGAAGTTTATGTGTTCATAGGACAAGTGAATGGAATGCTTATAGGTGATAAGGTGGTAGGACATATGATGTGTGATGCCACATAGTAACTAGGGATGCTAGGGGGAATACACAAGGAAGGAATCACATTACTAACTCGTTGTAGTTTTGTTGTGACTTGAGGATTGGTATAGGTAGGTATTGAGAAAATTATTGTGGGAGGAGGAATTTGAGTTCCTCCTTGTATTGTGACATTGGTTGTTGGAAAAGGAAAACTAGTCATTCGGGTGAGGTGTTTTCCAAAGATTTGAATTATGTTTTTCACAAGGTCAACCCCAGCTTCACTTTCAAGAATCCAGTGAATGCTATGTATTGTAGGGATAACAATAGTTGAAATGTTGTCATTTTGCTCTTGATGTTGTAAGTTTTCTAAGTCCTCATGAATTTGAATTATGTTTTCTTGTAGGAAACTATCATTCCTTGTTTCAACTTGCATACTACTTGAAGGAAGAGTTGTTGAGGGTATTATCTGTATCTAGTGTACTAATGTTAATACTAAGAGTGAAAGAGCTAGGAAAACCAAGATACAAAATGATTATGGTATAGAAAAATGACATGATTCTCAAACTTTGTCTCACTATAGTATTAGAAATAGGACACCAAATACTAATGTAAGGGCTACTAAATGCAAGGTGAATGCAAATTCAATATAGACTAAGAACAATGGAATTATTATAATAGAAATTATAGAAATTAAAATAGAAAGGAAAAAATGACAAAAAAAAAAACTTAGAAATTGAACTTTAAATGGTAGAAAATGTACTGCAAAATATGCAAAGGGACTGATTCCCCCAAGGTGGCAAATGAGTCCCAATAATGATTTTTTTCAAAATTTTAAAATAAATAAATAAATTTTTTATGCTTTTTTATGTTTTATGATATGTACATGAGATGAAAATGCAGATGTGAATGATTTTCAATGAAATTAAATGAAAAAATTCAAGCTAAATGAGCTTTCACTAATGCAAGAAATTTCAAACCCTAGATTCTAATTAACTATTACAAACCCTAATATAAAGTCAATGCAAGCTAGATCTAGGATGAAGATGCACTCCAAATTAGAATTATGATGTTCTAAATGTAGGTTCACCAAAATGGAACTAATAAAAATGGGGATGATGATGATTAAGATGATTCAATGCTATCACACCCATTTTCAAATATTCCACTCGAGGATAACCCTAGAGATCTCAATGAAAAAGAGTTAGAGATATTGTAGTAGTGTTGTCCTAGATGTTGAATATAATCTAATAAGGGGTTCACCACCAAGTTTAGACTTTGAAAAGATAATGAAATGCTAGATGAAATGAAAAACCCTAATTGACTGTAAACTAACACTAAATGACCTAGAAAGATAAATGAAATGAAATATAAAACTACAAAATAGATTGTGTGCACCTGGAAATCAGAAAAGTTTGGATGGAGGTTTGTAATACTAGAAAATATGCTTTCACTGTTGAATAGGGCTCATTCAACAAGCTAGGAGAATCAATCTAGTTTCTAGAAAATTGTGTAGGAATAGGTTTCAAGCAAAAGGGTATCTGAATCTACAAAATCCTAAAAATTGACTAGAACTAGGACTCATTTGCTAGACATGGCGAATCAGTGCAGTTGGGATTTTCTGAAGCTTCAAAAGTTGATCCTACTCTTCTCTATTTTCTCTATCCTTCCCAATTGGTTTTTGGATCTAAATCTCTGATTTTCAACCTATAGGTCTTCTCAAAGGTTCTCCAAGGCTTGATAACAACTTTGAAAACTTTAAATGATTTGTAAATTTTCTCCAATCTTAATCCTTAGGAAATATGGAACCTAATGCAAATCACGCACAAAGGAGAGGAAGAATTTTTTTTGGACTAGTGGATAGGGGTTTTCCTTGGTCAAACCCCATTTTGGAAATCAATCCTTGAAATGAAATCAAATAAGAATGGAGAATGATGAATGAACAAATAACAATGTTGTTGCAAATATGTATGAAATTGCTCGAATGGATGTAGACTTTGATTCTTGTTTGAATGATGTTGATCTTGAATAAAACACTTGCCTAAATAAAAAAACCCTACACCATAATTGTTAGCTCTAAAACAACATAATACATGAAATCCTTGACATGATGATTGATGCTTGAAGAATGCTTCTCTAAAATGATTCAAAATCTACTATTGAAGACACTTGAATGCTCTCGTGAATGATTGTGAACACTTTTTTCTTTATTATATTGCTCATAAAAATATGAGTGAAAGAACCTTATATTTATACTCAATTATGCAAGAATTATTGAAATTACAACACTACAAGCTAACATCAAATCTAGGAGAATAAAATCCCATAAGAAATTTGAATTTATTTTAATTTTTGGGCCACACAGAACTCATTCACCCAAGATGGCAAATGAGTCCCATCTAGCATAATGTATGGGACCAAAAATGAAAAGTTCTTAGAAATGTGTGAAAACTAATCCGAGACCCAAAAATTTAGGTGGGACCCATTTTCCCAAGGTGCAAAATGACTCCTAGATAACTAATTTGGGTCACACAAGACATAAACACCTAAATTATAATTGGTTTATGATTTGTGTCAGGATTATCCTCAAAATGATGCATTAATTAAGGCTTGTGGATGCAAAATAGGGCCAATTAAAGCATAAGAAAGACCAATTATTAATGAAAATCATAGAAAAGTGTGAAAGTGGGTCACAACACTTTATAACTCTTCAAATAAGGAAACATTAATGTTGATTTTGATTAAAGGAGGTTTATTAGGTTTAGTTAATTAATAGAACCTTAGAAAAGTGTGAATGTGTGTTACAACACTTCACAACTCTTTAGCAAGGTACCATTTAAATCCATTAGTTCACAAGGGCCCGAGACCTAATGTGAATGTTTCAACCACATTGCAACACTAAATATAGGAAAAATTAATCCTAACTCCCAAAGAGGGCCCAAACAAGCTAGGAAAAGTAGAAAGGATACTTTTTTTGTGAATCCAAAATCTAAACCCTATATGATATGAAAGATTTCAATGCAAAAGAAGAAACCCTAAATGAGATCTTAATTCAATGCAAGATCTAAATGCAATGAATGCAAGATTTTAACTTAATATGAAATGAGAGACTCCAAAAATTAGAAAATTGCAATGTTGAACGAGTTGGGTTCACCAAAGAATTTTAAGGGTGAAAATAGGGTCCACCAAATTAATCAACAACGTGATGGACTACTGATTTTTCTATGACCCTAAACACCTCAAATTGTGCAAAATAAGATGCCAATAACAACTATAAATGCAACCTAACTATTCTAGCAACTATGGGGGATGTTTTTAGAGAATAAAAGGATGTGTACCTAGCCAAAAAGTTGTTATTTTTGGGCTATGGAGGACTCATTCACCTTCAGTGGAAAATAGGTCCTTTTATGGTTCTGGAAAACTGATTTCAGGATCTTGTTCCTTGATTTATGCACTCTTAAAATTCTTGTTGGCATGTTCTATAAGTCTATATTCAATTTTGCAGAGCTCTTTCCATCATCTTGCATTTTGAATGACAACTTTTGCAACTTTGATAATCTTGATCCAAATCTTGCTCAACTTGATCTTCAACCTATAAATCTACAAACACACACTCAAGGGTAGAAAAACTTGTTGATTTTTTAGTGAATGGGGGTTCATCTCATTAAAATCCCTTGTAGGTAATTAAACCAAATGATGAAATAAAGGAAATGAAGCATGATAAATGAAATATGTAAATGATGTCACCTTGGATGTTGTTTTGTTAAACAAATCTACAAACTAACATGTAGTGGCCATGAAGAATGTAGATCTCGGATGTGAAATGATGCTTGTGAATGGATCCTCAATGCAACATTAGCTATCTTAGCTCAACCACATGTGTGAATGAATTAAACCCTTTACATGACACTAGGGTGATCCCACAATAGTGGTTTACAATTTTTGGCCAAACTAAACACTAAAATTATTATTTTTAATTAAATCTTCACATTCGGGCACCTATAGTGGCTAAACCATGAAGAATTTGAAGATAATGCAAAATAGAGTCTCGTCACATTTTGTCTGTAGATTCTAAAAATATTTTTTTCAAAATTTTTGAAATTAGTTTGCACTTCTTTTTACATCTCCCACGAAAACAATTTTTTTCAAAAAACAACATTTTAAAAAAGTGACGCAAATTGTATAATGCATAAATTTTTTTCCATGAAGGATAAAATTCTAATTATTTCAAAATTTAGATTCAGAACTCCGATATCTAGGGCTTCCACTTGGTTAGATAGTTTTTGATTGAATATTTTTTCTTTAATCAAGTTTTGAAGTCAAAACAATTGCAATTCAAACATAACATGACCATATAATGCATAACTTTTTTTGAATATATCGAAATTAAATTTTATTTTTTTGTTGGATCAAGGACTTCAATATTTGGTGCACTCATATTTTTTAATTTTTTTGATAATCTGCTATTTTTCCACATGTGTAGAATAGAGACCTTCATTTTCAATGAAAAACCTATGTTTAATAAAACTAAAAAAACAAATACATAATAAAACCAAAAAATATTAAGATTACATTCATTGGATAGCTTGTTCCAAGGACTACTTGATTTCAATTGGGTTTGTTAAGATTCCTCCATTTCATCATCAACTCGAGCTCCGAAGTGCCAAAATTTAGGGTTTTTTGTGTCTCAAGGGGGGGAATGAGGAATAAGGGGGCTTCAAAAAACCCCTAGGGGTTCACTTGAACCAGGGTTCATTCAAACCCTAGTTCATTTGAAACCCCCTTTTATAAGGGGTTTTGTTGACTTTTTTGGTAGGAAAGCATTAAAAGGGTTCACCCAAACCTAGGTTCTAGTGAACCCCTAATGGGTTCGGTCGAACCAATAGGTTCGTACAGACCCATAAAATATATATTTTTTCCATGCATTCATTTTTTGTGAGTTTTCCTTCCTCACTTAAATTGTAAACCACTATTGTGGCTTCACCAAATGATATGACTTTGAATTGTTGCAATAAACACTTGACGTGCCTTATGAATGCTCTTGAAATGCTCTAATATGCTTGATCACTTGAATGCTTGAATGCTTGAAAGTATAGGATGCTTGTAAACTTGATGGGAGAAACAATGTGAATTATCCCCTTATTTATACTAAATTAGGAGATTAACCCTAAAATTCAAAGAATTAAGGCAGACACCAAATCTAGAAAGAAACATAATTAAATCCCTGCTAAAATGAAATTCAAAAAGGGGCCGGTGTCTCATTAAGGGAGTGCCCACCTTTAGCGAATGGGTCATGGATAAGTTTCTAGGACCAAGCTTTGGGGCACTAAAATAAGGCTGAAAACCCATTCCAAATCAATTGAGAAAGGTGGGTCTTGTTAAGGGAGGACCCATTCACCATTAAGGGTGAATGGTCCTTGGCTCAACTTACCAAGACCAAACTTTTCCCATTGAAATAATTTTTTAATGAAATTATGATTGTTGGGAAATATCTTTGGGAGGTTTCAAAATGAAGGCCTAGATTTGAATCAAAAGGGGGTTAATGACTCCAATTAACCACAATTAATTAAGACCACCTTAGAGATAAGTGTGAAAGTTCTTTAAAATACTTTACAATACTTAAAAAAGGTACACATTATGTACATTTTATTTTGAAAGGATCCCATTAGGCTTAATTAAGAAAATAAGTCCTAGAAATGTGTGAAAATTTGTTACGACACTTTACAATACCTTTGCAAAGAAGTAATTAAGGCATGTTTTAGTCAAACAAAGGTCCTGGAATAGTGTGAATGTCTACCACACCTTAAGAAACCACTCCAAGACACCATTAGTTCATCTTTAATGTCAATTATCAAACCAAGAAAGGAAAAGGCTACCTTTTCTGTTACTACAATTATGAAAAAATTTCCAAAATTGCAACACTACAAGTCAACATCAAATATAGGAGAATGAAATACTGCCAAGAATTTGATTTAATTTTGATTTTGGGCCACATGGGACTCATAAGTCCAAGGTGGAATATGAGTCCCATTAGGCATATTTCATGGGACCAATTTACAAAATACTTAGAAAGGTGTGAAACTAGGATCAAGACACAAAACCATAGGTGGGACTCATATGCCCAAGGTGGCGTATGAGTCCCAGATCACTAAATCTATTCCACACAATGTAGAAGCACTTGAATTATGATTGGATATTAATTTTTGTTGGGATTATCCTTGAAAATATGCATTGAATGAGGCTTGTGGTTGCAAAATAAAGCTAATTGAAGCATAAAGAAGGCCAATTATTTATGAAAACCCTAGAAAAGTGTGAAAGTGTGTTACAACACTTTAAAACACTCTAAATAAGGCACAATTAATCTTATTTAGTTTACAATGGCCCAAGATCTAATGTGAGTGTGTTAAACACATTACAACACTAAGCCAAGACATCATTAAGCTTAGAATTATAAGGAGGGCGTGAACGAGTGTGATAATGTCATCGAAGAAAATTTTTGACACTACATTTAGCCCCTACTTTAGTGAGAGGATGAACTTGCTTCAAACTCACACTAAAGTAGATGAACTCGCTTCAAGAGGCATTCAAGTGCACCAATGCTAGTAGGATGAGACAACAATGATCAAGCCCCAAGGATCAAGGTCCAATGGAAAACCAACATGGGCACAAATAAAAAACATGGAAATGATATAAAGAGCATCATAAAGGAACAAGCATACATTGCCAAAGATGAAAAGAAAAGTAAAATAAAAGGGGGTGGATCAAGTTTTGACTGTTTGTCCATTGTGATGTGGATTAGATCTAGGTTATTTGTCTAAAAAATGCATGCTCACTTTGAGGAAATGAAACTTCAAGTTGTATCCTGGGTGAGTATCCAAAATAGGTCAAACATATACTATTAAAAGGTGTAGGAAAACTAAGAAGGGGGGTGAATCAGTTGTCACCAAATTAAACTCAAAACTTCAACACTTATTAATTTCACAACCACATTGTTATGTTATTAAGTATGAACATGAAATGTAGATAACATACAAAAAAATCAACACAATGAACACCATATTTTATGTGGAAAACTCATTGATGGAAAAACCATGGTGAGGATTAACACACAATATAAAGAGATAGAAAAACCAAACACAAAGGCTCATTGCCAAGGGCTCACTACCCAGAAGAGGACTCATTGTCTAGGTACCAAGGCTCACTGCCTATGTAGAAAGAAATCATTGTCCAATAGGGAGGCTCAATACCTATAGATACACAAGAAAAAAAAAGATCCACCACATCAATTTACACACACTCACAACCTTGATTAGAATATTGCAAAAACCTTCAACTCACTATCTTCAAGAATCTAACACAATTAAGTATTGTTGCCTCAACTCACTTTCGCACACTTCTACTCTTTTATTTGTGGCTTACCTCATTCCATTGCATCATGTAATTGTTCACAACTCAACTTTTATTTATACCATTTTCAATCTTAGAAACTTTTTCCAAGATCGGCCACATATGCTTCATTTCATAAATTCAAATTAGGTTGACAACTCAACATTCCCACGGTGGAAAGGAATGAGAGTGGACCAATAAAACACTTAACAAATACCCAAAAATTAATTTCTCAAATTAACCACATGCTTCCTTAATTAAATTTTATTCTTCATATGAAGTGTAAACACTAGGTTGGAAAAACCTAATGAAAACAAAAATGAACATTGATATACACACTTCCCAACAAGAAGATAGCAAATAGATGACACAACACACTTCATTATACATGAGAATACATCTCACATTTCTTTAGATACATCTGCAACAAGTGTAACAACCTTTGAACACAAAAATTCTTCCATCAGTCCATCTAGACTATGCAAACACGTGCAGCGACTTTGAAACATAACTTTTGGATCATCAAACCACAAGAATCCTTACCAGAATCAATAGAACACCATTACACAACATATTCTAGATCTACAAGACCTAAAAAAAAAAGAGAAGACTATAGAGAATAAACATTTATGCTAGTCCTAAGAAGATCAACTCTGCCAGAACAATTCACACACCGATGAACACAACTTTCACATTTCATCAAAATAGAAGCTACAAATAAGTAGATATCACCATCATATCATCAATAACAACTCTTCAGATCTTCACAAGCATAGAATCAACATAGGAGAAACACAAAGCACATACCGAAGAACATTTTTAACACTTACACAACTCTAACTTCTCTCTTTATTAATTTTCTCAAAAGCATTTGGAAACCCATCATTTCATCACATCTACAACATCATAAAGATAGCTCCATGTAATCACAATATCTCAATGACATATCAACTATACATTCACAATATACAACATACTACAGTTGTGTTGACATCAATGACATCAATAATGACAACACCACCAAACTTGCTCATACATGCAACACATACATGGTCAGTATGCACTCACACTCACACATACGTGGATATGAGAAATTCATGCCTCGGTTTGGCTTCCTATCAAAACCATGCCAAAGTTATACCCCCTGATAACTTCAATAAGGCACCATGCAAAAATGATCTTCAAGCTTCATGAGGCAAGAAAAAATTTGTATGCTATGAACAATGAAATTTGAGCTTCATGAGGCAAGCAAAACCTCATATGCTTGGAACTCATGAACAAACAAGATGGCTCCATAGGCATACAAAGTGTATTATGCAAGGTGGCCATATAACTGAAAATGAAAATACAACAATATGAAAAATGTTCAAAGGAGTCTTTCTTAGTTCATCTAAGGTATTTAACTTAGGGAACATTGTGCCTAATGTCTCCAAGAGAGGACCAATTGAAGAATAGAAGATTCACAACTTAGGGGATGCAGTGTATTGTATCAAGCCACTAAGAGGAATATAATATGCTAAGAGAGATCATGATCTAAAAGAATGGCACACCCAATGTCAACCTCAAATCTAAAAACACATCACATGAAATAAGAAGACTACACCATGAACAATGAAGGAGAAAAATGCAAAAGAATAATGCCAATGTATGCCCCCACTTTAAAGAAATTGCTAAACACCATGTTGTGAGCAATTACATTAAAGTAGAAAATGATAAATGCTAACAATAAAGAGGACATGAGAGTTTACTTGGAAAGCCCTATGCCGACTCATATGTTTCCAAATGAAATTGTGTCATGAAAAAGGAAGGGGTTTCCCCCATAATGAAAATCCAAACACATGAGGGATGCATGGATTTGGGGTTATTATGTTCTTGCTACAATGTTTTTATAGAGCTTGGAACTATCATCATTCCCCCAAATACTCATAGAACTAGAAGAATGACACAAATAGAGTGAAAAAAAATAAAAATCCTTTTGGTTCAACATGGAAGAGACATAAGTGTCTTGACGCCTTGTGTCATTGAGAAAAGGAAAACACAAGACAAATGAAAAAGATAAAGAAAAATATTTTAGGTCAACATGGAAGAGACATGAATGTCTCAATGCCTTGTGTCATCCCCAAAAGGAAAACACAAAACAATTGAAAAAGATAAAGGAAATGATTTTGGGTCAACATGGAAGAGACCTAAATGTCTCAATGCCTTTCATCCTCCCAAAAAGGAAAATACATGACAAGTGAAAAAGATAAGGGGAAAGTTTTAAAACATAGAGAAGAATGAAGGTACAAATAGAGGAATGTCACAAAAAGAGAGAGAGAGAGATAAATCAAATAGAACAATACAGGGGATCACAATACACACATGCAATCACACAAAAAGAAAAATAAATAATGCAAAGGACTAGTAAGGAACATGGAAGTCAACCTATAATTAGGTCATCCACATCCCAATCATGTTCACTATATACTGAAGGTAGGAAAGTAGCCAAAGGGATAATAGAAAATGTCAAACTAGGGTCATTAACACTTTCAACACTCTTCTTAGGAGAATTATCATTTAAGCTCATGGAAGAGGAAAATAGTGTATTCAATTCATTATGAACTTGTTCATCAATGTTTGAAATCTTATCATCGTCATCATCATCTAAATTTATCACAATAGGAGGTCAAATGATAATTTCTAAAGATGGGTTCAACTCTTGTTGTGATTGCATTATAGGATATTTTTGTTTTAGGGAGGGGGTAGAATCATCATGCATTGATTAAGTCAAGTTTGGTTCTTCATTTTCCTTGTTTATTTCTTCATGTAACCTATGAGCAAGGGCACAGCGTCTATGCCTACACTCTCTAGAATCTCTATTTCTTTTGGTTTTGTTTTAAAGTTGCATTTGTGTAGGAGTTGGTTGATCAACCATAGGTTTCTTTTCTTCCCCAATGGGAGGAATGAAAGGAAGCATGGGATATTGTTTGACCACTTTCTCTTTGACTTTGTAAACTTTTTTAGTTCTAGGAGGCATGATGGGATTGTTTTTTTTGTCTCTTGGTCTTTTGTAGGAACTAGGTGAAGCTTTTGTCTTAGGTTGGTCTTGGTTATTTGGAATTTCTTTAGGTTCAATCATGGTTTCGTCAAGGGTTGTAGGATAAGTTGTAGGTTGAGGCATGTTTTAGAAGGATAATTCTTCTATTTTCTTTTCATTTAACTTTTCCTAGGACATGAAAAATAATCCTTCTCATGGTTTGATGGGTTTTATAGGCTTGAGCTAGAATAAATCTAATGAAAAGTTTCCACGAGAAGATGAAGGGTTAAAGACACTATGATACATAGTGAAAATTTCATTTTCAAAGGGAAAATTTAAGAATTTATGCACAAATGATAGGACTACATTCATGGAGTGAAGCCATGGATGGACTAGCTTCACACAAAATTGGTCCAACTGTAGGATGATGGAGAATGAGATATCTAATGTTTTTGGTCCTATTTGTAAAGGAAAGGTGATTGATCCCATTTTAGGGCAAGTGAAACAGTTATGTATCTTGATCCATGACTTTATTTTATTATATATATCTTGATAGAGTTCATGCAGAAGTAAGAATTCTTTAGTGATCACATTCTCCCCACAGATGGGATCTAGTAATATCCCATTAGTGAGCTTATAATAGATTTGGCTAACTATGTAAAGAGGACCATTGGGTGCATGTTTAATTATATCTTGTGAGGAGAAAACAACCTTAAGAGGATTTTTAGCTCAGCCCTTATGATGTTGAGTTTTGATAAATGCAACCAAACCATCTATAGGATTTTGTTCTTGTTGATTAGTATCCATAGGATTTTGTTGAATTGTATCTATGTTCTCATCATCAATGTCAACATTCATCACTTTGGTCTTTGTAGTTTCACTAGCTTTGACAAATGAAATATTATGTTTTGGCATGGGATTGGTAAAGATTTGTAGGTTTTGGTTAGGAGGTTCAATGGACTTATTTCCTTGATAATTAACACCTCCAATGAAAAGTTGATCTAAATCAATGAGGTCTTGTACAAGAGGTTTAAGATGCTTACAATGTTCTGTATCGTGTGAATTTTTTCAATGGTAATGGCAATAAGCATTTGTTGTAAAGTTTAGAGGTAGAGGTTTATTAGGATCAAGTGTTTTAATGGGACACAAGGTGATCATTTTTTATTCTAAAATTTGTGAAATTATGCTATGAAGGGTATTAGGTAGGGGAGTGAATTGTATTTTCATATCCCCATAGGTAAAGGGTATCATTGCTTTTATGATAGCTACTTGGGTATTGGTATTTTGATTTTTTTTTTGAGGGGGATTAAGTTGAAGGAAGCCTTTATTATATTTTCTAAAAGGTTGGAAATTTTTTTCATTTGAATACTTCGACTTCTTAGTTCAGCTAGAAGTGGACTTTACATCATGACTACTAATTGAGTTTTGATAATCATGAAGAGTAGTACGCAAGTGCATGAAGGAGGGGAATTTCATCATGGTAAGTTTATCTTGCATCTTACTTTTCAAATTTTTTATGAACATATTTTGAAGGTGAGGATTGGGAACCTTGACATCAATTTGGGAATAAAGCGATTGATAACGTTAAATACATTCAGTAATCATTTCTTATTCTTTTTTCTTACATCTCATCAAATCAACCAAAGTCATCTTAGGAGTCATATGCACTTGGAAATGGTTGAAAAATTCCTCAACAAGTTCATTGAATGAATGAATTGAGTTGTTCGATAAAGTAGAAAACCATTCTAAGGCAATATCCTTCAAGGACTTAGGAAAATCTTAGCCAAGAGTTTATCATCAAGGAAAAATTCACTACATAAGGTAGTATAACCATTAACATGGTTAGAAGGATCCCTCTTTCCCCCATATTACTCAAATCTAAGCACCTCTACACCTTGTGGCATTGGTGTTCACATTATCTTTAAGGATAATGGGTTGCTTTAGACATAATATGTAGGTGGACCATTTTGATTTTGGTTGATGGTGGAAATTTGTTTTTGATAGAATGAAATAGTTTGGGAGATTTGATTTATGAGAGGTTCATTTCTTCTATTATGAGACGGAGATGAAAATGGTGGTTTGTATGTGTTTGAAGTACAAGTGAATCAAATGCTTATAGGTGGTAAAGTGGTGGGAGATATGATGTGTGATGCCATAAAGGTACTAGGGATGCTAGCAAAAATACCTGAGGAAGGCATCACATTACCAAATGGTTGCATTGTTGATGTAACTTGAGGGTTCATATAGGTAGGAGTTATAGTGTCAAAAAATATCATTATGTACATTTTGACACTTGATTTGAGAATATTTAATGATAAATTGGACTTTATGACACCTTGATCTAGTCTTGTGAGGTGTTTTACACATCCACATTAGGTCTTGGGCCATTTTTAAGCTAATTAACTTAACTCTACATTAATTTAATGTTGTAAAATACATTTATTTATACTTTCACATTAAATTTAGAAGGCTTGTAAACTAAAGTAGACCAAATCTAGTGTTCTAATGTGTTTTACACATTCACATGCGATTTAGGGCCCTTCTAAGCTAAATAGACCTATTTTTTCCTTAATTTAATGTTGTAAATTGTATGTATTTGCACTTTCATATTGCACATATTGCATTTATGACATTAATATATAAATTTAATAGGCCACTTGACCCCATATTGTGTAGCCCAAGGCATATTTTGATTAAAAAAACCCAACAATATCAACATATAAAATTAATTTACACATTCCTTGACATTTTAGCAAGTAAAATAGCCCATGTGGGACCCATTTGCCACTTTGTGCAAATGAGTCCCATCCAAGTGGGACTCATTCACCCAACTTGGTAATGGAGTCCCATTTAGCCTATTTTTGAGGTTTAAGTAGGAAAAACTGGGTTTTAAGTTCAAATTTCTTCTATGTCAGCCTTGGGGATCTAATAAATGATCATTTGAGTGCATTTTCTATATTAAAAATCTTTCAAATCATTATTTCATCAAGCCTACATGGTATCAAGTCAAGCAGGCAAGAGTTAAGCATTCCAATACTTTACAAGATCATCAAGATAACATTCAAGATCATTTTTAAGGTATTCAATGGAAAAATTCTTCATCAATTATTGTAGCAATTCAAGATCCATCATCATGTAAAACATATCAAGCATCAAGCATGTTATTGAGCTAGGTTGTGATGTAGCATTGAAGATCCAAGATCAAGCATTGTTATACTCTTATTGTCAAGATCAAGATCTACATCCTTCATGGGAATTTAATGTTGAGTTGCATATTTACAAGACATCATTCAAGGTATCATTGTTCATGTTTCATATCCTATGTTCATATTTCATGTCCTTGTTTCATTGTTTCATAATTTGGTTTGATTACCTAAAAGGGGTTTGACCAAGGCAAACTGCTCTTCACTAACAATCAACATGATTTATCCTCTTTACATGTGTGATTGTAGATCTAGGTTTCTTGGAGCTTGAAACATCATTGAAGATTAGGTTACAAGCTTGTTGGATTTTTCTCCCCATTGGAATTTTTGTAATCTTCATTGAAAAGTCACTTATAGTCCCAAAAATTAGGGTCTTGTATTTGAAAACTTGGAGAAGTAGAAAAACTAGATAGTGAAAAATAGATTTAGACCTTGAAGTTCCAAAAAATTCAAAATGGACTCATTCACCACAAGTGGAAAATGAGTCCCATTATAGGTGTTTTTTAGAATTTTTTATAGATTCAGATACCCTTTTGTTTGAAACCTACTATTGTGCAAAAATCTAGAACTAGGACTAATTCACCTAGAATGGTGAATGAGTCCCACTAGGTTATAAAGTTAAAATTTCCATCATTTTAGAGCTCCTTATAGTCATATTTAGATTTCTAGCTGCACACATTCTATTTTGTAGCTTTCTGTTTTGTTCTTCTTTCATTTCTAGGTCATTTAAATCAAGCTTACATCATATCAGGGTTTTACATTTCATCTTGCATTTCATTGTCTTTTCCAATTTTAAAGTTGGTGGTGAACCCATTATTAGATCATATTCAGCCCCTAGAAAAACCCTCTTGTAAGATCTCTTTCTCTTTTGCATTGAGATATCAAGGGTTCTTTCTTGAGTGAAAGTTAGTGAAAATTACCCCTTTTAGGTACCTAAACCCTAAGTATGGGAAAGCAACCAATTTTCATCATTTCATTTTGGTCAACCTACATTTAGAATGTTTCATTTTCTAATTTGGAGTGCATTATCATACTAGACTTAGCTTGCATTAAAATTGAATTAGAACTTGCATTAGTTAACTTTCATTCTAAGGTTTCAAATATTGTATTAGTGAAAGCTCATATAGCTTGCATTTTTGAATCTCATTTTATTGAAAATCATTCCAAATTCTGCATTTGCACTTAAGATCTAGGTCATATAGCATAGAAAACATAGAAATGAAATAAAAAGTTAAGAAATTTTTGAAAAAAATACCTTTCAGGACTCATTCACCACCTTGGGTGAATTAGTCCCAGTCCAAATTTTGTGTTGCATTTCACAGAGTTAAATTGACTATTTTTAAGCCTCTTGTTACTATTATTTCTTTTCTATTTCAATTTTCATGCTTTCTATTACATTAAAGTCTTTAGAAGTAGCATAATTTACATTCATTGAAATTGTGGATAGAATTAAATTCTTGCACTTTTCATTTTCAACATTAGTTCATAGTTCACTTAGATCAAATTATATTCAACATTCATTAGAAATCAAAACAACTAAAAGCACCAAAAGAAACAAACAAAAAATGGTCAACCTTAGAGAAAGCATATCATTCAACCCCTTAAGTAGTGATGACTTTGACATGTTAGATGAATCCCTTGATTAATTCATCTATCCTAGATCATCCACTAAAGGTTTTATACAAGATGATGTAAGCATTAACAATCATGACAATCATAATTGTTCTTCTCCCAATACCTCTCTTATTAGTGACGAAGGTATCTTGGTGATACTAGATACAATCATTGAGAATCATGAAAGTTTTTTTTTTCTTCCCCCTTGGAAGGATATTATGACACATGAAGTTGAGATCATGTCCACTACTTTACCTAGTCTCCATTCATCTCCCAACACCTCCCCTACTTTTGAGAATGCTTTAGTGAATAATGATACAATCGTTAATGATCATGAAAAACACATTTGTGTGGAGGATATGTTGATATTAAGATATCCAGTAATTGAGAGCTATGACAATCCTAACTCTCCTAATTGGGAAGACATTATAGGACATGGGGATATAATTGTCGATAATCTTGACAATCACACCTTTCCTTCTCTTAATATCTCTTATAGACATGAAGAATATAGTTTAGTGTTAGAAGATATACTTATTGAAACTCATGAGAATATTATCCCTCCCTTTCCTGATGCCCCTACCATTTGGGAAGACCTATTTGAACAAAAATTTCCAATCATTGGTAACCATGAAACTCATAGTTATCCTTCTCTTGATGACTCTCCTATGTGTGATGAAGCTACTTTAAAAAATCTAACCATGAAATGTGATGAACCTATTGTTTGTCACTTTCTTAAATCTCTCCTACTAGGTTATATATTATGGCACAAGAGAATGAGACCTTAAACGATGAAATTATGGACATCAATAAAATTTCCCCGTCTCCTAATATCTCTCCTATTGGTGAAGAAGATATTATGGTGTTACAAGATCTAATCAATGAGAATCATAAGGAAAACTTTATTGAACAATAAAATGCCATCGTTGACACACAAAAATATCTAACCATTAATAACCTCCTTAATTGTGATGAAGTTATTTTAGA
This sequence comes from Sequoia sempervirens, assembly GCA_007258455.2. Classification (NCBI taxonomy): domain Eukaryota; kingdom Viridiplantae; phylum Streptophyta; class Pinopsida; order Cupressales; family Cupressaceae; genus Sequoia; species Sequoia sempervirens. The sequence goes on along the minus strand of VDFB02353493.1, from coordinate 306,167,741 downwards.
AGAACCCACCTTTGAATGTCATGAACCTCTAGTGTTTTTCTCTCTTAAAAACTCTCCTACTAGGGAAGGGACCATGGCACAAGAAATTAAAAACATTGACAAACTTATTTCAAAAAATAGTAATATGGCTTCCTCATATGAAGATGATGAAGTCAAATTAGAATCCTCTTCACTAAGAGATCATGAAACTATAGATAAGGATTTTGATATTATGCACATTAGATATCCCTTAAGACCAATCACACATGGACCAAACCCGTACAAGAGAAAGAAAAATGGAAACAACTTGAAACATCCACAAAGTTATTGGAAGATGCTTCAAAAAACTTTGATTTCATACCTACATTCATGGGAGAATGCAAGATCATAACAAAAATTTTAAATAGTGATAAAAGAAACTGGTAATTGAAATACAAAATTCAAAAACATTCACTTCAACCGCTTTAGAAGAAATGACAACATATAGGACAAACTTTGATGAGGTTGAACAACCACATAATCTGAAAGAAGTGACTAAGCTTTATGAAAGAGATTTTTAACTTATGAAGCAACTTGGAAAAGGATGCGATGCTATAGAACAAGGTATCCATGTCCATATAAAGCCTAAAATTCAAGAAATGACTAATAATCTTGGTTATTTTCCCTCAAAACAAAATCCTTCATTCAATGTCAACACTATCATAAAAGATTCTTACAAGACAAATTTAACTTTGACTCATCCAAAATTGATATATATTTCATTAAATGTGTATCTATTTGACACCTTGTGTACTCATCATAATAAATAACCTTAGTTGCTACTCCTTTTCATGCAATAGTTGTAGGACCATAACATACTCCACTATTGCATGTTTTACATTCCTCACAAGTTATTCTCTTTTTGCAAGGAGCACCATAACATAATCCATTCTAGGGTCACCCTTGTCTTACACTAAGTGGGGAAAAGGAGGTCAGAAAGCCTTATCCTCGTATGTCACTTTTCAATATCTCTTTTGGCTAGTTGACCATCTTTCATGTATATACAAGAGCAAGCTTGGGATGTGGATGACATGCCTTAAGTTGGCTCACATGTGACATACTTATTCATGATGTATTTCAATTTAGAAACATATGAATTAGAATAGGGCTTTCCAAGTTTTCTCTCATGTCTTCTTTCATTTGCTACTTTAAAGAAATTGCTCATAGTGATGGTGTAGCAACTACTTTAAAATGGGGGCATACATCAATGACATCTTTTGGGAAAAAAATATGGCATGATTTTTCTTTTTTCTTGTGACATGTCCTCTTCTTGGTGGTTTCATTGGGTTTGATATCATCCAAGAGTGTACAATCTATTGAAATGGCATGATGTGAATGAGGAATCCCATGGGAAATGATCTGAGACTTGTCCTCTCTTGGAGATATTAGGCATAATGCTCTCTAAGAGGAAGACCAATTACGCAAAAATATAAAAATCCCCCTTAACAAAATTTTTACATGAAAAAAGAATTTACAACAATCATTACATTGTGGTGCCTTATCAAAGTTATCAAGAGGATAACTTTGGTATGATTAGTATGATGGGAAGATGACACATTGGCATGACTTTCTCATTATACGGTGAGAATCCAACACACTAGCATGACTTTCTCACTAAACAACTTCTTTGGGACAACTCACCCTACGAAAAACTTGATGTTTCATGGTCCGAGACTGATCACATCTTTATCAAAGTTTGATCTACCTCATTTTTATTTTTACTCATTTTTCTTTCTTTTATTTATTGACATTTCATGTTTCTGTATCTTTATTGCTGCATATTATACACCTTATGCATGTCCTTTCATTCTTATGTTGGTTTGACATAGGATCTTGGATCCTAGGGGCTTTTCCACCTCCTTTGATCTTTCTCATCCATTTTCATCCACATTGGTAGGCTTTGAACCCTCTTGAATGTCTACTTTAGTGTGAGTTTGAAGCAAGTTCATTCTCTCACTAAAGTGGGAGCTAAATGTAGTGTTGAAAAATATCATCATGTACATTTTCACACTTGATTTGGAATAAATAATGATAAATTGGACTTAATGATGCCTTGATCTAGTGTTGTGAGGTGTTTTACACATCCACATTACATTTTGGGCCCTTTTTAAGCTAAATTTTCTTAACTCTGCCTTAATTTAATATTGTAAAGTGTATTTATTTATACCTTCACATTAAATTTATGAGGCTTGTAAACTAAACTAGACCTAATCTAGTGTTGTAATGTGCTTTACACATTCACAAGGGATTTAGGGCCCTTCTAAGCTAAATAGATCTATTTTTTCCTTAATTTAGTGTTGTAAAGTGTATTTATTTACACTTTCACATTAGATTTTGGGCCCTCTTTCATTTATGACCTTAATATCATCATTAATAGGCCCCTATGACCCCATATTGTGCTTCCCAAGGCATATTTGGATCAAAAACCTGACAAGATCAACATATAAACTTAATTTACACATTCCTTAACATTTTAGCAAGGAGAATAGCCCATGTGGGACCCATTCATCACTTTGGGAGAACTATTCCCATCTAGGTGGGACTCATTCACCTAGCTTATCGAATGAGTCCCATTTGGCCTATTTTTGAGGTTTGAGCAAGAAAAATGGGGTTTTAAGTTCAAATTTCTTTTATGGGTTTTAAGTGAATGAGTCCCACTATAGGTGTTTTTCAAAGACTTTTACAGATTCAAATACCCTTTATTCCAAAACCTGCTCTTATGTAAAAAATATAGATTTGGGATTGATTTTCCTAGAATGGTGAATGAGTCCCACTAGGTCAAAAAGTTGTAATTTCCAACATTTTAGAGCTTCTTCTAGTCATCTTCAAATTCTCAAGTGCACATATTATGTTTTGTAGATTTCTATTTTGTTCTTCTTGCATTTCTAGGTCATTTAAATCAAGCTTCCATCATATTAGGGTTTTACATTTTATCTTGTATTTCATTATCTTTTCCAAGTTTTAACAACTAGTGAACCCCTTAATAGATCATATTCTACCCCTAGAACAACCCTCTTGCAATATCTCTTTCTTGAGTGAAAGTTAGTGAAAATTGCCCCTTTTAGGTATGTAAACTCTAAAGGTGGGGGAGCAACCAATTTTCTTCATTTCAGGAATATAGGCAATTGTTAAGGGAAGAGGAATTTGAATTCCTCCTTGAATTTTGGGATTGTTCATAGTTAAAGGACAACTAGTGGTTGAGGTGAGGTGTTTTCCAAAGTTTTGAACTATTTTTTTCACAAGGTCAAGTTCATTTTCACTTTCAAGCATGTGATGAATGTTATCTATGGTGGGGATGGCCGTGGTTGAAATGTTGTCATTTTGCACTTGATGTTGTAGGTTTGCTATATCTTCATGAATTTGGATTATATTTTCTTGCGGAACACTAGAAACCATTGTTTCAACATGTGTTACACTACTTGAAGGCAAAGATTTGTTAAGGGTATGGTCCATACCTAGTGTACTAGTGTCAATACTAGGAGTGAAAGAGCTAGAAAACCCAAGATCCAAAATGATTTTTCTATCATGAGATGACATGAGTCTCAAACTTTGTCTCACTACAGTATTAGCAATAGGACACCAAATACTCATGCAAGGGATACTAAATGCAAATGGATGCAAATGCAGTATAAGCTAAGAAAAATGAAATCACTATTACAAAAAATCTATAAACTAAAATAGAAAGGTATCAATAGCAAATAGGAGCACAAAAATAGAGTTTTAAATTATAGAAAATGCATTGAAAAATTTGCACTGGGACTGATTCACCCAGAGGGGTGTATGAGTCCTAGGGTTTTTTTTTTCATTTTTTTTTTTTAAATTTCAATTCATTTTTATGCTCTTTATGTTGTATGATGTGTAACCTAAGTGAAAATTCAGATTTTATATAAATTTCAATGATATAAGATTTAAAAATGCAACCTATATGCATTTTCACTAATGCAAAATTAGGAAACCCTATAATGGCAATTAACTAATGCAAACCCTAATGCAATTTTAATACAAGGATGATAATGCACTCCAAATCAAAATTGTGATGTTCTAAATGCAGGTTCACCAAAATGAAAGGTAGGATTTTGTTTGGTTCTATCCTTGGGAGATAGAATAACAAAACTAAAACACTGTCACTTAAGGATAACCCTAGAGATCTCAACCTCAAGTATGCAAAGGAGAAAGAGATCTTGCAATAGGGTTGTCCTATGGGCTGATTTCAAACTAATGAGGGGTTCATCACCAAGTTAAGAATTGGAAAGAAAAATGAAATGCTTAACCATAATATGATGAAATCTTTCACTAAATGTCTTGAAATGCATAAAAATTAGAATAGAAAGTTGCAAGATAAAAGGTGTGCACCTAGAAATCTGAAGGAGATTGAATGAAGATCTAAAATGTTGGAAACACTTACTTTAATGCTGATTAGGATTCATATACCAAATTGTGTGATTTAGTCCTAGATCTAGGTTTCTATGTAGAAACAAGAATTTGGAAAATGGGTGTCTGAAACTAAAAAATGTAACAAATATTTTGGCTCCCCAAAATCTCTAGCTCCTTCTTAAGGGTTTTCACCTAAAAGAGGAAAATGGGCCAAAATGACTTTGTTAACATTAGAAGAAATGGAAAGAGGGGTGTGAAGTGTGTGTATAAATGTGTCTAAATGTTGGAAAATTAACAAAAATGTAGATTAAGGAATGTATTCTAACCTAATGCAAATTTCTAGAAAACACAATGTGTATTTAAACAAATTGACTAGGAATGTAAACAATCTATAACAAAAAATAACCTAGTTGAACATATGAACCTGGAAGCTAGAAGAGGCTAGAATGAGGATTTGATCACTTTAAAAAGACACCAAAAATGCTCATTTGGATTGATTCACCATGTATGGTGAATGAGTCCTATTTTTACTAGAAAGTGTCAGAACCAATTTGGGGGAATTGGGTATACAGATCTTCATAAATCATTGTTCAAGCCTAGAAATGGGACTAATTCACCATAAATGGAAAATGAGTCCCCTTATAGAAAATAGAAAAAATTGGATAGGATTTTGTGACTTAGGATCTGCACTTTTGTTTATGATGAATCCTTGTATATGAATCTACAAAACTAGACCTGTAGACTCTCTCCAAGCTTGAAATAGGACTTAAAACAACTTGAATGAATTTGATGTTATTTTTACACCTTTCCTCACCTTTCCACTTATAAATATGCATACACAAACACATGCAAAGGGGAAAAATTGTTGAGGGTTAGGAAATGCAGATTTTCCTTTGTCAAACCCCTTTAGGTGATTAAACCAAAGTGATGAAATAAAGTAATAGAACATGCAAAAATGGAATTGATTACCTTTCCATGATGATTTTTTCTTGAAATTCTACAACAATGGATGAAGATTCAATCCTTGAATGCATTATAAAGCTAACTTGAAGACTTCTAATGAAGAACCCCTAACTTGTTTGACTTGGATGAGAAGATAGAAGATGAATTAATGATGAGAGATGTAAAAAAGAGTTGTTAGATGTAAAATTAGGATTAAAAAACTTATTTATAAACAATTGCGCCCTAGTATCCAGATTATACCTCATCACAGGCTGACATGTAGTGAAATTAAACTTTAAATTTCACTTTTTCCTACTCAAGGGTCAAAATGGGGCTAGATAGGACTCATTCACCACACATGGTGAATGGGTCCCACCTGGATAGGACTAATTCACCATGCATGGTGAATGGGTCCCACAAGGGCCATTCCAACAACTCAAAAGCCAAGGAATAAGGAAATAAGGTTTAATTAGCAGCTTTGTTGGGTATTTGAACAATTAAAGCCTCAGGATGCACAATATGGGTCATTGAGGACCTATTAGTGATGATGTGAATGTAAATTAGGGCTTGGGACACATAAATCAATGTGAAAGTGTGAATAAATACACTTTACAACATTAAAATTAGGTTCACATAGCCTAGAAGGGCACAAAAATCAATGTGAATGTGCAAGACACATTGCAAAAATAGTTTATCATTAAGTTTAATTCAAGAACCTTCTAGATTGATGTAATAATGTTATTAAGCACATTTTATAATGTTGAATTAGGAATAAATAGGTTAATTAAGTCTAGAAAAGCATGAAAGTCCTTTACAAGACTTTACAAAACCTTTACAAGACATTTGTAAAAGCATGTTATTCAATTTGCAAGGGTCCAAGACCTAGTGTGGACACATAAAATTCCTCAAAACCCTAGATTAAGACCTCAATAAGTCCATTTTATCATGAATTAATCCCATGTCAAGCAAATGGTACATTTTTATATAACACATTTAGCCCCCACTTTAGTGAGAGGATGAACTTACTTCAAACTCGCACTAAAGTAGACATTCAAGAGAGGTCTTCATAAACAAATGTAGATGACAAAGAATGAAAAATATTAAGGGGGTTTCCAAGCCTCTAGGATCCATGATCTTAAGTAAATCCCCCAAGATACAAAATCATGTAATTACAAGAATGAAGAGAATGAAAGATAGGGTAGAAAAGATGTACTCACTTTGGTTCGACGAAACTTCTTGGTTGTCCACCAAGTGAGAAAGGCCAAAGGTATACTCACTTTAGAGCCATAAACTAGTTTTCCACAGGGTGAGAAAGCACAAAAAGGTAAGATACATACGCTAGCTGGTGTGCACTCACAAAATGCAAAGGTGGCTATGGGGAAAAGTCATGCTGCTAGGTGGGCTTCCCGCTCAACCATATTAAAGTTATACCACCTGATAACTCTAACAAGGCACCACAAGGAAAAAATCTCATAAATAAAAAGGAAAGGTACCACAGTCATGCAAGTTGCATTATGCAAGGTGGTAAAAAGGTGCAAAAATGTAAAAGATGTAAAGTAAAATGTGAAAATATGTTAAAAGGAGTCTTTTTAAGTTCATGTCAGGTCCGTCACTTAGGGAAAATTGTGTCTAATGTCTCCAAAGAGGACCAATCAAACAATAGTATATTAACAACTTAGGGGATGCAGTGTGTCGCATCAAGCCACCAAGAGGAATGTAATATGTTGAGATAGATCACACTTATGAAAGAAATCACACCCAATGTCATCCACAAAGAGAAGAACACATCATATGAATGGAAAGGATACACTAGGAACTAAAAATATGAATGAATAATGGTATTGTATGCGCTGCACTTTAAAGTAATTGCTAACACCATTTTTGTGAGAAATTGATTTAAAGTAGAAGAGAATAATTTGAGAGCTTATCCAAAAAGCCCTATGCCAAGTCATATGTTTTTGATAAGCTATGCATTTCAAAGAAAGGGAGTATGTCACATGTGAGTCAATCTTAAGACATGTCATTCACATCTCAAGCTTGTTCTTATGTGTTCATGAAAGGTTAATGAGTAGTTGAAAGAGACAACACCAAGTGAAATATAGGGATAAGGTTGTTGAACCCCTTGCCCCTACTTAGTGTAGGATGAAGGTGATCCGAAAGTGGATGACGGTATGCTACCCCTTGCAAGGGATGCGAAACATGTAATAGTGAGAATACTATGATCCTACAAATATTACATGGAAAGGTGTAGAACTAATGTTATTTATGTATTGATTTAGGATGTAACAAGGGCAAAGGTTTCTTGGAAAAATGGGTGGTAATAGTATGGATGTTGAGTGAGGGGTTCTTGGATGGGTTGATGGCTATGAAAGGAAAATCACAAAGACTATGAGTTGGAAGAATGAGGTTAGGTATAGTGTGAGCTTGCATAGCATGATGATTAGTGGTTGAATTTGTTTGAGTATGAAAAGTGGTGAGGATATGAGAAGGCTTGAGGTGGTTGTATGTTTCCTCAAAGTTATCATTCTTATGTTACATAAGAGTGAACCTAGGAGTAAAGCTAATATGTTCATCATATGTCATAATTGGAGTAGGAAACATAGCTTCATCGCTCATAAGAGAGGCATCAATAGAAGGATTACTAGGAGTTTCATGGTTACTAATGATTGGACTTTTGTGTTCAAAAAGAGATTCCCAAATGGGAGAGACATCAGAGAATGAAGAAATAAGTGTATTAGGATTTTCACCAATGATATCTACTAACACTAAACTATCTTCTTCCTAGGTAGAGAAGATATTAGGAGAAGAAAATGGTTGATTTTCATCTATACTTACATCCTCTTATCCTAGAATGTCTTCTTGAGTAGGATTGTTATAGTTCTTATTCATATCCTCCACAAAAATGTGTTTGTCATGATCATTCACAATTGTAGCATTTTCACCATTAGGGGAGGTGTTGGGAGATGAATGAGGACTCAATATGGTAGGGGCAATTATTTCATCTTTGTGTGTCATAATGTTTTTGCAAGTGGGAGGAAAAGGAAGATAAGAAAGATTTTCATGATCTTCAATGATTGTGTCTTCTTTCACCAAGATACCTTCATCACCAATGGGAGAGATATCATGAGAAGAAAAATAACGAGTACCATGATTATCAATGCTTGCATCCTTTTGGAGAAAATATTTAGTGGATGATTTAGAAGAGAGGAAGTCATCTAAGGCTTCATATAACATTGAAAAATCATCACTACTAAAGGGATTGGATGTTATGTGTGTTTTAATTGGTTCTTTTGATGTGTTGTGTGATTGGCTATGGATATTTGCTAGAGTTTCCTCAATGTAAGTTGATCTAAAAGGACTACGAAATTTGACAAAAGTATAATTTTCATGAATGTAACTTATGTTGCTTTCTAATAAAATAAAATATAAAGATAGGATGAAATGTAACTTTTTAGATTGCAAATAAATTAATTGACTGATGCAATAATCTAAAAGATGAAATGTTGTAAATGCAAAAGTAAAATTTAAACAATGCATGAAATGAGTTAATTAAAGCAAGATGTAACAAAATGCATGCTATAGAAATGTAACCAACTGATATATACAAGTGAAGGCACCAAACACAAGCCTAAAAACAAATTTTTTGGTCTATAAGATGTTTCAGGGGTCAAAAGGGATTGATTCGCCCAAGGTGGTGAATGAGTCCCAATATGGACTTTTTTCAATTTTTTTAGAAATTTATAACTAATTTTGATGTGTTCTGAGTGCCATGATGCAGTTATAAATAAAAAATGTAGAATTTTAGAGTTGTTCAATGATGAAAGATGCAAAAATGCAACCTATTATGCACTTTTACCCATACAAAAATGAAATCCTAGAATGCAAGTTAACTAATGCAAAATGAAATGCAAGAAAATATAGGATGATTAGTGGACTCCAAAATTGGAAAAGAAGGAATTAAAATAGTAGGTTCACCAAAATGTAACAAATATTTTAGCTCCCCAAAATCTCTAGCTCCTTAGGGTTTTTTACCTAGAAGGAGAGGAAAATGGGCCAAAATGACTTTGTTAACATTAGAAGAAATGGAAGGGGCTTGAAGTGTGTGTATGAATGTTTCTAATTGCTGGAAACTTAACAAAAATTCAGATTAAGGAATGTATTCTAACCTAATGCAAAAGTGCTGGAAAACACAATGTGTATTCAAACAAATTGACTAGGAGTGTAAACAATCTGAAATAGAAAATAACCTAGTTGAAGATATGAACCTAGAAGCTAGAAGAGGTTGGGATGAGGCTCTGGAAACTTGCAAAAGACACTAGAAATTCTCACTAGGATTGATTCACCATGTCTGGAAAATGAGTCCTATTTTTGCCAGAAAGTGTCAGAACTAGTTTCGGGGAATTGGGTATCCAGATCTTCAAAAATCATTGATCAAGCATAGAAATAGGACTAATTCACCATCAATGGAAAATGAGCCCTCTTATATAATTTGGATAGGATTTTGTGACTTAGGATTTTCACTTATGTTTCTAATGAATCCTTGTATTTGAATTTGCAAAACTAGACCTGTAGACTCTCCAAGCTTGAAATAGGACTTGAAACACCTTGAATGAATTTGATGAGATGTGTACACCTATGCTCACCTTTCCACTTGATAAATTTTCATACACAAACAAATGCAAAGGGGAAAAAGTGTTGAGGGTTAGGATATGGGGGTTTTCCTTCGTCAAACTAGTTTAGGTAATTAAACCAAATTGATGAAATAAAGTAATGAAACATGCAAGAATTGAATTTATTACCTTTGCATGATGATTTTATCTTGAAATTATTTAATAATGGAGGAAGATTCAATGCTTGAATGCTTTATAAAGCTAACTTGAAGACTTCTAATAAAGAACCCCCAACTTGATTGACTTGGATGAGAAGATAGAAGATGAATTAATGATAAGAGATATAAAAATGAGTTTCTAGATGTAAAATGAGGATAAAAACAATTATGTATAAACAAAATTATGCCTTAGTATCTTGATTATACCTCGTCATAGGCCGACATGTAGTGAAATTAAACTTTAAATTTCACTTTCTCCCGCTCAAGGGTCAAAATGGGGCCAAATAGGAATCATTCACCACACATGGTGAATGGTTCCCACCTAGATGGGGCTGATTCTCCATGCATGGTGAATGGGTCCCACAAGGGCCATTCCAATAGCTCAGAAGCCAAGGAATAAGGAAATAAGGTTTAATTTGTAACTTTGTTAGGTATTTGATCAATTATAGCCTTGGGATGCACAATATGGGTCATCACGTGCCTATTAGTGATGATGTATATGTAAAATAGGTATTGGTACACATAAATCAATGTGAAAGTGTGATTAAATACACTAAAATTATGTCCACAGCCTAGAAGGGCACAAAAACCAATCTGAATGTGCAAGACACATTATAACACTAGTTTATCATTAAGTTTAATTCAAGAACCTTCTATATTGATGTAATAATATTATTGATCACATTTTATAATGTTGAATTAGGGATAAACAGGTTAATTAAGTCTAGAAAAGCGTGAAACTCCTTTACAAGACTTTACAACACCTTTACAAGACATCATTAAAAGCATGTTATTTTATTTGCAAGGGTCCAAGACCTAGTGTGGATGCATAAAATGCCTCACAACACTAGATTAAGAACTCATTAATTCCATTTTATCATGAATTAATCCCATGTCAAGCAAAGGGTACATTTTTCTATGGCACAAAAAATATGAAAAATGACCTAAATTGTGATTCATATGCTAGAACTGGTGTATCAGTCCAATTAGGGTTTCTTAAAGCTTCAAAGTCTAAATCAAGTCTTCAAGGTCTGATGTGTGCTTCCCAATTGATTTTTGGATCTAAAACCCTGATTTGTAACCTATAGAAGTCCTCCAAGTATCTCCAATGCAAGGTGACAACTTTGACAACTTGTTAGCAAATGAAATGGATTGGGATAAATATACTTAAAATAATGACTCTCGACCTAGATTTAGAACTAGTATAAATCTACTAATAGCTCTAAAAGGACCACAATTGCATTTGTGGCTTTTCTCTAAATTTTGTCAAGGTATAACTCCCTCACCAAATTTTCAAGGAATTTAGCTAAGCTAATGAACACAGGTGTGCTTTTAACCAAAATGAAGGAAATGAAATTGATGCCAACTCATAAATATGAAACTAATGCAAGAGTGTAAATCATAGCCATAAACAATCAAATCAAAGATTGAAAAGCCTATGACCACCCAATCAAAAGAAATAAGATAAAACTATAATAAATTAACACCATACAACTTATCTCACAAAGAAGACATAACTATATCTCATGCATAATGCAAAGATTAACATACATAGCATAACATTAAATTCATAACACAAAGATCATGAACTACTACAGTCTGAAAATAATTGCCTAGATCCCTCTCGATAACACCACCAGGTGTATCTCTAGAGAAACCCCACCTCTCTCTCCACATTCAAATTTATAGAAAAAAAATTCCACTGAAAAGTCACCAAAACTGTTACTAAATTAGTGACTTTCTTGTTTCTCCATCATTTCTTGAAAATTACTAAAATCAATTGGAATAATTAATTCTAGAAAATGAATAGAAATTGGGCAAGAAAAACTAATCTTGATCTCACCAATAGCTATCAAATTTCCTTTCACACAAACAAAAGATTAATGCAACATCAAGGGAATATCAAATGATAGAACGTCTATGTTGTTTGATGGGAAAATTTAATTTGAACTATCTCAAATCAACCATAAATTGGGATTGAGTTACCATCTCATCAAACTTAGGAGAACACGCCAATGTCTAACCAATCCTCTATAAATTCAACTAGTGTCACCTTTCTTCATCATTCAGTAGAATCTAACATGGTGAGCTATTAGAGTGAAGAAAATTTTGCAAATGACTACATTGTCTTGGAAGAGATCGAATGCAATCTGCTATTTAGGCATATGTTAGATCAGCTGAAGTAGGTCTTCACGATTTAGAGTGAGGTAGAAAAAGAAGTTCTTTGCAGAATCTTAGGTGAAGCATTTTTTATCCAAGCCCATGTACACAACACCACCATGCTAGAGCATTTTATATACACACTCATCAAGACTTTTTGATGCCACGACTAGGGTGTAAGAGAACTGGAGTGCCTGGTAAAGCGTGAATTCCACCATCATGTGAATGTGGTGATCATTGGGGTCAACTAGTACCTTTGGAATGGATTGATAGTTGATACCATCTACATAGTGTCAACCCTTCATGATGAGAAACTAGAGGAAGTTGTGGGTCTTCTAATTGGATGAATTGTAAGAAATGATATGGAACTCTTCACATAATTCCTTCAATTGCATGAGAACCTATTGTCACTTTCTCAAGTTGAACACCTCCAAAATATAGTTGAGAGCATTCGAGTCCTAATATTTTCCTTGTGTGCCTAAATGAAAATGTCTCTTTTGTATTTTTCCTTCAATATGAACTTTTGTAGTCAACTTAGACAATTTTGTAGTGCCAATGCAATGTAAAAATGTACATATATATAAATAAAATATTCCTTTTGGCATCACTGTGCTTTTGTATGCATGGCCTCATTTATTTCTATTTATATCATACCTAAAGAATGTTGGTTTCTTTTTTGTATAATGCACTAGTTATGTGAATTAAACTCACTGTTATTCCATTAATCACTATTTATCATTTTAGGCGACGAAACAGATAGTTCACATAACCTAACAAAACACTACTTAGGTTTCAAATGATTAAAAGATTACCTCCCAAAGGAATAACTTGTGGGGGAAGCTACTAACTCCTAACACATGACAACTCATCATGCAGGTTATTAACACACACACACCCACCTTCAAAGGAACAGTAAGTTTGAATAAGGTTATAAAACACCACCCAATGAAAGTTGTAACAATGCAAGCGATAAAATGAGAGGTTCTAGGAACAAGCAAAAACCCCACCTAAGTTCAAAAAGTGTAAAAAAACACCACCTAAACACAAATTTAAGTAAAATGACTAAGGAAAAAAGTAAGATAACTCAAAAAAAGGGGGGAAATCATGTTTACAAGTAATAGTGGCTCTGATTAGGGACAAGGATTGTAAGGACATAGAGAACCCAACATGTAAGACCAGTCCTTGCCATTGGGCATGGAGTCAAGCAAGAAGGATACCAAACCAAACAACAAGCCAAAAATGAACACACCAAAATTGCAACTATTTACAAGGTAGGACCCACCTACCAGAGAAGGAAAAAGAAAGGTAAACAATCATACAAACCCATTCATCAGTTGGGAGAAGAACAACCCCTCCTTAAAAAGGCCCACCTTCCTATATAGTCTTTGAAGCAAATCTAGAAATATTGACATCCCAACATGGGTATAGACAAACATGTAACCATAGTGAAATGATTTCCCAAAAATCCATTCCTCATCAAAGATTTCATCTCACTACCATCTTCTTGTTATGGTTAGAGATGGCAGATATCTAACAATTAAATGTAGATTTAAATAATAAATAGAGAAACTAAAACATACATAGAATAAATCATAACACAAAGAATTTAATGTGGTTCACCCAATCTGGGCTACATCCACCAAACCGCAGCCATCCAATACTTTTATTATCCAGTGCAAAACCTATTACAATCTTGCGAATAATTGCGTTTTTCCTCATACTGTAACCCCCATCCCAACCCCTTTTAACAAGATTTTAGAAGCTTCCAGAATTAGGGTTTTACAATGTCGGTTTTCTTTCTTTTTTTGAGATTTTTCCTTTTTCGCTGACGATGCAAAAAAAAGGCAAAAAAAAATTTTCTCGGGGGCTGCACCCCCGAACCCTTGCTTTTCAGGGGCTGCTACCCCCAAACCCCTGCTTCTTGGGGGCTGCCACCCCCGAACCTCAGCCCGGGGCCCAGCCTGCCCCCGGACCCCGGCAAGGACGGGGGGCCAGGGTGTACAGTATACCATGGGCTATATAGTATAGCATGATCAGTCGCCACATACCAACACTTGTCAAGACTAGACTGTCCTTTGTTAGCCAATTCCCATATTTGAAGGTTCATCAATCTAGGTATATCCAATTTTGACACAAAATTCTAAATTCTAAATTCCTCTCTGGCATTACATCCCTCAAGAATTCTCCCACTTTTTGAAGAATCACCATAGGGAACAATATTCTGTTTAACTTCATTGTACATTTCCTCAGTCAAATTATTTTCATAGAAGATAATTACCTTTGTATACTATTACAAAGCGGAAACCAATTCACTTCTAACCTCTAACTGTTCATCAATTTAGAAATTTTTTCCTTCCTCAAGTGTAGGATTAGTAGTTTTCCCAACATCTCCCTGATTGTGACCATCTTTGACTATTGATACACACAATTCAACCTTAGACATAAATTGACTATTGACTAAATCTGTAGAGAGAGGATTATCATATACTTTGAATTTTTCTAAACTAAAAAGAGGGTTAGGATGAATTGACCATTTCTTTTCCTCTTGAGAGGTACCATTTTTGAGATCTTTATTTTCTTCTAGATGAGAACATGTATTCTCATCCACCATTTCTTCGAAGGAGAATTCTTTCTATTTAGGAATAGGAAAGGAATTTGACATCGAGTCTCTTGAATCAACTTCAAAAAAGAAGGAATTATCTTCAAAAGGAAAAGGAGAGGCAATTGGTATCTTCACTTGTGGCTCATCATCTTCATCACCACTAGATGAATGGGGATCACATTCATCCTCAAATGAGGTATATAAATTGAAAGCCTAATCACTACAATGTTGATCTCGTTCCTCATTAGGTTATTGTGTGATATCAAAAATTGTCAGATTAATGTTTTCGATAGTCAGGCACTAAGTTAATTCCACTTCTTCATGACCTTTAATTTTGAATTCAGAGGAAAACTTTCAACTATCTTCATAATTCACACTCGCGCCTAGTTTCCATTTTCCTATAGCTATATAAAGTCATCCAAGCAACATTTACCACTTCTATTTGAGCTCTCTCAATCACTTGAACTTTATCTCTCTTGAGGATTAATTGAATGTCAGGTTCTAGAGAAGAAATAAATATGTGGAACTGGATCTCCTCACCAGGTCTTTCTAGAACATAAATTCATTGAAGAGATTGATTGAAGTGGTAAACAAAATCCCTCATTGTTTCAATTTTGTCCTTCATGATTTGAAAGAAAAGTCGCAAAGTGGTTGCGATGTTGACTGGAGTCTTATAACTCTAGAGGAACTTTGTTTTAAGGACACTCCATCTTTTAATGCTTCCTTTTTCAAGTCCTTTGTACCATTTTTCCACTTTTTCAATTAAATTATCAATGAAGATTCTTACAAAAACATCATCTTCTTGAATTCCTAAAATTCCACTTATTGTAGTCATAGCCAGTATGTGTTCCTTAGGGTCTTATTCATTTTGACTAGAAAATTTAGGGAACTATTTCTAGGAACCGTGAGGTAAATCATGGTGTTATGACAAGACAAGAAGGTCAACTTGATTACACCAAAGATTTAAGGCCATAGATGAACATAGTTGCCAACTCACACAGGAGTAAAGATTGGAAAGATAAATATTGGGTTAGTACTTGGGTGGTGGATGAGCCAGAGGTGGATTCTAAAGTTGAGGTGTGGGTGGGTCCCTTGGATGATGAAACAATTGATTAGGATGACGATCAAGATGACAATGAGGGTTGTCATAGTACACAAATATCAACCTCAGAGGGTGTTCAACCACATGTGTAAGTGGGTGTTGGGCCAACTCTTCCTCTTCTTCTAAGGAAAAAATTGCTTGCATATAATCTGCTGCATTTCTCCTAAATCTCCAAGCTAACGTATTTAATTGTGAAATGATGTGTTCTTGTTTTGCTCCAAGCCAATCTAAATATGGCTACAAAACCATAAATATGTTATTATGAGGAAGTACCACCATGCCACATGATGTGATGGAGATTGTCAGACTTTTCAATAAATTTTATTTGTCTCCCTAGTGGAATCGCCAAAAATCTATTAGTGAATGAAATGGCTTAGAATAAATATACTTAAAATAATGACTCTTGACCTTGATTTAGCACTAGCATAAATTCGCTAACAGCTCTTAAAAGACCACAATTGCTTTTGTGGCTTTTCTCTAAATTTTTTCAAGGTACAACTCTCTCACTAGATTTTCAAGGAATTTATCTAAGCCAATGAACATAGGTGTGCTTTCAACTAGAAAGTAGGAAAGGAAATTGATGCCAGTTCATAAATATGAAACTAATGTGAGAGCATAAATCATAGCCATAAACAATCAACTCAAAGATTGAAAAGCCTTTGACTATCCAATCAAAATAAATAAGATTAAACTATAATAAATGAATACCATATAGCTTATCCCACAAAGAAGACATAAGTATATCACATGCGTAATGCAAAGATCACCATACATAGCATATCATTAAATTCATAAAACAAAGATCATGAACTATTATATTTTGAAAATAAATACTTAGATCCCTCTCAACAACACCACCAAGTGTATCTCTAGAGAACCCCCATCTCTCTCTCCACATTCAAATTTATAGAAAAAATAATGCCACTGATCAGTCATCAAAACTGTTACTAAATTTGCAGCCTTCTTCTTTCTCCACCATTTCTTGAAAATTGCTAAAATCGACTAGAATAATTAATTGTAGAGAATGAATAATTGGGCAAGAAAAATTGATCTTGATCTCACCAAAATCTGTTGAATGATCTTTCACTCAACCAAATAATTAATGCAACATCAAGGTAATATCAAACGATAACATGTGTATGTTATTTGATAGGAAAACGTAATTTAAACCATCTCAAATGAGCCATAATTTGGGACTGAGTTTCCATCTCATCAAACTTAGGAGAACACACCAATGTCTAACCAGTCCTCTATAAATTCAACAAGTGTCACCTTTCCTCATCATTTAGTAGCATCTAACATCGAAAGCTCTCAAAGTGATGGAAATTCTACAAATGACTATAGTCATTGTCTTGGAAGAGATCAAATGTAGTCCATTTTTTAGGCATATGTGGGTATGTGCAAGATCACTATGGAAAAAACAAGCCCTTAAGTGGTGAAAAATTCAGAAAAATAAGAGTTAGGCAACTTGATGTAAAAATTTGAATAAGTTATCTATATTATTTCAAAAACATGTAAGAATAGAATCTGCAACAAATTGAATGTAGTTTCTAAACTACTAGTTTTTTTTTTTTTTTTAAATCTATTTGGCAAAAAAATGAAATTTCAATGCAATACTAATTAAATTTTAGGGAAAAAATAAGAAGTAGGTGTGAATCTGACCACCCTAACCATAATAAAATGATAATATTTTTTATAATATTTTAGATATAAGTAGAGGACTCATGTCACGATGTGATGCATATTTTTTTGTTATTTTTTTCTAAGTAAATAATTAATTATGATTTTTTTATTACAACTTTTAAAAAATATAGAAAGTTGTATGTTTGATCACCTTAACTTGGTCAAAACTTCATGAAATCCAATTTTTTTTTAATCCTATAGTATGTGAAGCATAGAATGTGAAACATGTTTTGGATTCAAAAAATGTGATACCGTTTAAAAGCTATAAATGTTTTTCAATTAGCCTATCAATAAAGACTTTAGTCATAATTCAAATAGAAAATGAATAATAATTATTTATTAAATTAAAAGTAAAGCATAATTTATATTAGTGCAAAGCTGAGAATCTCCTTAAAAAACCCTTTTCATTTCATCAATTTTGGGTTAAAAAAAGTTGTCAGCCATATACCCTACACATACCCATCATATTGCCACTTTTTTGGTCCATCATGATCCTACACATACCCATGTTAGATTAGCTAAAGGATTTCTTCATGATTCAAAGCAAGGTAGAAGAAGAAGCGCTTTAAAACATCCTAGGTGAAGCATTTCTGAGCTAAGCCCACATACACAACATTGCCATGCTGGAGCATTTTATATACACAGTTATAAGGACTTCTGCCACCGTGACTGGGGTGTAAGAGCTCTGGAGCATCTGGTAAAGCCTGAATTCCACCATTGTGTCAATGTGGTGATCATCGAGCTCAACCACTACCCTCATAATGGAGTAATAGCTGACACCATTTGCATAGCATCACCCCTTCAAGATGAGACATTGGAGGAAGTTGTGGCTATTCTACGTGCAGGAATTGTAAGAAACAATATGGGACTCCTCGCACAATTCCTGTAGTCACATGAGAACCTGTTGTCACCTACTCAAGTTGAACACCTCCAAACTGTCTTGAGGGCATTTGAGTCCTGATATTTGCCATATGTGCCTAAATGAAAATGTCTCTTTTGTCTTTTTGTAGTGCCTCGTCCGTTGTGGCCCTCCTAGATATTTGTGTAAGTGTGTTTTGTGGTCTTTCAGTGAGATTTTAATGGCTCTGTTAAGCGAGTTAATTGAATTAATTAGTGGAAATGTTGTCATTTAGGGATGAATTAAATAAATTATTATATTAAACATATTGATGAAGTAATTTAAATAAAATTATAAGTAAAATTGTAAATGACAAGTCCATATTGTGAAATAATATTTACACGTTTAATTTTAAATAATTAAATTAATTTTTTTCCTTATAAAAGATTATCTTGTGGGGTATAAATATTATATATAAGAAAATAATGTGATTTATAATTTAATAATGATGAAAAGATAATTATTTTAATAAGAAATTTAAATGGTTAAGGGGATAGGAAGCTAAAATGTTTTAAAGCAAGAAAAGTTGGAAAGGAAAATAATAAAAGAAAAGAAAAGAAAGAAAGTAGGAGGATGCATAACTACAAATTGAATGACAAAAGGAAAATTACTATTTTTGGGGGGGGAGACGCTCTGTGTTCCTCTGTTTTCACCACCTCCCAGGCAGAGATTTCAACCATTGAAGCTCATAAATTTCAATTCAAGAGACAACTCTTGGGGGGATTATCGAGGATGAGCAAGGGAAGGTTAAGAAAGGAGGATTTCGGTATGGTTATCCCTTTTAGGATTCGCCATGGGGGTACTAGTAGCGAGGCTATAGGGTTTCAAGATCAAAATTTTGGGTTTTCTTGGTTATTTCCCCAAATCAGCCTGTGAAGCCCATGGAATGAATTGCCAGGTATGTTCATAACCTGTAGAATTGTTGCTTATGTAATTTAAAAAGAAAAGAAAAAACTCAGTTCTTCTTGTGCTTGTTTAGAACATTTCTTTACTTCTGAGTGTTGTTATTCTATTTCCTTGATTCAAGGCATAATTTCTATGAAAGGAGAAAGCGCCTTTACCAACATATGGTAAATCCCTGTCCTCATAGTGTTTTAGAAATGATTTCGTTTTCCCTTGTCTTCCTTATTCCCTAGAGGTGACCAAGCAAGCTTGAAAGAGTACTCTTCGCCGATGAATCATAGTCATTCCTTAAAAGATCATTCAATTGCGTGCTTGAACATAATAGGAAGTTTAGAGGTTTAAATATCTATCTGATTTCTTTGGCAGCCTGTCATAGCTACACACCTGAGCATATAGGCAGTTTAAAGGTTTAAATAATCTATCTAATTTCATTATCAACCTGTCTTTGTTGCGGCACTGGTGCATATTAGGAAGTTCATAGGTTTAAATAATCCCTCTATTGTCATTGTCAACTAGTCTTAGTCGCGACACATGAACTTATAGGGAGTTTTAAAGGTTTAAATAACTTGCTCGATTCTTCTATCAATCTATCATAGTTGCAACAATTGAAAATAAATATTGTCAATGTACTAGCATAATAGAGAGCTCACCTTAGATCGTGGTGAAGTTCAACTTCCAAATTTCAAATTTAAGTGCATCTCTGGAAACTAGCCACCAAATAGCAAAGCGTCCAGTTCTGAAAAGAAAAAGTTGTACAGTATTTCCTCTACTCTTAAGTCACGTATTTACACCTCACCTTTCTCCTCCCCTTATGTCTTGTGGATAACATGTGAGATTTGATAATAATGCAAGTAGATGGTGATATTTCCAAATTCCAATATTCATTTTCTAATATGCTTGGCAACCTTCCTTAGTTACAGTATTTGGAGTTGAGGCATTATACAAAATTAAATATTCTCCCTGAAATCATTAACCACCTTTCACAGCTGCAACTTTTTGACTTGCAAAGGTGTAGTAAATTAAATAATCTCTTTGGTTTCATTGATAACTTGTCACAATGGTGCACTTGAACATGGTAGGGTGTATAGATTTAAATAAACTCTTTGATTATGTTTGCAACCTGTCTCAGTCATTGCACCTGCATAATGGGAAGTTTAAAAGTTTAAATAATCTTTCTAGTTTCATTGTCAAATGTTAGAAAAGAATGTTCTCTTAATTGTAAAATTAAATGATTATACTATATAGTGAAAATTGGTAACACATTAGAATATTGGGAAAAAGAGTTATGTTTTTTTTATAAATGAATAGGTTCTTACTTATATAGTGAAATTAGATGGTCATATAGTTTTAGTTAAGAAGAAAACTAGCGTTGTAATGCAGTGTTGGTGAAATTAGTTATCCTTTTAAGTATAATTAGAGTATTAATTGGCTAATTATGTTTATATATATGTATATAGTTATAGGAATGATTATAAATCTTGAATGGGAATAAAAGAAATTGGTTGGAATGCTTTTATAACTCCTTTTATTTAATTCAACTTTATGATGAGCATAGTGAGATGTTATTAAGATATGAGAATATAGTCTTTAATGAGTTAAAACAATTTCTTATGAAGTGAAGAGTGAAATTGTAGATGATAGTTCAATTGTTTTTTTTTTAAGTTTATTGCTTTTGATTTGTTGGGTTAGAATTCTGAGAGTGATAAAATATGCCTTGAGATAATTATGATATGTGATTATAGAGTTCCTTTATTTATTTTAAATTAATTCTTATTGAACGAATGGATAAATTGTATTTGAATGGTCATTGTTCTTTTAAGGCTAATTTGGTGTACCCTATTTGTGGTGTCGTCATTGGAATTGCTTGGCTTTAGAAGTGATTTCATTCCGTTGGGTTCATGTCGATTTATGTGTGATTTGACAAATCCTTTCATTGTGACTTTTCTTGAGTTGACGTGAGTTGGGGATCTTCTTTAAGTTAAATTGTGTTGCTATTCGTTTAACCTTACGTGGTGAATCCCTGGTTTGTTTTGAGTTGTGGGGGTCTTATTAATTGATTTTGTGGTGGAGTATTTTGGATACTAATGCAATGCTTGGTTGTGATAAGTTTATGCTTCTTATTGAATGTAGTCCTCCCACTTTTATTATTTTGGTGAAACATTAAATTATATTGTTGCCATTTATTTACTAACTGTATGGGTATCTTGTGAGGAGGAAATTGAGGTCTCCCTTGGATGCCTGGTTGCATGCTTTTACCTTTGTTGTCGAAGGGTTGTTGCTGGGTGGTTCCGTGTCAGTGTGAATGCTTTTGGAGACTAATTTTGATTCATGGAATCTTTTGTCATTTAATTTGTGTTGCAATGTAATTGGGAACTCATGTTTTGTTTATGAGTTGTGGATAGTTGATCTTCTTGAATTTCTGATTTATTTCATATCAAAGTTGGTTATGTAGTCTGGATGGAGTTGTTGATCTTATTTTAATGTATTCACTCATTATATTTGAATTGAAAATAGTTCTTTGAGGTCTTGCATTTATTGTTGTCAGTTCTTCATGGGGAAACCCCAGTGTAAGCCCTTTGAGATTCTTCCAGAGGCTTGATTATATTGTTGGTCAATGTTCCTCATTTTATGTGCTCTTGACATGGCAAGATATTGGTATCATTATTTTGAAAGGGTTGTACGAAACTTTGCCAGACTTTGATTTTGTACTTGTTAGCGAGATGGGTAATGCCTCGCACGCTTTTATGTTGTGATTCTTTGTTCAAATTATGATGGTACAACCCTTGGTTGTTTTTGGTTTGATGTTGTTGGGTCTCTAGGGAGAGTGGCTCCTCGTGGGGGCCGGCACCCCGTTTAAGGGGAAGAGCACAGGATAACCCACGAGTGAGTTAGTAATCAAGTGAAAACCTAATAATTAACTTAGGAGGGTTGGGTAGTAATATCATTATAAGATTTAAAATATGGATGCCTCATCTTCATTAGTGCTCCTGCAGACTAATGGAAGGCTGAGAAGGTCGTGGTCAGCAAGTTCGTGACCTCATCTTCATGAGAGGTTCACGGCTCTACATGAGTCACCCTATGGACCGATGCCTCTAGTTGGGAGGAAGGGCACAGGATAGCCATAGATGGGACCGACATCTCCAGTTGGGAGGAAGAGCACAGGATAGCCCATGTAGGACTATGCGATGACACTCTCCCCTAGTTGCCCAGGTGTTCTAATTTATTGTGTTCCTCTGGAAGTATGTTATGGGAGTTGGTTTAGATTGTGGTTGAATGGACTTATATTGATTTATGGAGTATTGCCTTGATACATCTTTGGTGTACTTTGTGGTCTTGTATGATTCCATTGATATTTGACTTTGTACTCTTATGGTACTATGGTATGATGTTATTGTATTGTTTAATTGCAATTTGGTATTGTATTATGTTTATTAATTCAGTTTGATTTGGAAGTGTTTCATGATCATCCTTTGGTTACTTGTTTATTGGTCATTACTATGATTTATGTGATGAGATTTATGACTCTAAGCTATTATGTTGACTCTTGGATGTTGTTGTTTATGTCATTGTAATCCTTGAGCTTTATGATACTTTTGTATGATGTTGAGTCTTGTGGTTCCCTGTTTGGATGTTCTTGGTTGAGGTCTCTTTCTTCTCAGCTCCTTAGCACGGGGGGTGGGTCTTCAGACCCACGTGGTCGGGTGGAATGTGCTAAGCACCCCATTGGGTCCCCAGTCAAGGATCGAGAGGTGTGGATTGGTGCTGTTGCAGCGACTCCAGAGTTGTATTCGTCTTGGAGCCAGTTATGATACTTTGTATTCATCTGTTTATTTGTATTATATTATCTTGTGTATGGTTTCCATTTATGTTTGGAAACACTTTTGTATCATTGTACCTCTAGAACATTGTATTGTAATGTAACGTTAAACCCTGTGTGGATATTAGCCATGGAAATTGTTACTCAATGTGTTAAGTTAATCATGCATATGTTGTATTTATGTACACAGATGGTTTCTTATCTATGAATTTTCATGTATGTGTTACATTTATTAATGTTTACCTTGCTATGGATTATATTTTTGGCTTTTATTCTTTATTGTTGTTGTATGGATCTAAGTCTCGTAATGACTCCTCGTGTACCCCAAGGGATGTATATGTTAATGAATCTACTTAAATGAAATTCATGTTATGACTTATTTTTTATTACATGTATGTTATGTTAACTTAAAAAAAAAAATTATTATGTTGATGTCCTTTGGGGTTCGCACGACGGGGCGTTACACTTTTTACTTTGATATGAACTTTTGTAGTTGACTCAGACAATTTTGTAGTGCCAATGCAATGTAAAAACATACATATATATAAATAAAATATTCCTTTTAGCATCACTATGTTTTTGTATGCATGGCCTCATTTATTTCTGTTCATATCATACCTAAAGAATGTTGGTTTCTTTTCTATATAATGCATTGTTTATGTGAATTAAACTCACTGTTATTCCATTAATCATTAGAAAGCATTTTGGGTAGTGAAACAGATAGTTCACATAACCTAACAAAACACCACTTAGGTTTTAAATGATTAAAAAATTATCGGTAAAAGGAATAACTTACGGGGGAAGTTACTAACTCTTGACACATGACAACTAATTATGCAGGTTAATAAGACACACACACCCACCTTCAAAGGAATGGTAAATTTGAATAAGGTTATAAAACACCACCCAACAAAAGTTGTAACAATACAAGTAGTAAAATGAGAGTTTTGAGGAAAAAGAAAAAACCCCACCCAAGTTCAAAAAGTGTAACAAAATGCTGCCCGAACACAAATTTAAGTAAAATAACTAAGGAAAAATGTAAGATAACTCCAAAAAGGGGGGTGGGGGGGGCAGTCATGTTTATGAGTAACACAACTTTAAATACTTTGACAACTTGTCACCAAACTTTCTCTTCAATGTGTCTTCAACCTAAACTTGCAAATCACACACTAAAGAGAGGGAGAAATGTTGTTTTATTAGTGGAAAGGGGTTTTCCTTAGTCAAACCCCATTTTGGTAATCAAACCTTGAAATTAAATTAAATATTAATGGATAATGATGAATGAACAAAATATACTGTTACAACTCACCAAACCCTAGCAACAAAGTGTTGTAAACATGCATGAGATGGCTCCAATGGATGTAGATCTTGAATCTTGCTTGAATCATGAAACCCTACATCTCAATTGTTAGCTAAAAAACAAACATGATGCATGAAGAATTTGACATGATGCTTGATGCTTGAATAATACTCTAAAATGATTGATAATCTTCCCTTGAAGACACTTGAATGCTCTTGTGAACTCAAAATTTCTATTAGAATGTTCATTCCAATTGCTAAATGATCTCTTGAATTCTCTTGTAAACACTTGAATGCTCTTGTGAACTCAAATTTTCTATAAGGATGCTTATTCAACTTGCTAGGTATAAAATGAGTGAAAGAAACTTGTATTTATACTTAAGTATCCAAAAAATCCCAAAATTACAACACTACAAGCCAACATTAGATCTATGAGAATGAAATCCTACTAATAACTTGAATTAATTTTGATTTTGGGCCACATGGGATTCATACACCCAAGGTGGAGTATGAGTCCCATTAGGTGTAATTGATGGGACCGATTTCAAATTTTTTTAGAAAGGTGTGAACCTTGGTTCAGGACCCAAAACCCTAGGTGGGACTCATACACCCAAGGTGTCATATGAGTCCCATATCACTAAATCTAGGCCACAAACCTAGAAACACTTGAATTATGATTGGATATTGATTTTTGTCAATATTATCCTCAAAAAGATGCATTGAATGAGGCTTGTTGCAAAATAAGGCTAATTAAAGCATAAGGGTATGTGCAGGATCATGATGGGCCAAAAAGTGGCGATATGATGGGTATTTTTAGGGTATGTGGCTGACAAATTTTTCTTAACCCAAAATTGATGAAATGAAAAGGGTTTTTAAAGGAGATTCTCATCTTTCCACCAATATAAATTATGCTTTACTTTTAATTTAATAAATAATTATTATTCATTTTCTATTTGAATTACGACTAAAGTCCTGATTGATAGGCTAATTGAAAAAAATCTATAGCATTGAAATGATATCACATTTTTTGAATCCACAACATGCATCACATTCTATGCTTTGCATACTATAGGATTAAAAAAAAAAAAAGAATTTCATGAAGTTTCAACCAAGTTAAGGTGGTGAGACATATGAGTTATTATATTTTTTAAAAGTTGTAATAAAAAAATCATAATTAATTATTTACTTGGAAAACAATTATAAAAAAATATGCATCACATCTAGACATAAGTCCTCTACTTATGTGTAAAATATTATAAAAAAATATTATTATTTTATTATGGTTAGGGTGGTCAAAAAGACACCTACTTCTTATTTTTTCCCTGAAATTTAAGTACTACTACATTGAAATTTCAAATTTTTACCAAATGATTTAAAAAAAAAAAAAACCTAGTAGTTTAGAAACTACATTCAATTTTCTACAGATTCCATTCTTACATATTTTTTAAATAATATGAATAACTTATTCAAATTTTTATGTCAAGTTTGCCAACTTTGATTTTTCTAAATGTTTTGCCACTTAAGGGCCTGTTTATGTGATGATCCTGCACATACCCATAGAGAAGCCCAATTATTTATGAAAACCCTAGAAAAGTGTGAAAGTGTGTTACAACACTTTACAACACTCTAAATAAGACACAATTAAGCTTTTTTAGTTTACAAGGGCTGAAGACCTAATGTGAGTATGTTAAACACATTACAACACTAAGTCAAGGCATCATTGAGCTTAGATTTATAATGATTGCCCAAACAAGTGTGAAAATGTCACCAATGAAATTTTTGGACACTACAACTACGCTTCAATTTGAATGTTTAGTAGTTATCAAGTGGATGAGATCCAAAAAAGAACAAGGTAGTTTCTATGGTCTTATGGGAAAGGAAAATAGAAAAAGCATGCAGTCAAATGGGAATGGTGTTGTATTCAAAAGAAAAATGGGGGATTGGGGTTGAAGGACTTAAAGATCCAAGGAATTGCTCTAGCTATAAAATGGATTTGAAAAATTCTAAAAGGTAATGAACCTTGGAATATTTTTATTAGGAACATTATAAAAATGCAATACTAAAAAAAGCCAAAGCTTGGAAGAACCTACCTCTCTATGATCTATTTTTTGGAAAATTTCCTATCTTCCCTATTGGATCAAATGTTTTTAAGAGTCTATAGAAAGCATGGGAGCTAAGCAAGGAATCCACACTAATTAAATATCCAATTGATAAATATTTAAAGAAAATTTTCCTAGATAAGTCTATTTGGTGGAATGTTGACCACAATAATAAGCCACTAGTACTACTTTAGGGTGCTCAACAAAATACAGAATAAGAAAGGAATTTCTATATTCAAAAATATTTTGAGGAACAATAGCCTAAAAAGATTGGAACTCCTCAAGCAATAATTCAACCTTACTCAAAATTAAAAAAATATATGAAATATTAAAGAATCAAAAAATTAACATGAAAAATCACCAAAGTTATAACACTAAAGCCAACCAAGAATTAATGTGGTTGGAAAATGAAAAGATAAGTAATCTAAAAGAAAAAAGAAATTTACAATATTGTAACTCAACCCCTTAACTGAGCATCATAACAAAATCTAGAATTTAAACTTAAGTCAAAATTAGTGGAATAAATCTTTCACAGGTTTATGGAATAATGTCTTGGAACCAAAAAGGTAGCATTCAAGTGGATTATTTTGTTGAAAAACCTACCAAATTTTGATCCTGGAAAAAGTTATCCAAATATATGTGACACTAGTAATAAATTTGAATATATTTCTCATTAATTCTTTGATTGTTTCTTGCTAAAGAAATTTGGAACCTATTCAAAGTTAATTTATTAGGGTTGAGGGGAAAAAGAGGAAAAATAAAGAAAGAAATTCTATTGGGTAAAATTGAATAATTAGGAAAAGAAAGTAGTCTTTTTTGGATGATTCTAACTACATAAATTATTTGATTCCTATGAAAATCTAGAAATACAAAAAAGTACCAAGGTACTAGGAGAGCACTTACTGAGTCTAACAGAAAGCTCACATCTCATAATATTTAAATGAAAGTCTCCACCACTCTATAAGTTTCCAAAGAGAAGTTCCAAAAGCTAATGAATAATGGAAAAATTGAAATAACCAAAGAGGAGTTTATCAATGCAAACATATGGATTTATTGTAATCTAGGGCTGAAATATATCATAAAGGAAGATCCAAACGTTAACAAGGAAAAAAAATGAAAAGACAAAGCAAAAATTGGATTAACTCCATATCTATTAAAAATACATACATTTATATACCTTTTGTAATTAGAACTAGATATAATATGGAAAAGCATTTACAATTTCCCTATGAGGCATACACTACAAAACATTTTATTTTTGGATAGCAATATTGTTATATGATTTGAAGTTGTGTGCTTGATCTTTAAAGATAAAATTTTGTAAACTATTTTGAATAAAAAAAAAAAAATCTACAAGCATGTACTCCTTATTGATATTCAAGAGCTCAAAATTTATCCTTGAGAAATTCTCCATTTTTATTCTTGACGTGCTTTCCATTTTTATTACAACAAGATCTTGTAGACAAGCTATCATTTAATCAAAGATTGGAATAATAAAAACCTTATACTTAACACCTATAATACAATGCGATTAAGATCTAATACCAAATGAAAGCCCAAATAGTGGTGAAAAATAAACCTAATACACTAATCTATGCAAGGATAAATATGCAAAAGTTACAGAAATGATGTAGCTACATAAAAGAGTACACAAATAAATACTGACATAGGCTTATGTAGAAAACAAAATGGGAGAAAAAATCCACACTCCATAACATGAATCAATTACATTATCAATAAATTTTTTTATAATGCAATCTAAATGACAATCCCTTATAGGAGTATCCCCTATATATAACTCTAGAGTAATTATATTATAATAACAACACATAAAAATCAACTATGTATACTCCATCCCAAGCACCCAATGTATATGAAAATATCAAACAACAAATAAAAAGTGATTTAAAAAACTATGTACTAAATCCATGGGCCCAAAATGATACAAATTCAAATTCTCAATTTATTCAATCTTCCAGACTATTTTTATAAGATGCTCTTCTAGGTTTCATAACCTATCATACAAATTTTCATTTATAACTCCTCAATTTGGTCACAAATTTTTGCATATTCAAACCCATTCAAATATGTATTATGATACAAGAGAGGTATAGGTGCATTTGTATGGAATTTACATGGTCAAAAAATAAACTATTAGAGAGGAAAATATTATATTTAATACATTTTACTAAGTTGCATTTTTGAGGCCCTTAAAGCATTTATGGCCCTCCTTTACCTAAGCCTCTAATTAATTATAACAATATATTTTGTATTTATTTCTAATGCATAAAAAAAAACTAATTCCTAGTAAATAGGCTAGTAGTTAAGACCCCAAAAAGTTTGGTAACCAAAAATAAATACTTTCCTCTAGTTTAAATAATTAATTAATAAATTAGAATATTAGGATGTAAGGTTGAGACACCTTTCCCAATAGATAAATTCTATAATATGTACATTTATAAAATATTCAACCTATAATAGTTCAACCAAGGTAAGAACCAACACTATACCCCCAACAAAGTCATATTTGTTGGATCTTAATGGTATGGATCCAAAATTTTAAGAGAAAAGATCTAAACCAAGACCAAGGAAAATACAACCTATGATTGAACTAGAACTTATGATTATAAATATACAACAATGGACAAATTGATAAGAGAGGAAATCCCGCCTACACTTTAGCCTTTACTAAACTAGGGAGTGTATTCCCTATTTTTATCTAATAGTATAATTATAGATAAATACATAACTATAGTAGGCCTCAAGAAAACATACCATATAGCCACCAAGGATGAACTACAAGACCTCACTTTAGGTAGATAAATACAAGAGTACACATGAATAACCCAAAAACAAACTCTATAGCCTAAAAATTAGGTATTTTTATTTATAACTTAAAAATCATACTTTTGTAATCTTATCAATTTAGGTGCAAGGTTGAGACACCTTTCCTAAAAATTGAAATAGAGGAGGTGACAAATCAATAAATATTTTCCAAGTTGGTATTTATAATATACATATCAACCTAATATTTATTATTTTGTCATTTCTTATATTTATATTATTATTCAATGCTTCTAGCATTGTGTAGTTTATTTAATTCTTGGGGTTCTTCATCAATTGTATGAACTATGTGTGGAGGACTATAGTGCACTTGGACACTATTTTCGGCTTTCTATCATCTATGAAGTGAATTATTGTCCATTTGGTAATAGATTTTTGATTAAATTCATATATTCTAATTTAGTCTAGTTTCCATTTCTCAAGCTATCTTTCAAATTATAATTCTATATTTCACATGTTTCTTAGTTAATATTTAAAATATATATATATAACAAAAAATTAATTTTAATTCAATTTATTCTAATTAGGTCAATTTTTTAGTATACTTATAACATTTATATCTTGTATAAATTATGTTGATCTATAATTTAAGTAGTTTAATTTATAGACATTTTACAATATATCTACTAAATGTTGTCATGGTCCACCAAAAATCCAAAAAAATGAGGGCCCTATACATTATGACATGATTAAGGACCAACCAATGATACAATATCAAGAAATTAAAATATCTAACAAACTCTAAGGACTACATGCAACATCCAATCACAATGAAGTCAATGGATAAAAGGCCCTCTATAATATGGTGAGATCTACTACATAAGAAATATTTTATGATATGTGAATAATGATCTTAACTACCGATCCAACCCCTATACACATAGTCAAAGATATGCATCCCTACCATAATGCACATTATATTAAGGAACCAAGGGGTAAAAGCAAGAAGTTGGCTCACATATTGGGGAAGTTTCATTTTTAGAAAAAAAATCCCAATAGAAATGGGTACCCATTTAGGCTTGAGCTCCTAAATAATTGTTTTTTCAAAAATGGGTATCCATTTTATTTTTTAAAATAGGTACTCATTTTAAAATGGGTAGCCATTTCTAATTACATTATATTTTAGAATGTATACACGTTTTAAAAAAGGTACACATTTCATAAATTTTAAAATTTGAAACCCATGACTTTACTTTTGTTTTAGGCTTGGAAACTCACCCCTTAGCCTTAGATGTAGAAGTAGAATGTCTTGAAAACATTCAGATAAAAATTGAATTTACCAATATGGCTATTCAAAAACTATTTTTTTCATTTTTTAAAAATGAAATTAAATCCTATTATAGATGGTGGTTTCTAGTTTTCAAATATGTAATTTTTCTTTAATGATTGGATATTCTTTTATTTTTTTATTAGTTTCTAAGGAAACTAGTCCATAAACTTGAAATGTTAGTTTTTATTTTTTTAATAACTTTTAAATTTTTTATGTTTCATCATGTAAAAAATTATATTACATAAATCCATAAAAACATATTTTACACAATTTAAAAAACCAACAAATGATCTTAGTTTAGGTAAAATTATGGTGTCTCTACATGAAAGGTTTTTAGAAACATCATTTAGGGGTAATAGTTTTTTTTGAAAAAATTATTAAAAAAAACCTCATCAATATTTAGTATTGAAGAAATGAAAAATAGGTGTTTTGGATTAATTTTTTTATTAAGATGTGTGGGATTAGACCTATTTTCCTTTATTTCATTAGGAAATGAGATCCCCACAAAGAATTTACTAACAACCCTTCGGTGAATCAACCCAATGTGAGAATCTTCTATTTCCTTATGCTTTGATGAAAGGGGTGACAGTCAAACAACACTTTTGGGAGAAAAACTAAAAATACCAAATCAACCAAATTACGCAAAATCAAACTTGAAATAGCAATATGAAACTCAATATTAGCAAAACTACAAAAATGATTGCGGATCTATAAAGGATAGAAAGGT
The DNA here is from genome assembly GCA_007258455.2 of Sequoia sempervirens. Taxonomy (NCBI): domain Eukaryota; kingdom Viridiplantae; phylum Streptophyta; class Pinopsida; order Cupressales; family Cupressaceae; genus Sequoia; species Sequoia sempervirens. The sequence goes on along the minus strand of VDFB02353493.1, from coordinate 306,136,175 downwards.
GTTTACTATTGTGTGGTCTCACAACACACCCCAAGACTATAAGACTTGGGGACCCAAGTGAAAAATATATCTCTTATGGAAGGAACTAGCTAGATGAAAAGATCATTGGAGGTAAAGAGAAAAGAGAAATCTTTAATAAAAGAGTACTTTGTAATGTAGTGTTCCGGGTATTGAATACATAGAATTGGGACTACTTGAAAAGGGAACGGTAATGAAAATGTGAGTAGAATGTTTCGGTTTGATAGTTGAGGTTTGGTAAGATGGAAGTTTCGATAAAACCAAATTCCAAGAAAATTTTCAAGGGTAAAGCTAAATACCTAGTACCGGGTACAAGGTAGAGATGTAAAGTGAAGTTTTAAAATCATAAGGTTATCTAATGAGTCTGATAGTCTGGTAACCTAATATATGAAAGATAATCATGCAAGGATTTGTAATATGCTAGAAAGCATGTTATTTATGAGAAATTTATGTGATAACAATTGAATGATGGTTTTATTAACATGAGATTTTTATAAAGGTTCCTTTTTTAAAGCGATTTAATGAGTGGAATTTGTGGTTGTAGAAGATGCAGAGTTTGGCTATGGATGGTTAGGAAAATTTGAATCACGGATATAATTATATCCAAATCTGGTTGTATACTCTGGGAGGTTATAAGGTAGAGGGCTTTGAGTCCACCAAAATGTTGGAGATACTAGTATTGTACATGCACTAGAGATAATGTCAATCTTTGAGGAAACCCATTCCCAAGAGTAGAAAGCCTATAGTAGAACAAAGTGTGGGAATAAGGTGATAAAGCAATCATTATGAATATATGGGAATGTTCTTACACACTATCTTGATTCAAGTTATTTTCCTTGTGAAAATAAAGGATTAAATTCCAAAGTGCTTCAACGTGCAATTGGAGTTGACCTTAGTTGACTTCAATTGCAATTCTCTTACTAGTCACTACATTCCACATGCCTTGATGTGATTCATCCCTTGGATTTTCGTTCATGTATTTTTCTTATCCTATTTGTTCCTTACCTCTATAAAAGGAAAGAGGATACTTTTTTGTAAGTTAAGTTCATAATTTGTGGATATCAGAAGACCAAAACTTCTCTAAGTTTTGATATTTTTTCCTTTTTTCTGAATCATTCCAGTCTAAAAAATTGTCTGCACATAGATATTAATCAATATTGAAGCCAATTTGATAGCTACCTATCTCATGAATATTTTTAGTTAGTTTTGTTAGTTCATTCGAACAAGACTGTGTGATGCGTCATTTAAGGGTGCATGCAAAACCTACTCAGTGTCCAAATTAAAACCCCTCTCTTTAAAAGCTCACACCATTTTATATGTAGTTGTGAAACAATCTAGTGAATTATAAAGCAGTTTGCTTTGATTTGGTTAATTCTTTGGGGCATGCATGGAGAATAACCAAGAGAAATTTTAACTTAAACAGTATTTTTTATGCTTTATTTTAGAATACATGTTTAAATTCTAGAAAATGTTTCAAAAAATAGATGAATGAATGGAAATTTATTGAAAATCATTCATTTCCTATGAAATTGTTGAATGCTTAAAGCTAAATCTACTTAAGTGATAGAAAAATTGTTGATGTTCATGAAATATTATTTCAAATCTTTCAATTTAATGATATTATTTTATGATTAAACTAAAAATTTAGTGTCTAATACATATGATTTCAAACAAACATATTCCCCTTAAGATTAACAGTAATATCACATCATACCCTGAAGTGAACCTAGTACTATTAAGACCTAACTACCAGAGACTTGGTATTGAACTGATCCAACCTTTGTCCTATCATACAGATCCCTAGATCCCCTAGGGTTTCCTTTGGTTAATTATTTCAAGAAGGATATGCTCTTCTCAGTTTGTCTATGAATAATATATTCACCTTGTCACTGCAAGCAACATCATCAACAAGAACTAGCGCTAAAAGGAGGGCCTATTTTAAAATTTGAATTATTCCTTATTTGAGGGAGAAAACTTGTAAATTAAATATTTAGTGCAAGCTAGTATTTTAATATGGAAGTTGAGAAACTTTGGAAAATATTTAAACCAAAGATTACATCCTTTGAGTTTATTCACCTTTGGTAGAGTCACCAAGTGTAAAATTCATGATACAACTGATCACAGTGAACTTGATTATGAAATTTTCTTAACGAGGGTAAGTTTGGTCATGTGTAAAGTGATTATGTTAACAGAAGAAGTTCTAACTACTAGAAGACAAGAATTGTTAGGGTATGTGCATGATCATGATGGGCCAAAAAGTGGCGATATTCATGGGTATGTGTCTAGGGCATGTGGCTTACGACTTTTTTTACCCAAAATTGTTGAAACAAAAAGGGTTTTTAAAGGAGATTCTCAGCTTTCCACCAATATAAATTATGCTTTACTTTGAATTTAACAAATAATTACTATTTTTTTCTATTTGAATTATGACTAAATTCCTAATTGATAAGTTGATTGAAAAACATCTATAGCTTTCAAATGGTATCACATTTTTTGAACCCAAAACATGTGCCACATTCTATGTTTCACATACTATAGGACTAAAAACAAAAAATATGAATTTCATGAAGTTTTGACCAAGTTAAGGTGATCGGACATACGATTTTTTATATTTTTAAAAAAATTGTAATAAAAAATTCATAATTAATTATTTACTTGGAAAAAAATTACCAAAATTTTTGCATCACATCAGGACATGAGTCCTCTACTTATATCTAAAATCTTATAAAAAATATTATCATTTTATTGTGGTTAGGGTGGTCAAACAGATACCTACTTATTTTTTCCCTAAAATTTAAGTGCTACTGTATTGAAATTTCAAATTTTCACCAAATAGATTTTTATTTTTCTTAAATAAATCGAGTATTTTAGAAACTACATTCAATTTTCTACAATTCTATTCTTACATATTTTTGAAATAATATAGATAACTTATTCAAATTTTTATGTCAAGTTGCCTAACTCTAATTTTAAAAAAAAAATTGCCACTTAAGGGCCTATTTTTTCCATGATGATCTTACACATACCTGTTAATGAGAAATGTGTTCAACCTTAGTGGAACTAGAAATATTAAAAAAATAGGCAATACATCAAAACAGTTTGATAACTACAATTATTATAAAGGAAATCCTAACATTTTGTAGGAAAATAGGCAAGAATGTCGAGATTCAAAGACATCACATAAAAAATGAGGAAATAATATTGATGAGTTGTCATTCTCCTTATACATGGAAAACTTAAATGAAGAAAAGGAATGGGAAAATCGAGTAGGAGACGTGTGTATTTTGCTCCAAGTTGAAAATTTACAAATTAAAAAATGAAATTTTCTTTATTTTATGCAAGATACAAAGTATCAAACTTTTAATTTTTCTATCTATAGGCCAGTTCCTAGTGAACTTCAAAGTCATGAATATGGAGGTTAGTGAGGAAAGGCCAGAGTGGAACCACTTCCCCATGTTCTAGGAATTGAGGAATATCATCCATGTAAGGGATTTTGATGGTCAGGTGTGCAATAGATAAAATAGAATACAAATTCTCCAAATATTCAGGCCTTACTATCAAATTGGTAGTCGAGTGAACATCTTCAACAGAAATCCCAATATCCAGAAGTGATGCTACAAAATGAGAAGCCACGTCAGAATAGAAGTAGAAGTAGTGGTTGGATTTTACATACTTTTCCCCAAAAACTAAGCACAAATTTAGTATAGTGAAACTGGAAGTGGGTATGTGTGGGATCATCATGGAAAAAATAGGCCCTTAAGTGGCAAAAAATTTAGAAAAATCAAAGTTAGGCAACTTGACATAAAAATTTGAATAAGTTATCTATATTATTTCAAAAATATGTAAGAGTAGAATCTGTAGCAAATTGAATGTAGTTTCTAAACTACTAGGTTTATTTTTTATTTTTTAAAATATATTTGGTAAAAATTTAAAATTTCAATGTAGTAGTACTTAAATTTTAGGGAAAAATAAGAAGTAGGTGTCTGTCTAACCACCCTAACCATAATAAAATGATAATATTTTTTATAAGATTTTAGATATAAGTAGAAGGCTCATGTCCCGATGTGATGCATATTTTTTTATAAATTTTTTCTGTGTAAATAATTAATTATGAATTTTTTATTACAAATTTTAAAAAATATTAAAACTTCTATGTATGACCACCTTAACTTGGTCAAAACTTCATGAAATTCAATTTTTTTTAATAATATAGTATGAGAAGCATAGAATGTGATGCATGTTTTGGATTCAAAAATAGTGATACCGTTTGAAAGCTATAGATGTTTTTCAATCAGCCTATCAATCATGAATTTATTCGTAATTCAAATAGAAAATGAATAATAATTATTTATTAAATTCAAAGTAAATCATAATTTATATTGGTGGGAAGTTGAGAATCTCCTTTAAAAACCCTTTTCGTTTAATCAATTTTGGGTAAAAAAAGTCGTCAGCCACATACCCTACAAATACCCATCATATTGCCACTTTTTGGCCCATCATGATCCTGCACATACCCAAGTTTGAATGAAGAAAACCTTTTCAAGCCTTTGTTGTGATACTTTCTAGAAAAAAATTCTTGTAGTGAGAGAAGGTCAGGAAAATTGGAGTATCCATAGCCTAGAAGCAAGTAAGAACTAGCAGAGCAAGAAATGCAAAATAACAAGAAAGCTAAGTAAAAGTGTGAAGAATTCAAGAAGAAGAGAAAAATTTATAGGAATCTGTGAGGAAGTTTCGGTACATAGTTTCCTTGAGTGAAGTCTTGGAAATCATAAGCAAGGTGGCAACTAGAAAATTATCTTCAGAGAAGAATGTTAAATCAGATTAATTCTTTACACAAAGTTGGTGATAAATTGCTTCAAATTTGATCAATATGAAGATTGTGAATCAAGAAAGTTGAAGATTTCAAAGTCAATAGTGGTCATTTCATGTATTTTTCTTAAGCTATATTAATTATGGAGGTGCTTGTGTGTGCAGGGTAAAAAAGAAAATGAAGTTGTTAAAGTAGCACACATCATCACCTGGGTAATTTGAAAGAAGCAATACATGTGAGTTAAGGCATGTGAATTTAATGCAAAATAATGTGATCGTGTTTGAATATCATCATGACATTCTTGGTTCATTAATGTGGTGCAGCACGTCAAATCAGAATTGCTAGCCGAGTATTTCATAGTTGCAATAAAATTTTATCGGAAGGGTGGTGACTAATGGTTCTAAATTTAGATTTAAATTTGGTGATTAAATTTTTCATTGCTAAATTTTAATTTATGCATGTTTTCTAACACATAGCAAGTTGTAGTTAGCTAGGATTTGGCATAAATTGGTAAAATTTAGCCAGAAATACACACCAACAAGGAATTATTAAATGATTTTTTTTGTAAGTAGTGAATTTATGAAGGGATTTGCATTGAATGAAAATTCAAAAGGTAACCTTCACTACCATTGTAATTCCCAACCTAATAGCGAGCTTCATTGCTTGCAAGTTAAATGAGATATCATTGAAATATCAAAAGAGAAAAATGAGCTATCATTGCAATATCAAAAAAAAAAAAATCAACTCTTTAGGCTATCCAAATATCTCTATCGAGGCTATAGACGCCTAGCTAGTAGTAGAGCTATGTTTGGGTAGAAGTATAGAGATAACCTTGTCAAGGCTATGGATGCTTGACTGGTAGCAAGGCTTTATCCCTAGTTGGCTTTGGAGGATTACCATATTATATAGTTCAATGTCAGTGAACTGATTCTTTTCATTGAATTCCAAAAATTGGAATTAATCAGAGCACATACGGATGTTTCTGAGGGGGTTTTAATTTTTAATGCTAGAATCTAGGTAATGGTAAAAGTTATTATTTTAAAATACACATAAATTATATAATTTATAGCTGGTGATTTAATCTCAAGTTTTGGTTTAAATTTTTTTTATTGGTTGCAAGTTGTTGTGTGGTTTCACAACACACCCCAAGTGAAAAATATAACTTTTATGGCAGGAGCTAGCTAGCTAAAAAGAACACTGGAGGTAAAGAGAAAAAACAAATATTTAATAAAAGAGTACTTTGTAATGTAGTGTTTTGGGTATTAGATACCGGGAATCAGGAATGCTTGAAAAGGAAAAAGGTAACACAAATGTGAGCAAAATCTTCTAGTCTAGCAGTTGAGATCTAGTAAGATGGAAGTTCTAGTAAAATTGAAGTCCAGTAAAAAAATCATGGGTGAAGATAAATAATGGGTATTGGGTACTGGGTAGAGATGTAAAGTGAAGTTTTAAAATCATAAGGTTGTCCAATGAGTCTAATAGTCTGTTAACCTAGTATATAAAAGATAATCATGCAAGGATTTGTAATATGCTAGAAAGTGTGTTATTTATGAGAAATTTATGTGATAACCATTGAATGATGGTTTTATTAACATGAGATGTTTGTAAATGTTTTTTTTAAAGGGATTTAATGAGTGGAATTTGTGATTGTAGGAGATGCACAATTAGGATATGGATGGTTTGGAAAATTTGAATCACAGAAAGAATTATATCTAGATCGGGTTGTATACTTTGGGAGGTTATAAGGCAAAGGGCTTTGAGTCCACCAAAATGCTAGAGATCCCGACATTGTACATATGGTGGAGACAAATTTCAATCTTTGGGGAAGCCCATTCCTGAGAGTAGAAAGCCCAAAGCAAAACAAAGTGTGGGAATAGGGTGATAAAGCAATCGTTTTGAATATATGGGAAAGTCCCTACACACTATATCCCGATTCAAGTTATTTTCCTAGTGAAAATAAAGGATTAAAGCCTGAAGTGCTTCAATGTGAGATTGGAGTTGACCTTCGTTGACTTCAATTGCAATTCTCTTACTAGTCACTACATTCCACATGCCTTGATGTGATTCAAACCTTGGATTTCCTCTCATGTATTTGTTTTATCCTATCTATTCCTTACCTCTATAAAAGGCTAGAGGATACTATTTTTTTAAGTTAAGTTTAGAATTTGTGGATATCAGAAGAGCCAAAACTTCTTTAAGTATTGATAGTTTTTCCTATTTTTAAAATCATTCTAGTCTAAAAACTTGTATGCATGTAGATGTTAATCAATATTGAAGCCAATTTCATAGCTATGTATCTCATGAATCTTTGTAGTTGGTTTTGTTAGTTTAGCTAAACAAGACTATGTGTTGTGTTATTTAAGGGTGCATGCAAAACCTACTTAGTGTCTAAACTAAAACCCCTCTCTTTAAAAGCTCGCACTGTTTTATATGTAGCTATGAAATAATCTGGTGAAGTATTTAAAGCAGTTTTCTTTGATTTGGTTAATTCTTTGGGGGAATGCATGGAGAAAAACTAGGAGAAATTTTAACGTATAGTATTTTTATGCTTTATTTTAGAATACATATTTAAATTCTAGAAAAAAATTCAAAAAATAGATGAATGAATGAAAATTTACTGAAAATATTTCATTTCCTATGAAATTGTTGAATGCTTAAAGCTAAATCTGCTTAAGTGATAGCAAAATTGTTGATGTTCATAAAATATCATTTCAAATCTTTCGATTTCATGATATTATTTTATGATCTAACTAAAAATCTAGTGTCTAATACATATGATTTCAAACAAACATATTCCCATTGAGATTAACAGTAATATCACATCATACCCTGAAGTGAACCTAGTACTATCAAGACCTGACTACCGGAGACTTGGGATTAAACTAAGCTAACCTTTGTCCTATCATATAGATCCCCTAGGGATGCCTTTGGTTAATTCTTTCAAGAAGGATAGGATCTTCGTGGTTTGTCTGTGAAGAACATATTTTCCCTATTTCTTCAAGTAACATTGTCATCAACATTTACCAGTCACCAAAAGTCAATTTCTGAAGGTTGTTTGGGAGTCATTCGCCCATGGGAAAATGGGACTTTTTCATGTTTTCTAAGAAAATTTTGGGAGCCTATGATATTGATATTTAGCTTATGATCAAGTCCAAATTTCAATGTCAAAAAATTGAGAATTAGATTTGTAGGTTAGATTCCATGATTTGACAACTTTGACAACTTTTGTAAATTTGATAACTTTTCCAATCTTGCACCTAAAAAGGTCTTCAATGCTTCTTTAACCTAAATATGCAACACACACAAAAGAGGGGAATTATTTTTTTTTTTTTGGTGAATGGGGGTTTTCCTTGGTCAAACCCCACTTTTGGTAGTCAAATCTTGAATTGAATAAAATATGAAAGAGGGAATGAAGAATGAACAAAGCTATCTTACCACTCAAAAAGTTCCCTTCGGTGAATCTTTGAATGTAGATCTACAACTTGCATGAAATGGATTCAATGGATGTGGATCTTGATACTTGAATTGATTATTTGAATACTTCAATTAGATATTGAAACCTACATCACAATGTTAGCTCGAAAAACATGCATGATGCAAGAAGACTTTGACATGATGAATATATCTTAACTACTGGAATAAATATCTAATATATTTGCTCTTGAATGCACTTGATCATCACCTTTTCTCTTTAATCTCGAAGTTTGAGCTTAAAATGCTAGGTTGCTTCCTTGAAAAGCTTAAGAGTTGATTTGATAAATAACCTTATATTTATAGGTATGTATCCTTCATTTCATGAAATTCAAATATTACAAGTTGACTTTGAAATATGGATTTGGGGACCTTAAAACACCACCAATAAAATATTTTAAATTTAGGTGCAAAGGCCTAGGGAGGACCCATTTTCCCATGGGTGAATGGGTCCTAGGTCCCTACTCCTACAATACACATTGCTCAAGGTAAAGTGTTATGTATTGACATTAATTATTGTTAGATTTCCCCTTCAGAAAATGTAATTTATTAGGAAATGAATAGTAGGGCGTATTAAGGCATAATTAAGCTCAATTTAATTAAGAGGGCCCAAACAAGTGTGAAAATGTAAAGGAATGCAATTTTCAACACTAAATTAAGGCACTATTAAGTATATTTTAATTAGGAGGGCCCAAACAAGCATGAAAATGTAAAGGGATACATTTTTCTACACTACAAGTATAATATACATATTTCCTAAAAAGGAATTAGAAATATACTTTTATTTAGGTTAAATTATGGTGTTTGTACATGTGCATGGTATGGTTCTAAAAAAACAACTTTTAAAAAGTAGTTTTTATACATGCCTACTAAAAGTTAATTTGTATCATCTGGGTATTAGAATAAATTATATATTTATAAACTAGATTCAAAATACTAAATTTTGTATTATTGGAATTTGTTAAATAATATATCCAAGTAAGGGCTTCAAATTTTTCAATCAAACTATGATAAATTTTGAAAAGAAGGAAAAGTACTTCCACTTTTTGAACATTTTGTGGACCCAACTTCTTGCACCTACCCCAAGTACAACCTATCAAATTTAAGAACATCATTATATCACCTATATAGAACTTAATAGGATCATGTGATCATGCATAGGCTTAAATGGATAAAACATGGGAGGATACAAAGTACAAGGCCACCCATAGAGAACAAAAAAATATAATAGGGGTATGGAGGTACACATATGAGCATGATAAAATAATTAAATGGTGCCTAGGTTTTGTAACTAGGAGCATGATAAAATGCCAAGGTCTAAAATACTGAGGGAAGGGTTTACTTTCTCATTTTTGTAAATCCTTTTCATTCATATAGGATAAAATATTTACAAGACAAAGAGTAGATAGAAGAAGATATTTGGGGGGAAGTAGAAGGATTAGGTGGGATGATAAAATGAGAAGGGTGATGGTTAATTTAATTAGGGATATTAAATTACAAAGTTTAGTCAATAATAGGAGGTTTGAAGAAGCTCCCAATTAAATTAGAGGAAGTAGGACATGAGTCATTAAAGAAGAGGGTAGGATTCTTCTTTCAAGAAAGAATATTAAATGAGTTGACCTTTAAAATAGAAATGACAAAACTCTTAATAGAGTTAGGAAGGTACTATGCCAGGATTATCAAAATGTAGAACTTGGTTACACCCATAAGATAGCCCAATTATTTGAGATATGTTTGTAATAATATAATCCTTCCCAATTCATAGCTAGGACCAAGAAGAAGGAGAAGGAAATATAGATTTAACAATGGGTGTTCCAATCAAGTGAGGTATTTTGACCTAGAGATCAAATGGGTGGAAATCAATGTTAAAGGCTTGAATATATAATTTATTTTGTAGGTAATCTACATGTAATATTGAAGGGCCAAACATGCATGTTCAAGACTAATTAATGTGTAGGAAATATAACAGCTACTCAATTTGCTAAAGGATTCTATCACCCAACCCATTGTTCCAAGTTTATGTGAGTGAATTTAAAGAAATATTATCCTAAAGTTACTCCTTTTAGGAAGAAAATAAATATTGATCTAGATTTTCAATTTAAAATGACTTCAACTATGTTATCTAAAACTTTTAACATTAATAGTTATCCCCAGAGATTTTATGAGCTAAATGTTCATGGTTTATCCATCCTTATTATTAAGAGAGAGTTTTAAATGATGAGTAGATACAAGATGCAACATATATTTGAAATACCAAAGGAGAGTGGTACAATTGTAATACATTAAATGGTTATTGAAAAAGTAGATTAGGATTCATAAATAAGGAAATTGTGGGCATATATGGTTACTAAAGTGATCGATGCAAACTAAAGGGATAGGGACATGATCAATTTTGTGAAGTGTAAAATATGACAATGGGTTTTGTAGAACTTGGTGGTGGGTCATTAATGTGATTAGCATCCTTGAGATCATCACTATAAATAAGGGGGATTCGCTACTCATGAGTCTCTTTATTCTCAAGAGATTCCCAAGGGATGAACTACCCTAAACTACCTCAAGGAACAACATGAGAGTTTCAAAATCCAAAATAGCAGGTCACAGAGGTTTTATGGATAAACTGATGGGCCCTCAGCCAAAGGATGATAGTGTGGAGTGAGGATGACAGCATGGTGTGTTGGAATCCTAGATGTGCAATAGCATCTCATATGGACTATAAAGCGAGAATATCATAGAAAATAGTTAAATGATCACCAACAATCAAATTTCTAAGAACTTACAAAATGCGTGAAAGTGAAAAAAAGCAATAGAACTGAAATAAAGTTAAGTAGAAATGATAAAGTAAGAGAATTTAAGATATATAAGCTTCTCACAACAACCCAAGTAATGAAGCCTCTAGCAAATGAATTTCTTCAATACTTGCATGTGTAATATTTGGAGAAAATGTTGGGGATATATAGGGGTTTGCCTTAGTCAAACCCCTATTTTGGTGTTTACACCTCCACAAATAGCCAAATAGATAGAGTAAGTGAACGAAATAAGCAAATATGGAGTGATAAAAGTAATCCCCACTCAAGGAGAACCCATATGATGAGATAAAGATACAATTGATAGGGGATTGTGAAAAATCCCAAGATGCTCAAAGGTGCAAGGCACAAGGTATATACCACATGCAAGGCTTAGGAAGCCAAGGAGGGAAACAAAGAGAGCTACAAGAGCCAAGAGTGTTGCAAAGGGTACTGTGAGAGCTTTAGAGAATGTTTTTGTGAGCTGTGAAAGCTTGAGGCTATTGTAATAAATAAGGGAGCTATGCAAGAAAGAGCAAGATGGGAGAATATTTTAGAGAGAAGCTAAGAGGAGAAGCCTAGAAATAGAATAAGGCCAAATGAGTTGAAAAGATAGCTTTTAAAGAGGAAAAAGAAGCTTCCCGAGCAGTTACAAGGCGTCTCGGGGCATTACCACCGAAAAAGGAGATGAAAAGTGAAAAAAATGCTCATAAGTGGTCGTTTGAATGTTTAAATGTTAGAGGACATTAATATGGTGTGTAGATGTCCACGTGGTGTGCTAATGTCTAGACATATCATGCTACAAAATGACACAAATAGGAAAAGCACAAGATTTGATGCAAATCTAGCACACAAAGGTAGTTGTTGAAAAGGGGTCGTGAGCACCCTAAGAGGGGAAAAAGGTTGATGTAGGGGCTAAAATGGGCCTACACAAGGTCTAAGAGAGTGGAAACTAAAGCCTATACAAGAATGTATGTGAAATTGTGAGGGGTGCAATTTTGTGACATTACATTTTGCCCCTACTTTAGCAGGCATATGAATCTACACTAATATGCATGCTAAAGGAAATTTACTAAACATAAATAACATCATGATTCCCAAAAGGATAATATAGAGGAATCAGAAAACTCTTCAAACCAAGGAAACATGCCCCCAAGCAGAAGACCTATAAAAAAACATATTAGACAAGATAGACCTGCATAAGACAACGATGTTAGAACATAAAAATCCATCACATCACAGGGTTAGAACATATAAAAACACATACACATAGGACCACACAAAAAACTAAAGGATTTGAGTTAGCAAAGTGAAAGAGACCTCAATGTAAAAGGTTGTCTTAGTACTATGCGTCCTCCCCAAATTAAAAACAATAACGTGCATAGCAGAATTCTAAAACAAAGAGAAGAAGGTAAGGATTGGTTGCTTCAAGAGAAGAATGCACCCAAAATTCAAGGATGCAACCAATGTTGAAGAGAGAAAGAGAATATACCCAAGATAAAGAAGATGCGGTTCTCAATCTATTATACACAATTGAGAAGAGAAGAGAGAAGGCTCAAGAGGGAGCAAGAAGGAACTAGAAAGGAATGGAGATTCTAAGAGAGATGGATCCATAGGTCCTCATACCCAAAGAGAGTTGAACAAATGCACCATAGATAAGCAAACCTATTGAAGGTGAACCAAATGATCTTTAGGTACTCTCTCCTACAAAGTTGAACAAACTGCACTAGAGACCCACAAAACAATAGTGAATAGATCCCACAGGATGGAAGTGCTTTACAAGTCCTCAAACTTGCAAAGAAGGGAATCCTAGGTACTCTCTCCTAAGAGAAACCTGATGTAGGGGACTCCATAGAGTTGGACTAGGTCCTCACAAGTTATCAGTCCTGCAAGGTTATTTGAAAAGAAACTTCACAGATGCACTTGTAAAGCAACATGATAAGCCATAAAATAAACATGTTAGGCGAGCTTGATACAAAGGATCTCTATAGGTTATCGGTCCTACAGAGCAAGATTGATTAGATAAGCCTATGGCTACCACAAGCTACATTACAAGAGAGTCACATAAAAGATAGGTCTAGTTAGGTTTCCGCCAAGCTAGACTCCAATGAATTCATTTGAAAGAAAACCTTTCAAAGGGGGTCCCTCAAGAACCCTTAAAAGAAAAGGGGTCCACTCAAGGGACACTTTGATTGAAAGATAGAGAGAAGAGAGGGGGTCCTTATAAGGATGCACATCTCCAAAAAAAATTATCATTGTCCCCAACATGCAGGGGAGGAGAACCACACAAGATACTTAGAACATATAGGATAGAGGTAGACCTTGATATCACTTGTCATTTGAAGAAAAGATAGGTGAATCAGAGAATAAATGAGTGATGACACCTGAATCAAGAAGTTGTATTTTATCCTTCAAGGCCTTATATTCACTAGGGGAATGGCTAGGAACTCGATGGTATGCACAAAAAGATTGTTTCTCTTTATCATGCATATGAGATTTCTTACAAGTAATCAAGTGATCTTTGAGAAGCCTCAACAAAATATGCTCTTGCTTAGATAAAGAATGAGTAGGAAGCAAACCGTTCTCTTGTGGAGAAAGACTCGACTGCTCACAAGAAGAAGACATGAAGATAGGAGATACTGAAGAATGAATCAATCCAAAAGAATTAGGTTGAGTAGAATTCATGTCATTCAACCATGGTTTCCATTTAGATTGTTCATTCAAGCAACCAAGCCCCAAATTACACTTACAAGGTGCACATTCTATAGGGACTTGAATGCGTTGTTTGTTATGCCCACAACCTTTACACCCATAACCATATTTAGAGGAAAGCTTAAATCTAGGGCCATAACATGTTTTTAAATCTTGAGAAGGAGGGGGATCTTCATAAACAACATTATTCCAACAATGGGGATTATCTGTAATGCCCCGCCGTGCGAACCCCAAAGAACAATTAAACAATAATCTCAACAATTTTTTTTTTTTAAAGATAACATGTAATACACATTAAGTCATGGCATGAATTTCATTAAAGTAAGTTCACTAACACATACATCCTTTGGGGTACACGAGGAGTCATTACGCAACTTAGATCCACACAACGACAATAAGGAATGAAAACCAAAGATATAATCCATAACAAACAAATATAACACATACATGATAATCATTGATAAGGAAATCATCTATATACATAAATGCAACATATGCATGATTAACTTAACACATTGAGTAACAACTGCCATGGCCAATAATCACATCGAGTTTAACATTTCATTATAGTACAATGCTCTAGAGATACAATGATACAAGAGTGTTTCCAATCATGAACGGAAACCATACAACAAGGACCATGATACAAATGAATAGATGAATACACAATATCATAACTGGCTCCAAGACAGATACAACTCTGGAGTCGTTGCAATAGCACCAATCCGCACCTCTCGATCCTCGACTGGGGACCCAATGGGGTGCTTAGCACGTTCCACCCGACCATGTGAGTCCGAAGACCCACCCCCCGTGCTAAGGAGCTGACAAGAAAAAGGCCTCAACCAAGAACATCCAAACACAGAACCACAAAACTCAACATCATAAAAATCAAGGATCACAATGACATAATCAACAATATCCAAGAGTCAACATAATAACTTTAAAATCATAAATTTCATCACATAAATCCAAGCAATGACCAGTAACCAAGGATGATTATGAAACACTTCCAAATCAAACTAAAATAATAAACATAATACAATTCCAAATTGCAATAATACAATAACATCATATCACAGTATCATAAAAATACAAGATCGTAAATCAAATATAAATGAGATCATACAAGACCACAAAGTATACTAAAGATGTATCAAGGAAATAATCACAACTCAATATAAATCCATCTATCAACAATTTAAACCAACTCCCACAACCTACTTCCAGAGGAACACAATAAAGTAAAACACATGGGCAACTAGGGAAGAGTGTCATCGCATAGCCTACATGGGTTATCCTGGCCCTTCCTCCAAACTAATGTGCCAGCCCCCATCTATGGATATCCTGGCCCTTCCTCCTACTTGAGGCGCCGACACCATAGGGTAGCTCATGCGGAGCCGTAGACCTCTCGTGAGGATGAGGTTATGACCTTGCCAACCACAGCCTTCTCAGCCTTCCATTAGTCTGTGAAAGCACTAATGAAGACGAGGCATCCATTTTTTTTAATCTTGTACTGATATTACTACCCAACCCTCCTAAGTTAATTATTAGATTTTCACTTACTTGCTAACTCACTCATGGGTTATCCTGTGCCCTTCCCCTTAAACGGGGCGCCAGCTCCCACGAGGAGCCACTCTCCCTAGAGACCCAACAACATCAAAACCAAGAAACCAAGAAACCAAGGGTTGTACCATCAAAATAAGAATATTAGTTCTCAACTAAGAAGCATGCGAGGCATTACCCATCTCGCTATAAATACAATATCCAAGTCTCAACAATTCCCGTACAACCCTTTTAAAATCATGAAACCAAAGCACTTGCCAAATCAAGGGCACATAAAGAGAGAGAACATCAATTATCAATCATCTCAAGCCTCTAGAAGCTAAAAGAATGAAAACCCACAAACAAGGGTAAAATGAAGCAACATGAGTATTTCTCCAATAATTCCAACAGAAGGATAAAATTTCCTCAAATATGAGATTAACTCAGAAAGGCCATAAAAAAGGAAGAATCATCAAGACCCAACCACAATTCAACAATGGTGTCACCTCAAAAAGGGAATCATAGAAGAAAATCAACCTTTAATTCAACAAAAATCACTTAATAAAACCCAAAAGCCACCAACTAGGTATTCCATGGGAGACCTCAATTTTCTCCTCACAAGAACCCCCTTATAGTGGTATGCAAATCACCTTCATAAAATTAGCAACATAGCAATGACAACAATTATCTATTCACATTTCCAAATAAAAGAAACCAACCTACTTAATGACCAAAACAATTACCATCTCAAGATTCTAAATAAGTATCCATATAAGGACAACATTTATTAGAGACTCGGGTTGTCATAAAGTTATCCCCTAATCAAAAATCCAAAAGAAATAATTAAAAGGAAGTCTCAATTCAAGAACCATTTATTTCAACGTTAGTGAAAATTTATAAAACTACCAAAATGAAGACAAATAGAGTTTACTACAATACTTAACCATGATGATTAATTCTAACATACACAATTCCTCAATTAAAGAGTTAATACCACCACCAATTGTAAGATTTCCAAATGCATCCATAAAACTAACTCTCTAATGATCCCAAGGAAACAATATATTGTTTCCCCTCTAAAAATTACCCCCTTGATGTAATCACAAGATTAAATAACTAACAAAATGCAACTTATGTCCCAACCACAAATACTTTTTTTTTAAGACTACTATTTTAATATAACAACTATCAAGTGTAGACTCCTTAATAAAGTATTGGACTAATATAATACAAACATTCAAGGGTATATTTAACCACTAACAATAAAAGAAACATTCTATATATCTTATCCAAAATAAACTCATTTAATTGAAAAGAGCCTAAAGCTATCCAGATGTGTATTTATACATAAAAAATTCTCCTTTAATTTAAGCATTATTTCAACGTTCTTATCACTTATTTTAACATATCCACTTAATTTAATTAAGAGAGTATTTACTACAAACAATTATATTTAAAATAACTATATCATTTATAAGATAACCATCTCTATCGACTGTTTACTACGAATCCTAATTATAACTTTAAAATGTACTACTAAGATGACAATTCTATAAAATTACAACCTTATTATAATACTAAAGTG
Source organism: Sequoia sempervirens (assembly GCA_007258455.2). Lineage (NCBI taxonomy): Eukaryota > Viridiplantae > Streptophyta > Pinopsida > Cupressales > Cupressaceae > Sequoia > Sequoia sempervirens. The sequence continues at coordinate 306,119,254 of VDFB02353493.1, read as the reverse complement.
ACGTACTAATGAATTATTTCACATAGTAGTTTTGATAAATCATTATCATTCACAGACTCATTAGTTAACAAAAAGGTAATTAAAACCATTTAACATTTAATCAGTATCATTTAAATTAATTGACCTATGAACCTGGTATTTATCCTCACTTAAAAATAACTTTATCATTTAACCTTCAAGTAAAAGAAACTATGTAAATGTAGAATCACTTATCTCCTTTAACGAACCCTAAATCTTAATTAACCATATAAATCAATTTACTTTAACTAAATACATAGTTCATTTATCTACAACAAAATTAAATACCTATTTTAATAATATTTATTCCATTAAAATCCTTTATTAAATAATATTTTATTAAATAACCTATCGAAATAACCATTTTCACTTTAATTATTTACCCAATTCATTTTTCTAAAGCGAATTAAATACTTTATTTACTAATCAACTATCTAATTAAAATTCTTTATAACATTTTCTCAATCTCCAATTTTGAGCCATATCTATTATCTTAGCTGGGTGGATAATAATAAATTATTATGCGGACAATGATATATATCAAGACGTCAAGATATGTTGAAAAGATATCCAAAGGTTAACCATCCTCTAATCTACATTTATGTTTATATTCTTGATGTTGTCGCTAAACTAAGTGAATATAGCTACAACAAAGATAGGTTGATTAATAAAATCAGAGAGATCATTTAAAACTTTAAACTTTCTATTATGTTCATGTACACGGCTAAGATAGTTTGACAAATGAAATCAGAGAAATTATTTAATTTACTACACCTATGCAAATCTAAACTTTGCAGTTGGGACAATTTCCAAAGGTTTCAGGGAGACCCTTTAATTTTGCACAATGCCTCTACTCTCAATGGCGTGACAGTAACAGGTTGCCAAGTATATCAGAAAATGAATTTTAGACGTTGCAGCTGAGATGGGTCGCCAATGGTTTCAGGGAGGTTATTTAAATTTGTATACTCTCCTAAGTATAAATGCTACAGCGGTGATAGGTTTCCAGTGGTATCAAAGAGATTATATAAATTTAGATTACCAGACTATGCGAAGGAGCTCATCTAAACACTGTATCCAGTAACATCAATTTCTCTTAGCTTCGACTGAATGGAGGTAATTGGCAAAGGCTTGAAACATTGCACAGACCAAGAGAATTAAATAATCTGCTCATTGGTCCTCAATTTCTTCACTTGAACAATCTGCTCATTGACGGCATCAGAGAAGACACACGAACCAAGCTTCCCCAAAGTTTGAGATGGTTATGGTTGCAAAAATGTGAGAAGCCATTTTCCTTCAGTTTTGACAGGTTGACAAGTATATAAGAAAGTGAATACAGGAATCTGGAAATATCGCCATCTACTTGCATTATTGTCAAATCTCAAATGTTATCAGCAAGGCTGAAGGGAAAGAGAAAGGTGAGGTGCAAATACGAGACTCAAGAGCAGGAGAATAATGTACAACTTTTCCCTTTTTTTGAACTTTACACATTTATGTTTGGCAGCAAGTTTTTTTTCAGAGATGCGCTCAAGTTTGAAGTTTGAAAATTAACCTTCACCACTATGGATAATAGTTATTTCCAAGGGCAACCACTACGGTAGATTGCCAGCAAAAACAAGCAGGTTATTTAAACTTTTAAATTCCCTATCTGTTCAGGTGCGTGACTGTTATAGGCTGCCAAGAAATCAGAGAGTTTATTTAAATCTATACACCCTACTATGCTCAAATGTGCCGCTGTGACAGGATCCGAGTATTGTAATCTTCTGTTAGCTAAGTTTAAATGTTTGCAAATCTTACGTTCTAGGATCAAGAAATCTAAGGGTTACTTCTTTTAATATGAAATTATAAATATAAATTATGTAAATGGAATCTTCCATAGGCAGCGCTATTTAGAATGAAGAAAATGAAATGAATTTTGCAAGGAAGTTCTCAAAATCTTTGAATTAATGAAGAGCTCCAGAACACATCCTATCATTGTAAGCTTGGCTAGTGTTCCATATGCACACCGTTACGTAGATTTAGATGATGAAGGCTACATGAGCATACCTGGAGTCGTCAAAAAAAGAAACACGATTGGGGAAAGACCTTTGTTCTGCTGTAATTCCCTTCTCTCTTGTCCATTCGACCCCCTTCCACATATGCTTCCCTCCATAAGAATGTAATTCCCCCCCTTGAGTTGTCTCTTCCATTCTTATTTATGAGTTTCAATGATTGAAATCTTTGCCTGGAAGGTGGTGAGACAGAGGAAGATAAAACATATACCATCTTTGCAGCTTTTCTTGCCCTTTCCTCTTCCCAAAATCTGATGCTTTATTATTATTTATTTATTTAGCAATAAACAATTCTTTTCCTTGCTTTAATCCTTATTCAAACTTGAGTTCAAATTTTTAAATATCTCATCTATGTTAATTCTTAATTTTAAATTTCTTAATTAAATTCACTCAATAATTATTTTTATTAAATTCATTTAGTTACAATTTCTTTCATCTTGAAATAAGAAATTTTCAATGATAATACAATTAACATTTATTATTAAATCTAGCTCTTTATTTGATCCCAAACCAAATCAAGTGACCTTAAAAATTAGATTAATTTGATAAATTACTTCTAGTCATAAGGTTAGTGATATTGTCTAATATAAAAATCAAATTAAATGATGCAATCCAAAAGCCCTCATGACCTAGCAAATTAACAACCACAAGTAACAAGCGAAAATGACATGGCCACCAAACAACCAACTTCCTAAATTCCAAGAATGACCAAAACGGAGGGGTATTACATTATCCTCCTCTACAAGATTGCTATCAACATTCTTGAAAGGATTACCACCATTATCCACTTTAACTAAAGTGTGATCATCTTCCTCAAAAGGAGGATCAACACTAAGAACATTACAATTGTTGCTCACATTACCCTATGCTATAGAAGAGTAACCATCTTCAATAGTAGGTTTGGATTATGTTATCAAAAATTTTAAGTGGATCGGGTTGACTTTATATTCTCCACTAAAGGATTCTATAAATTTTAGAGAACCCCATTCATCACCAAGACATGCATTTTCTTGAGAAGAGGTAGGAGGAGTAGAATTAGAATTTCTTGCTTCAAAAGAATCTTCTTCAAGGACATCTATCTCAAGAGTACCCTTTGTAGTAGGTATTGCTAGAGTAGACATCAACACATTGGAAGTTACTGAAGGGATAAGAGTAGGCACAACTGAAACCTGACTAACAATTACCATCTCACATAAGTGCATAGTCTCATGTTTAGCCCTAACTGTGACCACTCAACTATTACAAATGAACTTAATAGATTTATGCAAGGTAGATGAGAGTGCACCAATAGCATGAATCCATAGTCTACCAAGAAGAATTCTATATGGTAATTTTTATGACATACCATATACAAGGGTGGGTACAATAATGGGTCCCAACCTCAAAAGCAAGACTATCGTGCCTGGGGCTTATCGACCAATGTTATCAAACCCACAAATGTCAATAGAAGAAGCATTAAGAGAAGACAAATCAATATTAATCTTAGGTGATAGGTCAATGCTACATACATTGAACATTGAACCAACATCAATGAGAGTACGTCTAATGTTGATATTATTAATGTTAATTATAATCATCAAAGGGTTTACTTGTTTTTGCACACCCAGATGCAAAGATCTTGTGGATAAAACATGATATTTGATGAATCTACATGAATATGAGCCATCAATGCATTAAAATTAATCATCCTAGTAGAGGAAAGAAAGATGATCTTTGGCAAGGCTTCTTGGAGCATAACTTGATAAATCGGAGCAGATTGTAGCAAGTCCCATAGTGAGATCTTGGTCGGAGTAACATGGAGTTTCTTGATAAGATCTTAATCACTAGGTGCTTTAGTTGTAGGTTTGGGAGCTAAAGGAAGACTTGGATTTCTATTCCTTCTATTCTTATAAGTATGAGCTACCATTCTGTAAGAGGGAGCCATAGAAAGATAAAGAGAATCACTATCAAATGGGACACTGCCAATAGAACAAATCCTTTTAGGAGGACTAGTTAGAGTTAAATAAATTATCATTCTCATAGGCCTTTGAGGGGAAACAGAGGCATAGATTACATTTACATAATCATCACAACTAGTGGAAGAATCATTTGAAGAAATATGCTCAACATTTATCCTTGGAGGATCTGATGTGAGAGGAGCTTCATCATTCACTAAGGAAAAGTATCTAGAAGAGAGTGCATTGGAATGAAGAGAGGGTAGAGTAGTGTTAAGAAAGGTATCAATGATTTCATCCTCTTGTGCCAAAATATCCTTAGAAGGAATCTCAAGAGAAGGATCAAAGATACAAAGTGATGTGGAGAAATCCAAGTCACTATCATATGCATGAAATTGATCATTAACATTTTGAATATATAATTAGATAATGAAATCATGAAAGAAGATATTAAAATAATTTTAAAAATATTAAAATAAACAATGAGTAAACAAGCTAGCTTATTTGGAGTAGTCCAGGGGTGACAAAACCGAGAAAAATAAAAAATCCAAAATTTTTGATTTTTTTTGTATTTTCTAGGTTGTAGTAATTTGCATTTTTGAAGGTCTTTGGAGCAAAATTTGGTGTCGAAACTTGCATTGGTCCCTAAAATTTAGCTATCAAAACCACAGTATTTTAGGGACTAAACAATTCCTCTTCAATATATTTCCAATAGTGTAAATGGTTCTAAATTCTTAGCACCAAGTCAAAAGTTATGACCGCTCCAAGTTGTGGTAAATAAATTCCTATTTTTTTGAAAAATATTGTGGTTCACGTCAGGTTCACCAAAATGTAGAGAAGGGGGATTCACTACTCATGAGTCTATTTATTCTCAAGAGATTCCTAATGGACAAACTACCCTAAACTATCTCAAGGAACAACATGAAAGTTTCAGAATACAAAAGAGTAGGTCACAAAGGTTTTCTAGAGAAATTGATGCACAATAAGGATGAAAGTGTGGCGTGAACTAGTATCCCAAAGGCACACTAGCATATCGTGTAGACTAGAAAGCGAGAATATCACATAAATCAGTTAAATGACCAATAACAATTAGATTGCTAAGAACTTACAAAATGCGAGAATGTGATAGCAAGTAATAGAACTAAAATAAACTGAAGTACAAATGATAAAGTAAGAGAATAAAGGATAGGAACTTGTCACAACAACCCAAGTAATGAATCCTTCAACAAATGAATGTTTTCAATACCTACATGCATATGATCTCAAGAAAATGTTGTGGTTGTATAGGGGTTTGCCTCAGTCAAACCCCCATTTTGGTGTTTCCACCTCCACAGATAGCCAAATAGATAGAGAAAGTGAATCAAGTAAGAAAATATGGAGTGATTAAAGCAATCCCCACTCAAGGAGGAGAACTTGTATAATTAGATAAAGATGTAATTGATAGGGGATAGTGAGAAATCCCAAGATTCTCAAAGGTGTAAGGCATGAGGTAGATATCACATGCAAGGCTTAGGAAGCCAATGAGGGAAACAAAGAGAGTTGCAAGAGCCAAGAGTGTTGCAAAGGTTGTTATGACAGGTTTACAAAATGTTGTAGTGAATTGTGAAAGCTTGAGGCTATTGTAATAAATAAGGGAGCTATGCAAGCAAGAGCAAGAGGGGAGAATTTTTTAGTGAGAAGCCAAGAGGAGAAGCCTAGAAAGAGAAGAAGACCAAATGAGTTGAAAAGACATCTTTTAAAGAGGGAAATGAAGCTTCTTGAGTATTTATAAGGTGTCTTGAGCCGTTACCATTGACAAAAGGAGATGAAAAGTGGAAGAATGCTCATAAGTGATCAATTGAATGTTGAAACATTAGAGGACGCTAGTACATGCACAAATGTTTGTGTGACATGCTAGTGTCTAGACACATCATGCTACAAAACGACATGAACGTGAAAAGAACAAGGTTCAATGCAAAGCTAATGTGCAAAGGCAGTTGTTGAAAAGGGGTCTTGAGCATCTTGATAGGGGAAATTTTTTTATGTAGGAGATAAAATGGACTACACAAGTTCTAAGAGACTAGACACTAAAGTGGATACGAGAATGTATGTGAAATTGTGAGGGGTGTAATTTTAGGACATTACAATCACAAAAATAAATACTTCTTTCTCAAGCTATTTCTTTGTCGCATTAGCCTTGTGGTTAAGTGGTTAATGTGTCACATTAACAACTTGTGTATCTTTGAAATACATCATGATTATTGGAGAGGGACAAATAAAAATAAATAGAATTTTTTTATCATTATTTCTATATGAATATTACAAATCCCTATAATAAAATTTAATAGGTATTAAACTTTGTAAACATAAAACCTCTAAATTAAAATTTACATATAGTACTTTTGTATATTTAAATCCAACTGATAATACCATGGTTAATGGTTGAGTGTTAGATTATCATTATACATTTTTAGTCTAAGATACCCTATTTAGAGAAAAAGAAAAACAAGCGTTCTTAGAATAAATAATTGGTCAATTAGAGGGTTTCAAGATTGTTTGACAACCTATTTTCTAAAATAAATCAATTTTCCTACATATTAAAACCTACTTACTTTTGTAACATTTATTTTAATAAAAATAAAGGTAATTGAGAGAAACTAGTTGTCACAATCAAGTTAGACTTAATAATCTAAACATATGTTTTATTCTCTATAAATTTAAACATAATAATTTAATATATTTAAATCTAACTATAAATGATAAGCCTAAATGTAAAGCATTAGATTATCTTTATGTATTTTTAGTTTAAGATACCCTCTTTAGCGCGAAAAAAAGAATAGAAAAAGAAAAAGAAGCCTTCCTCCAATAAGTAATATGTTTCAAGTTCGTTTGAAAACCTATTTTATGAAATAAATCAATTCATTTGTATATTTAAAACTAACTTACATTTGCAATGTTTGCTTTAAATGAAATGAAAGGTAATTGAGAGCAATTCATTGTGCTTATCAACTGGGACTTAATAATATGAACATATTTGGCATTCATGCCTTGTGTCAGTCATTCTTGCGTGAGATCCACTCCCTCATCAGTTTAGTGTCGTCGTGGGCCTTGTGTGTGGGCCTTGTGCCCCTACCAGGCTACCATGCTCGCAAGAGTGATTGTTACTTGCATTCATGCCAATGAGGAGGTCCCCCATTTGTGACCTCCCCTGGATTGGGCCAGGCTAAAAATTCTTAAAGTAGCACAATATATATATATATATAAACTTAAACATAATACTTTTGTAAGATTAAATCTAATTAAATCTATTATCATTATATATTTTTATGTTTTACATACCAGAAAAAAATGGAAAAAAAAACCTTAAAATAAATAATATTTTAGGCAAAGGATTTCAACATTGCTTGATAATCTATTTTCTAAAACAAGTGAATTGACTTGCATACTTAAAACTAATTTACATTTATAATTTTCTTTTAATAAAAAATAAAATAATTGAAAGCAACTGTTTGTTACAATCAAGGTAGACTTAATAATATGAACATATATTTTATTCTATAAATTATTATATTATACATTCTAACAATGGTACTGAGATCTAACGTGCTGCATAAGTTAACAATAGAGTTATAGATTTTATATATTCTTACAATCTGACTAGAAATAGAGCCTAACCAAAGGCTAGACTGTTAAAATATATCTATAATCTATGAACTATGCAGATATATCTATTAAAACTATTTTACTAAAGAATATCATTTCCGGCATGCAAGGTGACTTTGAGGCCATACTTCATGAATAGAGTAAGCCCAAGCTTAGGCTTCACTTGATGACCAGCTTCAACTTTTACTCGATACCATACAAGGATATTGGAAACTATGAATATCATACTCTGATAGGAAACATCTTTCCCAAGGCATATCTTAGGACCTGCACTAAACATAGGATACTTGTATTCGCTCTCCTTCATACACACACCCTTTTCAGTAATCCATCTCTCAGGCTTGAATTCAAGGGAATCCTTTCCCCATATATTTTCCATTCTATTAGTGGCATAAATGAATAGTAGAAGCTTTGAGCCTTTCTTAACTTGAGTTCCATCTGGTAGAACGTTGTCAATTGTTGCTTCTTTGAAAAGCAATGGAACTGGAGGGTAAAGCCTCATAGATTCAAACAAAGCAGCCTGCAAATAATTCATACCTCACAATTCTTCCCAACAAAAAATCCCCACCTTATCATATTCATTATTATCACTGCTCAAATGTTTTGAATTCAAAATCTAGGAAAGCTCAGAGACTATGTTTTCCTCCACACGTGGATGCATGCTTAAAACCCAAAAGAACCATGACATTTCCAGTGATGTAGTATCTTTACCCACAAGGAATATGCTCATGGTTAATCCCTACAATTTCAAAAATGTTATTAACCTATCTATAGAAGTTAAAAAATACTTAAAATAATACATAAACAACATTTCATACAACTCTGACCATTTTTTATCCAATTTTGTATGTTTATTTAAATTGACGTTTCAAATCATCATCAGAAAATGAAAAATCTTTTCTGCGCAATTCATTTTGCACTATCAATCTCAATAACTACGTTCAACAATACATAAATGACTTCCATTAAATGTACATACTTGCAACAAATGTTGAGAAGGAGAGCATCCTTGTTCTCTTTCCAATCTGCTAAAGGTGGATAATAGGTCACCCTGCAATTCACTCCTTTCCTCCAGCTCCTTCACTTTATTCTTCACCATCTCTGCTACAGAGTCTTGTACTATTGCTTGAGCTGTGTTCAACCTCTTCTCAAAACCCAAGTTGAGAAACCTCATAGCCTTCCATATAAATGAAGGGGAGAGCAAACGATAAATGCAACATTCAATAGATTCATCAAAGGCCGAAGCAAAAGTTTCACTTCCTACTTCCCTCCCTAAAATAGCCATATGGATATTATCCATACTCAACTGAAGGAGTACATGGTGTAGATCAACTGAAGCTTCTTCCTTTTTAACTTCTTCAAGAAGTGGCAAAAATTTCTGCTGTAGAGATTTTTGTACCTGACTTAAATACCTTTCTCTGAATTTGCTACTGCTTAATGCCATTACGGTGGGATTTCGCTGGTGCTTCCATAGTTCATCATCTGAGTTAAATAAACCATGCCCAAACATGTCAAAAAATGCCTCTCTAAAGCAGGGACCTTTAGGGAAGTTGCTTAAATCAGCCTTTAGAATATACTCTAAATTAACAGGACTAGATGTGACTACTTCAAACAGATTGCTTCCGCACAACCAGGGGTGATAGTGGGCAGAGGCAAATAAATTAAAAGGAAAAATAAAATATCCGTGCTGCTACACAATAACCAAATGCTTGATTCACATTGTTTGAGTAAAAAAAAATTACATGAGTTCTTTATATAGAGGACTTTAGATACATTTAGAAAAATCTAGAATATAGGCCGACATATTATTTTTATTATTTTACCTTGGCTAACATAAAATAAGTTTCTAGAATTTACCTAACCCTAGACTTCTAGAATTACTCTAACCCTAGCCGACATAAAAGTAAAAATATAAAAAATAAAAAATAAAAAACTTAACCTACAGCGGGTAGAAATTACCAAAATATTTTAACACTCCCCCCTAATTTCTACCACAAACTATATCAATATTTACAATGCCCAAAACTCCTCTCAAAAATTCAAATTGCTCTTGTGCTAAAGCCTTTGTAAATATGTCTGAAAATTGTTCTTTAGATCTGCAATGCTGTAGATTGATTTCTCCATTGTTCACTAACTCTCGAATAAAGTGATATCTAGTATCAATGTGTTTTGTCCTCTTGTGAAAAACATGATTCCTTGACAGTGCAATGGTGGACTTGTTGTCACAATAGATTATACTTGGCTCCTCTTGTTCATGTAGTAGATCCTTCAAGACTCTTCTCATCCACATTGCTTGACATGCTGTTGATGTTACTGCTACATATTATGTTTCTGCTAATGAAATTGTCATTATAGGTTGCTTCTTTGATGCCCATGCTACAACACCTATTCCAAGATGAAATGCATATCCAGATGTACTTTTTCTATCATCAATACTACCTAAAAAGTCACTATCTGTATACCCCACCAATTGAAATTTATTTGAAGTAGAATATAATATGCCATGATTCATAGTTCCTGCAATGTACCTCAATAATCTTTTTCCTGTTTGCCATTGTGAGTTCTTTGGTGAATCCATCAATCTTGAAATCAAACTTACTTCATACATTATATCTGGTCTAGTTGTTGTGAGATACATCAAACTACCAACCAATTTTCTAAATATAGTTGAATCAAAATCAATCTCATTATCTTCTTTGCTTAGTTTTGTGCCTATTGCCATAGGTGTAGAAACTGGACTACAATTTATCATTCTAAACCTTCTCAAAACATCTTTAGCATATTTACTTTGACAAATAAAAATTCCCTTATCATTTTGTGTTACTTCAATGCCAAGAAAATATTTCATTAGTCCCAAATCAGTCATCTCAAATTCCTTCTTCATTTCTGATTTAAACATATCAATAAAAAGATTACCTATAAAAATCAAATCAACATACAAGCAAACAATTAAAATATGACCTTGCTCATTGACTTTGGTGTATAGAGTAGGCTCACTAGTACTTCTGTTGAATCTATTGCTTATCATGTATGAATCTATCCTATTGTACCATGCTCTTGGTGCTTGCTTCAATCCATAGAGTGCCTTCTTTAACCTGTAAACTTTGTCTTCATAACCTTTTATTTCATATACTGGTGGCTGCTGCACATAAACCTCTTCTTCTAAATATCCATTCAAGAAGGCTAATTTAACATCCATTTGATAAACCTTCCAATCATTTTGAGCTGCAATAGTTAGTACCATTCTAACAGTGTCAAGTCTTGCTACAGGTGCAAATGTTTCATTATAATCAACTCCATATTCTTGAGAAAATCGTTTAGCTACTAGTCTTGCCTTATATTTGTCAATTTCTCCATTTGCATTATACTTAGTTTTATAAACCCATTTTACACCAATGCAATCTTTTACCTTAGGCAAATCAACTAAATACCATGTATCATTCTTCTCAATGGATTCCATTTCATCATTCATTGCATTAATGAAATATTCTTCCTTAATTGCATCTTCAAAATAAATAGGATCTTGAGCAAATAAAGCAAAGTTTGATTGCAAATCTATCTTATCTCCTTGATCATAAATTTTTTGCAAACTTCTAGATTTCTTTCTTTTAAGCTTTGATCTTAATGATGCAAGTGTAGGATTTGAATCATCACTTACTTGTGGACTTGATGATTGTCCTTGCTCAACTTCCCTTTGTGTGTTATCTTCTTGTGGACTTCTTGATGGCATTCGTCCTTGTTCATATGATTGATCTCCTTGGTTTTCTTGATCTTTTTCTTTTTGTTCATTATATGGCAATGCTACAACACCTATAATTGTTTTTTCTATGTTTCCATCCCAAGATTCTTCCTCTTTGAACACAACATCTCTACTTACAATGACTTTCTTGGTAATAGGATTAAACAACTTATATGCCTTATATTGTTCATCATAACCAATAAAAATGCATTTTTCACTTTTATCATCCAACTTACTTCTTGTTTCCTTAGGCACATGTGCAAATGCAATACAACCAAATATTCTGAAATGAGAAACACCATGATGCTTACCACTCCATGCTTCTTTTGGAATCTTGTCCCTTACAATATTTGTTGGACTCCTGTTCAATATATAAACTGTGCAAGCTAATACTTCAGCCCAATACTCATTAGGTAGATTCTTGCCTTTCAACATGCTCCTTGCCATTTCCATTATTGTTCGATTCTTTCTTTCTGCAACACCATTTTGCTAAGGTGTGTAACTTGTAGTAAACTACTTTATTCCATGATACCTGCAATAATCCAAAAATTCATTTGACTTGAATTCTCCTCCTCTATCTAATCTCAATACCTTGATGGGTAGGCCACTTTGTTTCTCAACCAATGCTTTGAATTCCTTGAACTTTCCAAATGCCTCAGATTTATATTTCAGAAAATAAACCCATGTTTTTCTACTAAAATCATCAATGAATGTTAGAAAATAAATGCTCCCCCCTAAAGATGGTGTTTGCATTGGACCACATATATTAGTATGCACAATTTCTAAAGGTGCCCATGCTCTATATGATATTCCCTTTGGAAAAAATTTTCTATGATGCTTAGCCAAAATACAACTTTCACATGAACTTAATGGTGCTTCAATAGGGGGTAAGCCTCTTACCATTTATTTCCTTTTCAATAAACACAATCCTTTGAAGTTAAGATGACCATACCTCAAGTGCCATATCCATGCTTGATCTTGACTTGATGCCTTGAAACTTGCTTCAATATTCTCCATTAATTCATTCTTCATTTGAAGTGGGAACATTCTATTATTTGTCATTTCAACCTTTGCAATCACCTTATTACTAGGAGGAATATCAAATATAGTGCACACATTATTTTCAAAAACAACTCTATAACCCTTTTGAGAAAGTTGTCCCACACTTATGAGATTATACTTCAAACTAGGTACAAAATAAACATCAAGAATGGACTTCTTACCAAGCTTTGTCATCACATTAATTGCACCTTTACCCATGACTACAACTATATTATCATTCCCCAATTTAATTTATGATTTTATTGAAGTATCCAAACTTTCAAACAAGTCTTTATTTCCTGTCATATGGTTACTGCAACCACTATCTACAAACTAAATGTTACTTGAACTTTCTTGAGCTACATGACAACTAATGAACAATGTCTCAGAACTACTCTCAAAAAAATTTGTAGTTTGCTTTCCCATATCAGCTTGCTTCTTTCGACATTCATTTGCAATATGACCATACTTCTTGCAATAGTAACATTGAACATTCGATTTGTCATACCTTTGTGATGCTTGATTGTTATTGCGTCCCCTTGAATTGAACCTTTGATTTCTCCATCCTCCTGGATCTGGACTCTTCCTTTCTTCTCTTTGAAAATTGCTTCTTCCTCTTCCTCTTCCTCTTCCTCTTCCTCTGAATCCTAGATTTCCTCTTTGTCTTCCTCTGCCAAATGTCATTTGTGCTTTGAATGCACTCTCCAATGAGGTATTATTATTCCTGTTCAATCTCAACTCATTTTTTAAAGTACCAAACAACCATCTATTGAATATGTTGACAAATTCTTAGTTTCCTCAATTGGCACAACAATAATATTAAATTTAGTAGGCATACTTCTTAAGATCTTTTCTACAACTTTTTGATCTGTTAGTTCATCACCATTCATCCTTATTTGATTAACCAAATTCATAACATGATTTTCAAATTGATCTATTGAATCAAAATCACTCATTTGCAAGTTTTCAAAATATTTCCCGAGTCTTTGCAATCTAGCAAGTTTTACCTTACTTGTACCTTGATATGTTGTTTCCAGAATATCCCATGCTTGCTTGGCTGTAGTGGTTGGCCTAATCCTTCCAATGACTGAATCATCCAATCCTTGTCCAATTATCTGCAAAGCCCTTTTATTATTTTTCCTATTTTCACTCGACTTATTTTTTGCATTAGTGCTCAAAGTAGACTCAACCTGTGGTTCTATATAACCATTTTGAACTATTTTTGATAAATCTTCAAAATTAACTATTAATTTCATTCTGTATGACCACGTATCATAATTTTTACCAGAAAATATTAGAATTTGAGTTTGCACACTACTTGACGCCATATTTTCAAATAATATCTGTAAACCCTAATTTTTTATTTTATTTTTTATGAATAATCTGCTATCAATATAAAAATACAATATATAATAAAACTGCAGCTTACTCAATTGATTGACTAATCAGCAACATTCTGGTCACCAAAGATAAACATGCAACTTCAACAATCCTCAAATTTGCTCTTCTTCTGCTAACATTCTGCTTCTTAACTTGGCTCTCATACCACTTTGATCATGGGCAGTGGCAAATAAATTAAATGGAAAAATAAAATATTTGTGTCGCTGCACAATAACCAAATGCTTGATTCACATTGCTTGAGTAAAAAAGATTTACATGAGTTCTTTATATAGAGGACTTTAAATACATTTAGAAAAATCTAGAATATAAGCCGACATATTATTTTTATTATTTTACCTTGGCTGACATAAAATAAGTTTCTAGAATTTACATAACCTTAGACTTCTAAAATTACTCTAACCTTAGCCGACATAAAAGTAAAAATTAAAAAAAAAAACTTAACCTAAGGGAGTAGAAATTCCCACAATATTTTAACAAGGGGCCTCTAACTACGAAAGTCCCACCATTCTCAAGTACCAATTTGGCCGCCTTCTCATAAATATTGCTTAAATGCCACACCAGCCACGGTATAATACCTACTACTGGCCAATTTAGCGGCCCTTTCCTGAAATACATTCCCATAATGCTCAGGACAATCACTACTACCATGGCCACCGTACTCATGCAATGTACCTCCATAGCTTGATTATCTTTATACAAATGTAGTGCAGAATAAACATACGAGCAAGAAGTGATTTGCTGAAAGATCACACTAAACAGATCATATTTGTAAGACGAGACACTTTAATGAAGTCAACTCAACTGTTGTAGCGATTTATTGGCAAAATTCCGTATTACCAAACCTATGAAAATAAAGGCGCTGAAAGAATTAATTTTAATGTTTTTCTTGCGCGAATAGTCGGTACCTTCTTGAAATAGTTGGCCTTTTGCTTTAAATAATTTTCCTGAAGTGGCAGTCCAAAGCTGGAAATTTATTGTAAACAATCCCTTCTACTAAACCCATCAGAAGTGTTGCTATTGATATGTATTCTCTCATCTCTTTCTAGTCTCGTTTTGCTGTTTGAGAGGTGGTTATGATTGTTGTTATTGTCATGTATTGTCTCAGCTCTCTGTAGTCTTGTTTTGCTATTTCACAGCTGACGATGATTGTTGGTATTGTCATTGTCATGTATTATCTCAGCCCTTTATAGTTTTGTTTTACTGTTTAATTATGATTGTTGGTATTGTCATTGTCATGTATTATCTCAGTCCTTTATAGTTTTGTTTTACTGTTTAACTGGTTATGATTGTTTTCTTGACAGTATTTTGATTGTCCATATTCATTGTATATATGGTCAATACACCAAACAAATAAATAAAAAAATAAAATAAAATTCCAAACCATCAAAATATATGGTCACTTTGTATAAGTGACTTTTTTTTTAAGTAGACCTTAATAATTGAATTGAAAGCCAATTTTTAAAGTGGGTGTTAGTAGTTGGATGTCTATTCAGAACAATTTTTTAAAAGATAAAGCTAATAATAGAATAGGTTTCTTGAAATATGTGGTCACTTAGTGAAAGCAATTTTTTTGAAGTAGAAGTTTGTAATTAGAAAATATATTATATGTTCATGTTTTGAATTGTTGTTTTGTGTGTATAAAATATGGTAGTTATTGTAATTTTTTGTTTATTTTATAGTTATGTTAATTCTAAAATAGATTTTAGCAATATTAAGTTTATATCTTGTTATTTTCAATAAATTTAATAAATACACACACATTAAACATATTAGATTTATTTGACTCTAACTCCAAAATAAACATAAATAGAAGTTTAAACTTTTTACTATAAATTTAATATATTTTCCCAAACTTGATAAATATATAAGGAATTCTATAAATAAATTTTAATGGGCTTCTTGAAGTTTTTGGTAGACCTCATCCTTCAAAGATTAGATCCCATCAACCTTAATATTATTCTATATACATACAAAAATAAAAATTATTATTCCTTTTTCAAAAGAGGAAATATTAAAAGAATGTATCTAATTTGTTATCTCTTATTAAAATTAATATTTTTAAGTAGATGTTATCTATATATATTATGTAACCATCAAACACATAATAAGGTGAAGAAATCCATTCTAATGATTTTGTTCAAGTATATGGTCATGTACTGAAAGTAGTTTAGATTACATAGATGTCAACATCTATGCCTTTATATAGCACATTGCAACATTATGGAAGTTAACAATTGAATAGGTTTCTTGAAATATGTGGTCACCTGATGGAAGATTTTTCTTAAATTTGAAGCTAACACTTGAATAGATGTCTTGAAATATGTGGTCACCTAGTGAAAGGATTTTTTTGAAGAACTTAATAGTTGAATAGGTTTCTTGAAATATATGGTTACCTGAATGCAATTTTTTGAGAAAAAATAAATAAATGAAGAATATATTATATATTAATTTTCTTTCAGTTATTCTTTATAATGTTCAATATTTTTTATTTATAGTGAAATTAATTTTAAATTATATTTTATTATATTTATAATTAAACATATGCACAAACATATGTATAAATATATGTTTACATACATACACACATATACACATATATGCGTACATTCATATATACTTATGCATGTATAGATATATGCATATACACATATACATACATATACATATACATATACTATTGCAAGTATGTGTAGTTTGTGTTGTCATTGATGTCAACAAATCAATGGTGTTGTTGCATTAATATCAAATTTGGTGATACTTTGATTAGTTGCTTTATGTTTCCATTAGTAGTATCACTGATGTCAACCTCTAGTGTTGATTTGATAAGTATATGGTTGAGTCGCTATGTTGTAGTTGGTTTGGTTGTGATGAGGAAGTGTTGAAGGTGATGAGAATGACATCTAGAAAATTCACTGCCAGCAATTCACTAATGGAAAATTCACCACCATGAAAAATTCACTTCAAGAAAATTCACCATCACCAATTCACCTCCACTAAAAATTAATCACAAAATTTTAATGCAAGGAATTTTCTACAGTAATGAATTGTTGGTGGTGAATTTTCCTATGGTGAATTGTTGGCAATGAATTTTCATTGACGAATTGCTTGTAGTGAATTTTCCTAGAGAAAATTAGAATGTGTTTTTGGTGCGTGATTTCCAAGTGCTTTTGAGAAAATTGTAATAAAGTAAGAAACAATGTGATGAAGAGATGTTTTGTGTGATAGAGTAGTTCTCTAGTTTGTCTTTACATTTTTTCTATGTTGAAAATGTGCTTGTGTAGTTCACATATGTTGTTTAGAGGTGTTATATCTAGATATTTTGGTTCCAAATCATTGTTCAGAGAAATTTGTGCTCACCAGTGTGTGAACTATGTACTATAGTAATGTTTGCGAGATATGGTTTTGCTCAACATTTCTCCATAGTTTGGTTTTTGGTCTTCTGGTTCTACAAGTGTGTATTCTTCATATCTATCATCAGCATGAGTTATTCAAATTTTGGTGATCCACAAGGTTTGATTCATGTGTTATATTGTGTCGAAAGTTATTTCAATATATAGGATTAGTATGTTCTTCAAGTTAAAGTTGTTATGAAGGATTTTTTTGGATTTTAGGGTGTTCTTGGAATATTCTAGTTTATGTTCAAGTAATTTTTGTTATTTTCATGTTGTATTTGGATCAAAAGAATCCTGTACATAAAATATTAATGGTCTTTACATAGGTTTGAATGACCTTGGGTGTTTACACTAATTGTGGATATTTTTTGTTGACTATGGAAATGTGATGTAGCATGTATGTATGTATTTGGGTTTGAGTTAAGATGTGGTTTGGTCCACCTTCATTCCTTTCCACTGCAGGAATGTTTTACTATGAACCTAATCTAAATTTGCATGGTTGAAGTGCATAGCTAGCCTTGTCAATTATTTTCAAGGTTGAAGATTCTATAAATAATTCTTAGGTTAATGAAGAATGGGGTGATCGTGTGTGTGATGCAAAGTGTAGAGTTGTGAAGTATGAAAGTGTGAAATGCAATGTAACATTTAATGTGTTAAATTATTAGAAGTAGTGAGCAAAAGGTGTTTGCATTCTTTAGAGAATTTTTGAATGTGTTGATGATGTGGTGGTGGATCTTTATGTTTCCTTGAGATGGATTTCTCATTATAACATTTTTCTTTCATCTTTTCTATAATCTGGCAGTGAACCTTTAGCAGTGAGCCCTTCTTTCTTCTATATAGTGATCCCTCTAATAGTGAACCTATTGTATTTGGTCTTGCAACTACTTTATATTGTGAGCTAATCCTTGTCACAGTTTTTCCCTTCTTGGGTTTTCCATGAAAATATGTTGTTCTATTGTGTATGGTTCTATTATGTTTTGGTTTTTGTTATTTCTTTACATGTTAAATGACTCTAATAGAATATAAGGCTAATAAGATTAATGAGGATATAAATTTTAATAAGGGTTTTGATGTTTTAATGTGCAGCTAATTTACTCCCACTCTCAGTGATCTTGTGTATTCAACAATTAGTATCAGAGCAAGGTTACTTGGAAGAAATCTTAACCACTTGAGGTAGATCTAGGATGACACACAAGAAGGAGGCTCCTTTTTTTGATGGAATTTATTATGCATTCTAGAAGACCAATATGGAAGGTTTCCTTGTTTCACTAGGTTTTAGAGTTTGTAAGTCTATTGAATTTGGATATACTATACCTACAAATGGTCTGAGCATTGTTGATGAAATCAAGGCTTATGATAACAATGGGAGAATAAGGTATGCTCTTTTGAGTGGTCTTTCCAATACTTAAATTGTGAAATTTATGAATCTTAAAACTGCTAATGAAATCTAGAAAAATATGTAAAGTGTTTATGAAGGAGTTGAAAAGGTTAAGCAAGATAAAATGTAAAATCTAAAGATCAAATTTGAAACTCATGGATGTCAAAGAATGATGATATTACTAGTTACATGCAAAAAGTGGATGAAGTTGTTAATTAGATTAGAGGTTTTGGTGGAAATCTTGATGATGATGAGGTGGTAAAGAAGGTGTTGAGAACTCTACCTAAATTCTATAGTCGTAAGGTTTTTCTATTGAATAATTTCATAATCTAAAGAGTTATTATAGAGATCAGATGCTTGGTACTTTGATAGATTTTGAATTAAGAGAATTTGGTCCAAGTGATTCGAAGAAAGAGATTACAAGTTTAAATTTTTCAAAGAAGAGAAGAATGAGGAATCTGGTTCAAATGAATTTGATGAATTGGAAGAAAAAATTGTGAGGAAATTGAAAAAGGGCACTGGAAAATAAAAAGGTAACTTACCTTTCAAATGCTTTAACTATGGAAGTATTAGTCATTATGCTTCAAGATGTCATGTCAGAGTTTCAAAAGATATGTATAAGGTGTCTAATAAAGGTAAATCAATTAAGAAAAAAATACTATCTTAGAGAAGATGCCAGTATATTTGATAACAAATTTGATTACCCTGATGATAAAGATGATGAATGCTTGTTCATGGTTTTAAATGTTGGAACTAATTATGCTAAATCTAAGAGATGTATGAAGGATAATACTCTAGAGACAAGAGAAATGATATCTACTCTCCATGCTAGTGAGGAGAAGAATAAATGGATAACTAACAGTGGATGCTCAAATCACATGACATGTGATAAGAGTAATTTTCTTAAGCTTAAAAATATTGAAGGTGGTTTAGTCAAGTTTGGTGACGATCCATCCACTAAGACATGTAGAAAAGGTTTAACCAGTTTTGATGGTAAGAATAATATAGATGATGTTCTATATGTTAAAGGGTCTATGGTGTAATCTTGACCCATGTAGGATAGATATGTAGCAAAGGATATAATATTGTATTTTAGGATGATGGTTATGAGATCAAAAAAGGATCTATAACTTTGGTTTCTATTAGAAGAATAACTAATGATAATGTCTATCAGCTTAAAGTTGCTTATGGCATTTGGTTTATGACCAGATTAATGAAAGTTGGCTATGACATAGAAGAATGTGTCACATCAATTTTGATATCCTAGTGAGGATAAGATCAATTAAAGTTGTGAGAGATTTTCCAAAGATTACAAAGCCTATCAATTATTTTTGTAAGAAGTGTTAGAATGGAAAGCAAGCTAGAAGGAGTTCCAAATTCAAAGAACAATATTCTACCAATCCTTTGGAGTTGGTACATACAGATCTTTGTGGACCTACAAAAATAAGAATTTTTCAAGTGACAGGTATTTCATGTTGTTAATTGATGATTATTCTAGAATGGCTTGGGTTACTTTTGTCAAAGAATAATAAGGAGCTCTAAATTTAAGTTTAATGCATTAAAAGACATGGTTGAGAATCAAATAGATATAAAAATCAAATATTTAAGATCTAAAAAATGTGGATAGTTCACCTCCAATTAGTTTAACACCTTTTGTGAAGATCAAGGGATAAAGAAGCATTTTCAGCCCCTAGGACTCCTCAACAAAATGGAGTGGTTCAAAGGAAGAATATGACTGTTTAGGAAGATGAAAGAACTATAGTGATGATAGATGAATATGAATCAGATGAGTCCTCTTATAAAGAGGAAGAGAAGGATGAAGATAAGGAAATTCAAGTACATGTTGAAGAGGAAGAAGCTTCAGAAGAGGTCCCTAAAACCCCCAAGTATGTGCAAAAGAATCATCTTGAAGATCAGATCTTTAGTGACAAAAGAAGAGGAATATTGACAAGAAGAAAGGCTTCTATGCTAGAAGAACAAGTAAACTTATGTTTACTTTCAAAATTTGAACCTAAATAAGTGATTGAAGCATGAAAATATGAATATTGTATCAAGTATATGAAGGTAGAATTGATGTAAAATTGAGAAGAATCAAACTTGGGAACTTATCCTGAGACTAGTAAACAATAATGTGATTAGAAATAAGTAGGTGTTCTAGAATGAACTAAATGAGATTGGAGAAGTTTTAGGAATAAGGAAAGTCTTGCATGTAAAGGTTACTCACAAGTGGAAATAATATACATAGAGGATACTTTTTCTCCACTTGAAAGGATGGAAGCATTAGGATGTTTCTAGCTTTTGCAACACACAAAGATATCAAAGTGTATCAAATAGATGTGAAGTTTTCATTCTTGAATGGTGAATTGGAAGAATTTTACACTGAACAACTAGAAGGTTTTTAGTTATTAGATAACCTTAATATGGTTTACAAAATGAAAAAGGAACTATATGGACTTAAGCAAGCTCGTAGATTTTGGTATGCAAAATTGGATAGGTATTTGTTGTAGCAAGGATTCAATAAACCTAATTTAGATAGTAATATCTACTTTAAAGTTGAAAAAGATAAAATCTCGATTGTGACCTTGTGTATGTTGATGTCATAATATTTGGAGGTAATGAAGTAATGTGCAAGATATTTGTAAAAGAGATGCAAAAATAATTTGAGATGTCAATGTTTGGGGAGATGAATTTCTTCCAAGGACTATTAATCAATCAAATAAAGAAAGGGATATTCTTTTCACGATCAAAGTATGCCAAGGAAATTTTGAAGAGGCTTGGAATGGAATACTCTAAATGGGTATGTACCCCTATGGTTACTAGTTGTAAGATAAGTGAAAATGATGAGTCTCCTAAGGATGATCATACCAAATACATATAAATGATTGGAGGACAATTATATCCAATTGCTACTAGACTAGATATCATGCTTGCAGTCTATCTTGTGGATATATTTCAAGAAGATCCTATTGGATATTTTTTAAGAACCAAACTTAATCTTAGCAATTACCTATGAATTTTCAATAAGTTAATGATCAACAAAGATGAGGATTGGCCAATGACTAGGTGAAAACTTTCTAGTCTTTCCCTCTACACTTGGGGTTGTGCAAGACCCAGGAGGGTGATCCCTACAATGTACTTAATGATACTCTTGTACCATTTACCACAGACATTGAAAATAATAGATACATTCCCTTAATTTGAAAATTAGATGAAATCCTTCAATAATTTGGTTGATTCTTGAACAAATCTTCATCTAAAGCAAAGAATGGATGACCTCATATGGAAGTTTACAACAATTTATGGTGTATGATTTTTTTTTTTAGAATTTATTCTTTGTAAGGTAAGGCTAACTCAATGACTTCAAAGTTAACCAAATTATAGAATAGTGCCTTATCCTTTGGTGATGGATTCAAATCTGAAATAAATTGTAATACAACAGTAACTAGACTTAGAATTTATAGACTATTTTGATATTGCATTATAATAAAACAAATCCAAATATTCTAAAATAGAAACTACTTATCAAATCCTCATACTTAATCACACAAACCTATGACTTCATCAAAGGATTTTAATTAATTTGTTGAATTAAACCAAAGATAAAATAATACATTCAACCAAAATGATTGAAGACCAATAAAAGTATCCTTGATCATTTTATTCATAATTCATGTGATAAAATACAACATGAGATAATTTGTTCCAAAATTTGCATTTCTCATTCAAATGCCATTATTGTTGTAAAACTATTATTCCTATTAAAAACTAGAATTCATACCTAAGACTCAATACTACTTTTATTCCTTTGTGCTTGACTTACAAATTTCTCTTACATGAGTTCAAAACTATACGAACCAAAGACCTATGCAATTGGCCTTGAATTCCCTTTTATAAGAACAAGGGAGCAACAAGATTTGTGAAAAAATTACACATTTCCATCATATTTTACATTTGAAAAACATTTGAATTTCAATTACAAAACATCCCCAAGTAGTTATTATTGCATTTTGAGAGGGGGGAATCCATATAAGACAAAATTCCCCTTTCATACCACTGAAGAAGATGGTTCCCTCCCTCCAAATGGCATATTTCATCACTGTAGTAGCACCATCCATGAGAAAAATATAATCCACATGCTAGCAAAGTCAGCGTAAATGATAACATAAAACAATAAAAGAGGGAGAGAATAAACAACATCCACATCAACACCTATGTCATCAATTTCAAATTGGAGAGAAAGCAATATTTTATCCATATTTTATCAAAGGCCTAATCTATATTGATTCCAGGCCATGTATTACTTTTCTCTCAGTTGTTATTCACCATTGTTGCAGACCAAAAGATCAAAATTTTAGTAACCATCTGATAGTAGCAGTATAATCATCCAAGACATCCAAGTACTTGTCCTTCCAAGCTCAAAATTCTTCCTTTGTGGGCCAATCAAATGTGATAATATTGTCAGCCTTTAACCTGTGAGGAGAATACTTGGTGACAACTTGATTTGCTTCCTTATCAAACTCTTCCAAAGAAAATCCAAGTGCTTGAGAAAGCTTATCCATATTTTCTTTAGAATGCTCATTTCATATTGTGATAGGTCGAATGTGAGCGTTAGAAAGCAAGCAACAAGTTAAAGAGTGCAAATGAACACCAAAACAACCTACACCTCAAGATTAGCCTAAGTTGGAAACAATGCAAGACAAAGCAACGAAATGGAACTTTATACCTTGCGTTGAGTCGATCCTTTGGTTGGCCCTTCGATCTTTGATGTGTATGCTCCTTTGATGGCAAGTAGAGGATGTGAAGATGGAAATGATGCTTGGAATCATGAAAATGGCTAAGTGTTGGTTGAGAAACAAAACTGCAAGAGTTTGGCTAGCACAAATGATCTCCCCAAAAATGAGAGAAAAGAGGGGGTATTTATAGGATTTTTGAGAATTCCTAGGGGAAATGGAGGGTCAAGATTGAGCCACCAAATATCAAGATGTAGGGCTAAGGTGAGTTGAGAACTCACAAACCCTCACATCTTGACATGTGGCATGTGAGATAGCCCTAAAAGGTGAAGTGGCCATGAGGTGGAAGGAGAAGGACATGACATGGAGGGGGGTACAAAGTACCTTGGGATTTGGTCAAGATATCCTCATAAAGGATGTCCTTGTCCCCATGTGGGTGAGAGGACAAGTGGGGAATTAAAAATTCCTCAAATATTCTCATGGGGAAGAGGGAAGGAATTTTAAATTCCAAAGGGTGCATTGGGGGATTAAATGTGAATTAAAAATTCACATGGGGAAGTGGAGTGCCTTGTCAAAAAAGAAAAGCACTTAATAGGGTTGACCAAGGACACATGTCATAAAGGACATGGGGAAGAGAAAAGGAATTCAATATTCCTTGGAAGGATAAAAGGAATTAAAAATTCCTTGAGAGGTTGATTAGGCTAGTTAGTGAGGGATTAGAGGAGGGTTAGGTGGCCAAGAGAGATTAGAGACCAACTTGCAAAAGTTGGAGGATGTGACACCTCCTAATCAAAGATTAGGCATGTGCACATCCTAATGATGAGATTAGAAGAAGGATTAGGGTAAGATAAAAATGATGGAGGATGTGACATGAAGGGAATTGAATATTTATTTTATTCAATTGATGGAAGGAGGATTAAAGAGATAAGGTATTATTGATTAAATACCTTAGGGATTTGGCAGAATTAAAGATATTAATTAAATAATAGTAGTATTACTTAATTAACAAAAATAAGACGGAAGGGGATGAATTTGGATAAATTAAGTGTCCAAATTTAGACATCTACACATATCTTTCAAAAATTGAGGCTTCTTACTTTGAAATTACCTCATTTTCCTACTATCTCCAATCCTATAGGGATTTGATTTCAACATTGTCCTTTAATATATCAGGTAGGGGACCATAATTCATTTCATTAAATATCTTAACCAACTCCCTTATTTTAGCCTTCAAAGGCTCCATCTTTTCTTGGAATTCTTAAATTTCATTTACAATTTTGAGGGTGCATTGGATTTAGTCAAGCTTATTTTCATCATGCTTGGATCCCATAGCCATTAGCCTCAAATCATAGAGTTTTGGGATCCATTTTTCCATGAGGGGAATTTCAACCTTATTGTCTATGTCAAAATTATTTACTATATTAACCATGGAGAAATAATTAGCATGAATGATAATTAATCTCTTGTCCATTCCTCTATTTAAATGTTTTAGCATTGGAGTCATAATTTTTAAATTGTTGACAAATATTAGCTGTCCTATCTTGTTGGTTGCACTTATCTTCATACTCAATTAACTTCTCTAGTAAATCTTTTTTATTGAGTTCTTCTACTTGTTATGCCTCTAATGTGTTAGGTTCCTCCACTAAGATGGGCACATTTCCCATATTGTGAGGTACAATTTCCCATGAAGAATTTTTCAGAGGTGTAGAATCAGTAGGTGTTGGCTTTGGTAATGTAGAAGGTGAAGAAGCATTTGTTTGTATTGGCTCACCAAGTTGCAAATTTTGCATCTTTTCTTTCAATAATTCCATTCCAATTTGCAACTGCATTATTTTTTTTGGTCATGGGCATATTGAATCAATAAATCGTTATACAATTTTCTAAATTTCTCTTTCTCAATTGTTACTTATTCAACTATTGCTTTATTGAACTATGCAATGTTCATTGACATGGTAGCAGCCTCAATAGTTGAGCTATCAGAAACCCTCTTGATGATTAACCCCCCCTATAGTCTACAGATGGTTCTACAACTTCTGACTTTTTGGTGTTTGGGGCCAAAACCCAGGTTGCTACTGTATACCACTGCTTACTAAATGCAGATCCTTGTAGTGCAATAGTAGCTTCCTTAGAATTATATAGAGGCCTATCATACCTCTTTACTATATCAAAATAAATTGCAAAGGATAAGGTCCCATTCTGGCAATAAAAGAATACCACTTTTCCTCACCAAATTCTTACTCTCTTGTGTTGTCATTTCTTGAAAGATTTCTTTTGTATTTTTTATTACTTGAGCTTGTATGACTACATTAGGCAATTAAAGGTGCAAGTTTAGTGTGGAAAATACATACCCTTTCATTTTCACACTTTTTTGGGCATTCCTTTGTTTGTTTATCCCTATTTATGTCTTAATTGGTCCTATTTTACATCCACAAGCCTAATACATTATATCTTTTTGAACTATAGATAAGAATGGGAAATGGGATGGAAAATACCCACTCCTATATTCTATCTAGGCAACTCAATAATGTATTAGGAATCCTAATTGGATTGGCTACCAACCATGAAGGTGAGTCAATTCTCAATAAGGAAGACCTAGGAGGGGATTATTTCAACTTAAAGAGGTTCACCACCAAGCAAAAACTTGGAAAAGACACTTTAACATTCAACCTACAAAACCTGGTAATGCAAGCTAATTAAGGATGCAAATGATGAAATTATGCAATAGGAAGTTAGGATCTATGTACCTAGGAAGTCTAGAAATGTGACAAGGATTCTAGAAATACAAGAATGTTGTCAAAAAGTGTTATGCAGGAATAAGACGCCCTTACTATTGTCTTAATCTTGATATTGCTTTTCAGGGAAAATGAAAAATATTTTGATGTTAGAACCGAATCTAGTTCAAAATTTCTAAAAACTAACTTCGGGAGGACTAATATTCCCTAGGTGGTGATTTAGTCTTGTCTAGAATTTCTAAAATCTCTGAATGTGGTTTTGAGGCTCAAGGTTTTCACTTTATTCTTCTCAGATCTTAGGTTCTGAAACTTCTAGATTTGGCCTATGGTGAGTTTCTATGAAGATGAAAAATTTACAATGCAACCTTGCAATGTTGTACTTCAAATGATCTTCAAGTTTTCAACCTAAATCTACAATCAAAAACAAGCAAGAAAGGAAAAACTTGTTGGTTGTTAGTAAATGGGGATTTTCCTTGGTCAAACCCTTTTTGGTAATTAAACCTTTAAATTAAAAAGAGTAATGAAGGGGAATGATGAATGAACAACATGTAATGTTACAATTCACCAAACCCTTTTTATAATGTGTTGCAAATACATGCTTGAAATGGCTGTAATGGATGTGATTCTTGACTCTTTCTTGAAAGATTTTGAGCTTGCTTAAAACACTTGCTTGAATCCTAAACCCTACATCACAACTTTTAGAAAAATAAAAAACATGATGCAACAATCTCCTTGATATGATGCTTGAAAATTGATGATGGTTTCAAATGCTTGATGGATTTCTCTTGAATGCTCAAATAATTGAATGCTTGGATGCTTAGAGTGCTTAGATATGGAAATTGAGAGAAAGGAACCTTGTATTTATACTTATTTATGCTTATTCTCATGAAATTACACCACAACAAGCCAACATATGAATTAAATAATTAAAGGAGGCTAAATCCTACTAGAATTTGAAATTGAATCCCAAAAAAATCTCAAGAGGGAATAAGACACCCCAGGTGGCATCTTACTCCTGAGGCATGAATCTTGGGGCACAGACTCCAAAAAGGAACCTTTTAAGGTGCATTTAAATTCGGGGTCCCAAGACCTTTGGGGGACAAAGACACCTTAGGTGGCACCTTAGTCCCGACCCAAAAATTAGGGACACTCAACCAAAATCATTAAATTATCATTTATCCATTGATTTTTGTCAAGATTAGCCATAAAAAGATATAAGTCATTGATCTTGTGGATGTAAAATAGGACCAATTAAGACATAAATAGGGATAAATAAAGCAAGGTAGGCCCAAACAAGTGTGAAAATGCAAGGGAATTCATTTTACTACACTACATTTATTCCCCGTTTTACTGAGAGGATGAGCTTGTTTCAAACTCAGACTAAAGTATCCAACAATGCAATCAAGAGGGGTTCAAATGTGCAATTAGTAGTAAGATAGGATGACAATAACAAAGAGGGTGGCTAAGCCCCCAATTTCAAGATCCTATGGGAAACCAACATAAGCACAAAGGTACACACTTGCAGGTGATATATGAAGCGATAACTATATAACAAACATGCACCATCAAACAGAGAAAAATGCAAAAGAAAAAGGAAAATGCAATAGATCAAGATTTGACTAATTGTCCAATGTGCTGTAGACTGGATCTAGAATTTTTTTCCAAAAAAAATTTACAAGTGGAACATGTTTTCCACTCTACAAACAAATTACATGCCCAAAAGGGCTAGTGAAGCTAGTTGTTCACTAGGTGAGCCCCAGAGGACCATATCAAAGTCATACCTCAATGACTTTAAAAAGGTACAAAAATGCATACTCACAATGGCTAGTGAAGCTAGTTCACTAGGTGATCCCTAAGAAGTCCATGTCAACATCATACCCCATGAATATGATAAGTAAAAAAAGAAAAATGCATAATCACAAGGGCTAGTGAAGCTAGGTGTTCAGTAGGTGAGCACTTGTGTTGTAGAAAATTAGACCCTCTTGAGAAAAGAGATAATTTCATGCATAATTAGACCCACTTTTGAGCCCCTACACATCACTTACCCTTCAAAACAACATTTATAGGCCCCTTAGACCCATTAATTTTGATCTAGAGGCCCTTTTTACCTAAGAAATCACATAAAACCCGACAAACAACATTTAATTATGTCATACCCCAAAAACCCACCTTCAAATAGTAGTAGTGGGACGCATTTTCCGCCTTGGTCAAATGAGTCCCCACTAATGGGACTCATTCACCACCTTGTTCGAATGAGTCTTCACTGGTGGGACCCATTCGCCAAGGGTGGTGAATGAGTCCCCTTTTAGGATAAATTCAAATTTAAGCGGGAATTTAATCAATTTAACTTTAATTTATGGTGAATTTCAACCTCATAGGTCTAATTAATGGGAAAATGAGGGGAAAATGAGGAGTTGTTGCTTATAAATAGTCATTTCAAGTCATTTCACACATCTTTTTATCATCTTTTCTTATCTTTTATCATTGCTCAAGAGCAATTTATAAAGTCAACTCTTCCACAACAAGTTTCATGAGCACAATTTGAAGTTTTAGGGTAGCAAACTAGGGTTTTTGTAGATCTTGAAGATCACTTCTCTTGTCAAGATCTGACATTGCAAAAGATTGATGATGGAGGCCTATGGTGAATCGTGAATAAATCTAGGGTGAAGAGGTGCAACTAGCCACCAAATCACACCTAAGGACTCGGTTTCCTATTGATTCCATCTTCCATTTTCACTCTATCTTCAGATTAAGGTTTGCATCTTTTTTTAATCATGTGCATGTCATTTAATTCATATTTTTCATGTGTTGTAAGGTTTATAGGGTTGAGATCTTGCATCATATAAATCATTCTTGCATGTCTTATTCTAGAGCAATAGGATAGGATCTTTGTCACATCTTAGCTTTTCGTAGTCTTTAACACATCTAAGGCTAGGGTTTATGCATATTTTTCTCCATTCAAGGTTTAATTACCCAACTAGGGGTTTGACTAAGGAAAACCCCCCATTAGAAAAACAATTTTGAGTTGTTTTGCAAGAATTTTCTGAGATCTGAAGTCAAGTTTCTGTTAGAAATTGTTGTGCAGGTGTAAAGGTGCAGGATAGAACTTTGAAATTGTAGAAATTTGAAAGTGGACTGATTCACCATGCATGGTGAATGAGTCCCCCCTGGGTAGGATCATCATGGAAAAAAAATCCCCTTAAGTGGCAAAAAATTTAGAAAAAACTAAGTTAGGCAACTTGACGTAAAATTTTGAATAAGTTATCTCTATTATTTCAAAAATATGTAATAATAGAATCTTTAGCAAATTGAATAGTGTTTCTAAACTACTAGGTTTATTTTAAAAAGAATCCATTTGGTGAAAATTTGAAATTTCAATTCAGTAATACTTAAATTTTAGGGAAAAATAAGAAGTAGGTGTCTATCTGACCACTCTAACCACAATAAAATGATAATATTTTATTAGAAGACTTTAGAAATAAGTAGAGGACTCATGTCCCGATGTGATGCATATTTTTTGTAACTTTTTTCCAAGTAAATAATTAATTATAATTTTTTATTACAAATTTTAGAAAATATAAAAAATCATATGTTTGACCACCTTAACTTGGAAAAAACTTCATATTTCTTTTTTATCCTATATTATGTGAAGCATAAAATGTGACATGTTTCGAATTCAAAAAATGTGATACCATTTGAAAGCTATAGATGTTTTTCAATCAACCTATCAATTCGGACTTTAGTTGTAATTCAAATAGAAATTGAATAATAATTATTTATTAAATTCAAAATAAATAAATAAATTATATTGGTGGAAAACTTAGAATCTCTTTTAAAAACTATTTTTTGTTTCATCAATTTTGGGTAAAAAAATGTTTTCAGCAACATACCCTACACATACCCATCATATCGCCACTTTTTGACCCATCATGATCCTACACATACCAATAAGTAAGAGAGAAAAAACTTGTTGGTTGTTAGTAAATGGGGGTTTACCTTGGTCAAACCCCTTGTTGGTAATTAAACCTTAAAATGAAATAGAATAATGAAGGGAAATGATGAAAAGACAACATGCAATGTTACAACTCACCAAACCCTTGTTATAAGGTGCTACAAATATGCTTGAGATAGTTGCAATGAATGTGGTTCTTGACTCTTGCTTGAAGGATATTGATCTTGCATAAAACACTTTCTTGAATTATAAAACCTAAATCACAAATGTTAGCACAATAACAAACATGATGCAACAATCTCCTTGATAGGGTCCTTGAATCTTGATGATGGCTCCAAATACTTGATGAATTGCTCTTGAATGCTCAAATACTTGAATACTTGGATTCTTAGAGTGCTTAGATTTGAAAAATAAGGGAAGGTAACCTTGTATTTATACTTATCTATGCTTAGTATTCAAATTTTAAAGGAGGCTAAATCCCACTAGAATTTGAAACTGGATCCTGAAAATACCTCAAGGGGGACTAAGATGCCCTAGGTGGCGTCTTAATCCCGAGGCATGAATTTCAAGGCACATACTCCAAAAAATGACCTTTTTAAGGTGCATTCAAAATTAGGGTCCCAAGACCTTTAGGGGAAAAAGACACTATTGGTTGCATCTTAGTCCTAACCCAAAAATCAAGGACACATAGCTAGAATCATTAAATTGTCATTTATCCATTGATGTTTGTCAGGATTAGCCATAAAAAAGATATAATTCATTGATCTTTTGGATGAAAAATAAGACCAATTAAGACATAAATATGGATAAATAAAGCAAGGCCGACCCAAACAAGTGTGAAAATGCAAGGGTATGAATTTTACTACACCACACTTTTTATGGCTAATCCTGACAAACTTCAAAGGGTACAAATGATAATTTAATGATTCTAGTTAGGTGTCCCTAATTTTTGGATCGGGACTAAGATTCCACCTAGGGCGTCTTTGTCCCCCAAAGGTCTTGGGACCCTAATTTCAAATGTTCCTTAAAGTGGCCCCTTTTTGGAGTCTATGCCCCAAGTTTCATGCCTCAAGACTAAGACGCCATCTATGGCATCTTAGTCCCCCTTAAGCTATTTTCAGGATTTAATTTCAAATCTTGGTTGGATTTATCCTCCTTTAATTAATGAATTCATATGTTAGCTTCTTATCATGTAATTTTGTGATATTAAGCATAGATAAGGGTATGTGTAGGATCATGATGGGCCAAAAAGTTGCAATATGTAAGTGATATGATGGCCCATGTGGCTGCCGACTTTTTTTTACCCAAAATCAATGAAATGAAAAGGGTTTTAAAGGAGATTATAAGCTTTCCACCAATATAAATTATGCTTTAATTTAAATTTAATAAATCATTATTATTCATTTTCCATTTGAATTATGACTTAAGTCCTAATTGATATGTTGATTGAAAAACATCTATAGCTTTCAAATATTATCAAATGTTTTGAATCTAAAACATGCTTCACATTCTATGCTTTGTATACCTTGGTATTAGGTTAAAAGCACAAAACTATGTCACACTTTCAGCCAACTTATTAGCACAACTTAATTTAAGTAGTTCTAACTAAAAATCAATTTTACTTAAACATATGATCTAGTAAGATTCATTCTAGCTAAGTTAGATACTTCCACAACTTTTTCAACTAAAATTGTTGGTTAAGAATATATGGAGCACCACTTTAAGTCCAATTTACCAAAAAAATAAAATTATTTGAAAAACTTGAAGTTTCAATAAATCTTGGTAATGTAAATAACATTTTTAAAAAAATATAAAAATACCCTTTTGTAGATCCATAAGTTCAGTTTTCAAAAATATATTTATTTTAGTAGTTTAATTATTTTTTATATTTCTGTTTTTTTTTTTTTTACTAAAAGTAGACTATCGACACAAAATATTGGGTTGATTACTATGCCAAGGAAAAATACTAAAACTTATTAAAAGAAAATTGAAAAAAAATGATGCACTAGATAAAAGAATCTATTTAAGATGTTATAATTTGTTTTCCATTTTAGATAAATATTTAATATGAAACTTGACGTCTGATGAAAATAGTTATTTTTTTATTCATGCACATTTTAATATTTATTTAAAAATATATATTATTAAAATTCGAAAAAAATATCCATGCACTAAAATTTCAAGTTATAAATACACACAAAAAATTTGAAAGAAAAATAATAAAATTTACTATAAAAAGTTTGATGTCCCATGCAGATTCAATTTTTAGCATTTTATCAGCAACTAAATTATAGCTTTAGTTTATTAAAAACTAGTTTAAAATAATTTTTAATTTTTTTTTTTAAAATACAAACATAAAATATACTAAAAAATACATATTTTACTAGTTTACATCATTTCAAAATTCAAAACATATATGCCACTTTTTAGTTATTGAAGTTTAAAAATTGGATCACCATTGGTTGTTTCCTTTATAAAGTGTGACACAGCTTTGTCCTTTTACCCATTAAAAAAAATTCAATTTCATGAAGTTTTGACCAAGTTAAGTTGGTTAGACATACAAGTTTTTATATTTTTTAAAAGTTGTAATAAAAAATTCATAATTAATTATTTACTTGGAAAATAATTACAAAACAAATATGGATAGCATTGGTAAATGAGTCCTCTACTTATATCTAAAATTTTATAAAAAAATACTATCATTTTATTGTGGTTAGGGTGGTCAGACAAACACCTACTTATTTTTTCTCTGAAATTTAAGTACTATTGCATTGAAATTTCAAATTTTCACCAAATAGATTTTTTTTTTTTTTTAAAAACATAGTAATTTAGAAACTACATTCAATTCACTATAGATTCTATTCTTACACATTTTTGAAATAATATAGATAACTTATTCAAATTTTTACGTCAAGTTGCCTAACTCTGATTTTTTAAAAAATTTTGCCACTTAATGGCCTATTTTTTCCATGATGATCCTGCACATACCCATAAGTATAAATACAAGGTTATTTCAATCATTTTTATTCTAACAAGAATTCAAGTATTCATTGCAAAGGAAAGTTTATGAGATCAAGAGAATTCAAGAGAACTTCATCAATCATTTGGAGCCATCATCAAGATTCAAGCTACATCATATGAAGGATATTCTTGCATCATGTGCATTTTAGAGCTAACATTTGTGATGTAGGGTTTTGATTTAAGCAAAAATTTGAAGTCAAGATCTATCAAGAACTCAAGCAAGTCAAGATCTACATTCAAGCTAGCCACTTCACACAAGTTTGTAAATTTCACAACAAGGGTTTGGTGAGTTGTAAAATAACACTTTGTTCATCATTTTCCTCATTTATTTCCTTTCATTCCAAGGTTTAATTACCAACAAGGGGTTTGACCAAGGCAAACCCCCATTTACTAAAAATCAACAATTTTTTCCTCTCTTGAGTGTTTGTAATTGTAGATTTAGGTTGAAGACATTAAGATAATTTGAAGTGCAAAGCTACAAAGTTGCATTGCAAAGTTGTCATCTTCACAAAAAGTCACCTATAGGCCAAATCTAGAAGTTTCGGGACCTAAGATCGAAGAAGAAGGAAGTGTGGACCTTGAACCTCAAGGATACATTTAGAGATTTCAGAAATTAAAAATGGTACTATGTCGGTAGCAAGATAATATTAGTCCTCCATGTGGTATTTTGCAAAGATTCTTTAAGATCTTGTTTTGACATCCGAAGATTTTGCATCCACCCCAAAAAATAGCAGCGAGACTAAGACAATAGTAAGGGTTTCTTAGTCCATAAAAAAAATTTACAATTTTTTTGCATTTCTAGAATCCTCATTACATTTCTAGACTTCCCATATACACATACATCATAATTTTTTGTTGCTTAATTTCATTATTTGCACATATCATTTAGCTTGCATTACTAGGTTTTGTGAGTTCAATGTTAAATTGTCTTTTCCAAGCTTTTTTTTGGTGGTGAACCCCTCAAAGCTTAAAGAACCCCCTCCTAGGACTTTCTTATTGAGAATTAACTCACTTTTAGGTTTATAGCCAATCCAATTTGGGTTCCTAGGACATTATTGAATGACCAAAGGAGAATAGTGGGCATTTCCCCCACTTGTTTTCTTTCTAGTTTATCAAGCTATTTTTTCTTTATAGATTTATTAACAAACTCATCTTTCTTGGCCCTCCAAGAAAACTCCATGAAAGGTTTGGATTTGAAAAAATAGTCATCATCCATTAACTTTGTACATGCTTCTTCTCTAAGATCATCTATGTTGTCCATGCCTGTGAGGTATGCCTTGCTCAATCTAAGGCCTAATTGTTTTTGTGGTACTAGCTCTCTAGGTGAAGAATTCATACCTTGTTGCATCTCTTCTTTTGTTACAAAAATTTCAAGTTCTAAATCTTCCTCATATTCTACCAAGCTAGCTGATTAAACCTTTTGCTTCTTTTGAGGTAACTACCTAGGTATGTTCAGGATCATCATGGAAAAAATAGGGCCTTAAGTGGCAAAAAAATTAGAAAAATCAAATTTAGGCAACTTGATGTAAAAATTTGAATAAGTTATCCAAATTATTTCAAAAATATGTAAGAAGTGCACCAAGATGGTTCCCAAAAAAGGGGCTTAAGTGGCCACTTTTTTTCTGAAATCCGGAAATATTGACCTTGGATGTGAAATTGAGGATAGCTACACTCAAAATTTTTAGATAGAACAAAAACAAGGACCACAGTGCTCCGAGTCTACTTTCTAAACTACTAATTTATTTTGAAAATGGTTGAGATTAAGGGGTTCAAAAAAGGGATGCACACAAATTGCTGTTGTTTTTGTCAGAAAAACATAACAACTCTTGTGTGACCCGAGCACGGTGAACTTTTTTGTAGTATTTTTAAAATCGCTCCAATCAGAAGTTAGATAATTGTATGTAGTAGGGACAGGATTTTTTCTGATAAATTTTTAATGAATATTTGATTTTTTATTAATTTTCTAAGTGGGAACTTCCTAAAAAGTAGAATTTTGGCCGTGCTCCCACTAATTTTTTTTGAAACTAATAGATTTTTTTTTAAAATTGTAGAATGGAGTCTAGTTTCTAAAAATGTAATTTATTTCAAATTTTGATGAATGGTTAATTTATAGCAAAAAAAATACCAAACACTACTTTTTGAAGAAAAACAGACATACAAACAAAAGAAATTATGGGTGAAAGGCTTAACATTGTTAGAAAGTGAAAAAAATTACATCGTTGGAAAGCTAATAAAGAACCTAACATTACCCATGTGTTCAATTTTCTTGATATTGAACCAGATGCAATCTTGATGGTGAGCACGAACCCAATTATGTGAAAATTTGTTGAATTTGGAAAAAAACACATCTCTGGTCTTTGGGAATGCCGCAAGCCTTTGGGTTGGTATTCCAAAGAAAATACCAAAGCTAAGGCTTGGGGATTCCCGATACAAAATATACTTGACGCGTTATATACGCTCACACGTTATATTTTGCTTTTGACATTTTCCCTCTTCAGAGAGCATTACTAGCAACAAATAATGTGCTCGTGTTATGTCTTCCTTTAGTTAAATGCCACTTTATTGAATGTTTTTTGATATGTTTATGTGTTTGTATGTATATGTATTCTGGTGTGTCATGTATGTATG
>VDFB02353493.1:306037490-306080236 GCA_007258455.2 Sequoia sempervirens | reverse complement strand
GAGAGGGTTGGAGAGAGTGGGAGAGGGTGAGAGAGGGTTAGAGAGAGTGGGAGAGGGTGAGAGAGGGTTGGAGAGGGTGTTAGAGAGTGGGAGATAGTGGGAGAGGGTGGAAGATTATAGGAGAAGGTGTTAGAAAGGTTAGGAGGGGGTGGGATATGGTGGAGATTGTGGGAGAGAGTAGGGAAGGTTGGAGAGGGTTGAAAAGTGTAGGATAAGGTGGGAGAGAGTGGGAGAGGATGGGAGAGGGTGGGAGAGTGTAGGATAAGGTGGGAGAGAGTGTGGGAGAGGATGGGAGAGGGTGGGAGAGGGTTGGAGAGGGTGAGAGAGGGTATCTCTCTCTCACTCCTTTCCTCTCTCTGTGAAGTATCTCCCTCTCTCTCACTCAATCCCTCTAGCTCTCTCCCTAGTACCCTTAATCCTCTACCCTATAAATGTACCATCTAAAGCTTAAAAAAACCAAATTTATCATAATGTGAGTGCGTTATTAACCAGTAGAGATATGCCCATTTAGGATTAAATAATGTGCTCATGTTATAATGAGAATGTGTTATTTATTACACTAAAAATGGTTAAAATTCACAATATACCCGTAATGTCGGCCCACATTCTATAGATTCTCCTGGTTCTGCATGTGCTCTGACAAAAAATAGCTTTTTGGTGATTGAGTGAAGTGTGCATGCATGATTTTGAGATTCCACCACCTTTTGAATGTTCCTTCCATCACCTTTGCATGAAATAACATATTTTTCACGTTGAGAGGCATATAATATCAATTGAAGTTTGAATTATAGTGATAATTGAAATAAAATTGAAATTTGGAGGTGAACAAGCTTTTGAAGAAGTCAAATTTTTGAGGAGTTTGAGGAAGGAAGAAGCAAAGGCTACATAATTGGGTAGAACTCCTTGATTTGAAACTTTGCTTTTTAGGTATGTGAAATCTTTGTACATTTTATATCATTCTATTATGGCTTGCTTTCATTTTTGTTGTTTTTCTTATTCCATGTTGATCAAACTGTTTGTTTGTGATCCAATACAAAAATCACTCATCAACTCAACTTACCCCTTCAAGGAAAAAACAATCAAACACCTCTGTTCCTTAGACTTGCAATCAAACATCATCCCAACCATTTAAGATATCTTTGCTCAAATCAACACATCCATCATCCTACCTTCACTTAAACACCATTTGTAACAACAACAATCAACATTAGTTTAACACTGTCACCATACCTTTAAGATACCAATTTCATCATGTTTTGATTGTAATATTCTAATATATCAGTATAGACACACTCTGACTACTTTACATTCAAGACACCATTTCCATATATTGGAAACATATGCCCAAATCACCAAATCTTTCACAATCTACCTTCAAAATATTACCAAACATAGACACAACTGTGGAATAACAAATGAGATTGCTCCCAAGCACTTAACAACATTCCTTTCACTGTTTCTACATATTCTCAAGCCTATTTTGATCCTTTTCAACATACTCTAAAAGTTTATACACTTATTTCACAAAACAGAGTATTGATTTGTGGGATTCACCTGATTTAGGGTATGGAGTCCTAAAGATTAAATATTGTATTGATGTTAAAGACTAAGGAATTTGTATGTACAGTGATAGTTGTATTTAGATTTGTGACAAACTTGTCTGCATAGTGGTAATGGAATAGCATCACTACTTGGGTATAGGGATAGTTTATATTGTTTTGATTGAGTTATGCTTCCAAAGCTTTCAATTAGTTAATTTGACAACTTAGCACTTTTTGCATAGGTAAAATTATTTGTCATGCTGAAGAAACGAACTGTTAAAGGGAAAAAACTAACAGATGATAAGCTCCAAGCCTTAAGAGATAAAAATAACAAACGAATGAGGGAATATCGTGAAAAGTAGAAATTGGGAATGATTGATGAAAACAAGCCAGTTGAAGAGGAACTTCAATCGTTAAAAAGAGAAAATAAATTGGCAGCACAAAGGGAACGAATGTGAAAGAGTCTTACTAGGGTAGATGAAGATACCGTAGTTGGAGACACACCCTCTATCGCAAGTGAAGACGAAGGGACACCATTACACACAAGCGAATATGGAGGGACACCATCTACCACAAGTGAGTATGGTTGGACACCTTCCACCACATTTGAAGTTGAGAGTACATCATCACTCGGAATTGAGGAACAAGGTACACCATCATCCCCATGTGAACCCTCAAGGTATAGTTTTCTATTCCACCCCTCGATCACAAGTACGAATTCAGCCCACCCTCACTAGTCATTGATGAAATTGGTAATGTAGAGATGTATGTACCTAAGAGAACACCACCTAGAATTTTGCATAGAAAGCTAAAGTTTTTGATTAATATTGATGAGGATATTTTGTAGCACATGGAAGGTAAGATTCCAAAATGCACTTGTAGAAGATATGCTGATAAGATTTGACAAATGTTCTTTGAAAGGCTAAATGAGACTGCAAGATGTCAACTATTTGTTCAATTGATGCGGGGTTTAAAGTACAGAAACATCATGAAGAATCTTGGGTTGAGAACATCGAATGCATCAAGTGAAAACACTATTGTGAAGAATCTAATGGATGCTTATGACATTGTGGGTAAGACCTCATGCTCAAAGGATAGTAATGTCACCCGACGTGTCATTACATCAACTGTGGTAAGCTATCAAACCAAGAGATCTCACCTCATTAAAAAGACAAGTGAACAAGTGGGAATTAGTAGAAAAACTTTATCAAAAGCCATTCAAAGGTGGCAAAGAATTGAGGGAACCAATTCAAATGAATTATGGGCATTCTCGGGGAGACTGCCACACAAAGATAAAAAATTTGTTGAAGCATTGAGAACACTAATTGAAGATTATTGGAAGAATAATACAAGGCCATCTCCGAATCAAAAGGATGTTGTAAGAAGGAGAATTGGTAGTTGAAACTATGAGCCACATCCAAAGCATTTTTTGGATACAACTCAAACCCAATTTTTTGATAAATTTAAAAATGATTATCCTCAAATTAGTATTTCTCAAAGGTTTTTTGAAATGATTAAACCTTTTTATGTCAAGATAAATCACACATGCAGTACTTGTTGTTGTAAACTGCATATTGAATTCTCTAACCATTATGATGTTTATCGTTCTATATGTTTAGATTTGCACACTAACAATGTTTTGTAGGATTGTGGCATAGAAGCCTCACCAAAATCTTCAAGAAAGTTCTTATCAAAATTTTTATGTGAAATAGAGGATGGCCAAATATTCTATAGGACATCATGCTTGGATGGTTCATGTGAGCGTTGTGGTGGCTTGCAACGAATGCTAGTATGTCAACATATGGAATGCACATATGAGGTGGGACAAAAACTAGTAGAGTTCAGGAAGTATAAAATAGTGGCATATGGTACAAAAGATGGGTCTGAAGCAAAAAGGTGTGAGTTGGTTACTCAAAAAATTCTAGCGTATGAGTTCATGTCCATGTTTCGTGAGAATATAGTGTATGAGTATGCAAGGCATACCCATATAGCCCAATGGTTGGACACACAATTCAAGCTCTGCAAGGACACCTTTCCACTTGGAAACATAGTATTAGTGGTCGAATTTGTAGAGAACTACACTCTACAACCATAGAGTGAGGTGCAGTCATAGTATTACAACTCCACATAGGTTTTGATATTTGTGCACATAGCATTCATACATGCAGCTGATAGTACAGAGGATGAAAGGAAGGTATTGAGGGAGTATCACTTTTATATTAGTGATGATCGTACACATTCTGCAGAGTTCATGCAAGGTTGCTTCCAGATGTTCTACAACCATTTGGCTTAGAGGGGCATATCATACGACCGACATATAATATGGTCAGACAACTGTGTAGCACAGTTCAAGAACATGTGCATGTTCTACTCGTTGTGCAGGATGCATCTCACTACATGTGTTCAACATATGTGGAACTTTTGTGAAGCCAAACATGGAAAGGGGGAGCATGATGGTGTAGGAGCATGCATGAAAAGAGCATTAGCATGAGAAGAGTTAAAGTATCAAGACAGTGCACAGTTGATAGATGCAAGATCAATCGTTGAGTGGTGTAATGCTTTGATGGGTCCAGGTAATGAAGGTACATCTTTATTTCATAGATTTTTTGGTTGATGGATGATACTAACATTGCACCATATGAGGATTGTTGTACACTAATAGGATCGAGTGAGTTGCACTCTTTCCTTAGCTCAAATGTAGTTTCATGGAGTATCGATACACGTAAGATGGCATGCTTTTATTCTTCATGTACAATGCAAGCTTGGAATGATTGTGAGTCAGGGGAGTGGGTTGAAAATGGTTGACAAGTTATCTTAGCCCACTTCACATGTATCACCGATGGCATTGGAACTAACACGGATGGAATCATGGTCGACTTTGACCATGTATTAGATCTAGTTCAACTAGGTAATATATCTACTTGCTTAGTATTTGAAATTCCATATTGTTATCTTACTTTGTACTGTATTCATAATGTTGACTAATTTCAAGAGATATGTTGCACATATAAATGCAGGGCATGTTTATGCAGTTATTGCAGATGAAGACAATGAAGAAGGTACAGACTATTACTTGTGTCATTGTGTTGAGGCAAAAGAAATTGAAGCCCCAATTGTAGATGGAGAAAACATTGAATACCCTACAGGATCAGTTGTTGTTAAGAATGGGCTCGGCTGAGGTACCCACATAAGAGTGTTAAACATTGGTTGTTTGAGGAATTTGACACGCATCATAGGATTCTTCATTACCAAACCTTGTCATGGCATCCAATGTTTGTTTTGACCAAATATAAGGGTATTCCTTTGAACAAGACCTTGTGGAAGGTTCGTGAGTCTAACCATGAGGCAATACTTGACACAATAAAGAGTAGAGTAGACCCGGATGGTTCATTGGATTAATTTGTAAGTATATGCACAACTGTTCTTATTAATTTATACTTGATGGTAAAATTTGTTAGTAAGTCTCATTTTTTTATGTTAATAAATGCATATTTAATGTCTTCCCATTCTTGTAGTTTCGAAGGCATTTGGCATTATGCTCTGATGCATGTTTATACCCTGCTCCAAAGCTCCCATTTTGGCATAGGTTATGGAATTTGGCTTCACACCTACTAATTGCATTTGCTTGAAAGTTTCTAAAGCCTTTTCATCAAATCCATTTTGTGTATATCCTGCAATCATCGTATTCCATGAGATGGCATCTCTTTCAGGAATTTTTTCAAACAGTTCACAAGCCTTGTCTATGCTTCCACATTCTGCATATATGTCTACTAGGGCAGTTGCAACTACAACATCTAACAAAATTCCTCTATTATTTATTCTTTGATTGATTTGTTCATACCCTGTTCCAAAGCCCCCATTTTGGTACAAGTAGGAAAGATGTTGGCAAAGGTTGTGGAAGTTGGATTTATACCTACCAATTGCATTTGCTTGAAACTTTCTAAAGCATTTTCAACAAATCCATTTTGTGCATATCTAGCAATAATTGTAGTCAATGAGATGACATCTCTTTGAGGCATTCTGTCAAAAAATTCGCATGCTTTCTCTATGCTTCCACATTTTTGCATACATGTCTACCAAATCATTAGTCATGAATTAGGATGAGTCTTTTAGATTACCTGAGTCAATAGTGTGAAAATTGCAATCTTGCACAAATGTTGCTCTTCTAGCCTATGAAGGCAAAACAACTCAAATTTGCATATGAACATGCAATATTGATGTCTTGATGATGTAATAAGGTTTTTTCAGGGTCATTTGAATGGATTTTTTGGTCTTAGATGATAGGAGTCAAAATTGCTTCAAAAATGCAATGTTGTCATAGTGTAATTTGTGTAAAATCATCATTTAAGTTGTAAATCCCTTAACCAATGGCTCCCTCTTTCAAAAAATAGTTGAGGGTCATTGGAAATGATGTGTAAAAGTTTATAAGGCCTCCTTTTGGTTACGGTAGAAGGTTGATTGGAAGTTTGAAGCATTTGAATATTAAAAAAACTTTGTTTTTCTTGATTTTCCAGCAATTTTGACTATTCCTTCAATTGGTACGACCTGCAAAAGCATTGTAAAGCCCTATAATGAATATGGTTTGATAGAGGGTAGAGAATAATTTATTTTGGTGGTGATTTGAATTGACTTCATTAAGTATTAAGAAATTTACTTCAATTTTAGTGAAAGAGGGTCTAAAACCCTACCAAACAAGGGTTTGGTCACCAAAATGGTCATAATTCCCATTTCCACTGTGGGAAAAATGTAAAACTTGGTAGAATGTTAGGTTTAGGGCCCTTATTCATGTTCAAATTTGTTTCAGAGTGAAATATGGAGGTTTGCAAAAGTTATTTGATGCCCTAGGTTAGTTTTTCCCTTGTAAATGCATGAAAATGGTCTTTAAAATGCACTTTTCATAATTTTCTGAGTATTTGCCCAATACTAATGAATGAAAAGTATGGAACAGGTCTTGGGGAACCTGTTAGAATATTTTAAAGGAATTATGGGTGTTTGGGTGTGCATTGAAAGGCTGAAAACTTCCTTATGCAGGCCTAGTTAAGCCTTGTTTATGGCTTGTAAGTCAATCTTTTGATACATTTATGGTGGGTATTTGATCCTATGATTTTGGGAACTTGTGGAGGATATTTTTAGGAGTCTAAAATAATGTTTCATTTTTTGGCTAATTCCTTTAATCAATTTTTATTTTGACTATCCTATTGGTGAATGGATGTTTTTGGGTACAAGGTCTATTTCTTTGGTCATTTTCTATTGTGTGAAGAGTTTTTACATCATCCCCAAGTCATGTTGAGATGTTTGATTGTGTGATTCAAGTTTAGTGATCAAGTTTCATTGTTGAGTGATCAATTCAATCAAAAAAAACAATGGCAAAGTCTGCCCTTTCAAGGTTTTATGAAGGGAAAGAGAGTCCAAATTGTAAGGGAAACAAGAATTTGTTAAATGAATGCCAAGTTGAGTGTGGATTGAGATTTTTCTTCCTTTCCTCTGCATCACATTAAACCAATTTGGAACACATCTCAAATTAGACATTAGGTCCTTTTAAAGTCATCTATTTCAAATTAGGACATTAGGTCCTTTCAAATTGGAACACATCTCAAATTGGACATTAAGACTAGTGATCTTGCCATTATCATCTATTTTAGTTTAAAGTCCCTTGGAACACCTCCTCTAAACTCTATAACCTTGCATTCAATGGTGTGCTTCAAATTGTGTTTGTATGATGCCTTGAATTGTCATAAGTTTTCTTAATAGGTCTTTGAAACCCTTACTTCTCGAGCATTTTTCTATTCATTGACTTTCATACTTAAAATCTTCCTTCAAATTCCTTCATGGTGTTTAGGAATGATGATTTAATGGTGAAAAGTCAAAGAGAAGATTTTGGAAGTGTGTGGAAGTCAAGTTTTCAAGAG
Source organism: Sequoia sempervirens (assembly GCA_007258455.2). Classification (NCBI taxonomy): domain Eukaryota; kingdom Viridiplantae; phylum Streptophyta; class Pinopsida; order Cupressales; family Cupressaceae; genus Sequoia; species Sequoia sempervirens. The sequence continues at coordinate 306,072,786 of VDFB02353493.1, read as the reverse complement.
GCCCTAGTTTTCAGAGCAATTTCATGAGGGTTTTGTGTTTGAGCATGTTAAGGGTGTCATAGGAGATTAAAACCTATAAAATAATTGGTTTGGGAACAATTTAAGATACCGTAGAAAGTTTCATGGTCAAGTGATAAGTTTTGAATAGGGTTGCTTTGTAAAAGGGGGCTATTTAGGCTAATTTGGTGGGACAACAAATTTTTGGAAGGTTTGGTCTGAAACAAGTGCTATCAAGATTTTGGTATGTTGTGTAGCATCACAAAACACACCTAATTCAATCATTATTTTGGTGAGTCTTTTGGAAAATTTGTTAGAAAAATTAAAAAAACCATCGTTGGAGGCCTAGTTGGCTAGAAGCCTAGTCAAGGTGGAAAAGTGGGTTTTTATTTGAGTCAGAGGTTTGGGGCTTTGAAAACATTCAAGAAAAGTTTTTTTGTGTCCCTTAAGGGCATTCCAAGGGTTTGGGTCCATAGGAGAAAGATTGGAGTCATAAGTGCACTTTGAGGCTTCTTTCCTTAACATTGTTTAGAACATGGTTGAGATTACTTCATTCAAAAAACCTTCAAGCCTTTGAGTTTTATTTTGAGTCTTATATCCTCTACATAATAGTGGTATCAGAGTAGTAAGTATGTCCTTTAGGGATTGAAGAATCAGCAATGGTACCTAAAAAGCAGTTAGCAAGAGAGTTGGAGGAGTTGAGGGAAACCTTGGAAAGGGAGAGAAGGGAAAGAAGAGAATAAGAAGCAGCAAGAGAGCAGGCTAAAGCAAGGGAAGAGAGGCAATGGAGAAGGGAGAGAGAAGCTATGCGGGCTAGGATCAATAGCCTTGAGAGAAATAGGCAAGGAGAACAAGGAGAACAAGAAGACAATGATGATGAAGAAGAGTGATAGGGAGGGGGTTGGAGGAATCAATCACAGATTCCTACTCTAGGTCTTTCTTGCAAGACCTCCTTGGTGTTTTGTTTCACCACCTTAACCTATAGGACCCTTCTCAATTTTAGGTACCCCTAGTCTATCTGGCCAACCCCACTTCTATCACAATTCCATCTACCAAGTTAACCTTGGTGCAATGCTTCAACTCTTCCTTAGCCCTTAATCTACCCTAAAGGCTAATCTATCCTCAACACTCCATTAGTTCTTGCAGGGGTGTAGATATGTCTTCAATGGCTTCAAACCAACCTCCTAGGGTTCTTGAAGGTTCACCAAAACTCCACCTTTTCATCACTTTCACCAAACCCTCATCTAGGGTTAAGAAGGCTACTAGTCCATGACCCCCAATTAGGTCTCCATCACCAAAACAATAGGTTGTTACTAAAACATTTCAAAAGACCACCTCAATCTTTCTTCGAGGTCCTTGTCCCATATGAACACCTCTCAAATATTTTTGAGGTCCTAAGCTTAAACTTGAAAATGGTCATTTTCTAGGGTTTTAAGCCATTTTCTGGCTATTTTCAAACTGTCAACTTGTTCTCACATCAATTGAACTGATGGAGCTTTCTCCTTCATGTGGAAACTAGGTAAGACACTTTCCTACCTCCTCCAAAAAGAAATTTATCAAGAACTGGTCACCCCTACAAGTTATGTGCTCTGCACTTCTTGTCTTCCCTAGCTGGACTCTTCCTGGCTTGCCTAGGGCAAGACTTTGCCAACAGCTCCTGTGTTCACACAAACCCTAAATCCTACCATATTTACACACATGGAGTCTAGTCACTATTCCCAAAGGGTCGTACAATTTGTATGGTGGGAAAGTGATCTAAACCTCCATTTTCTCAAGACTACCTAGTTTAGACCAACAATAGTGTGGAATCCAACTTATTTACAAACAGTGCTTGAAAATGAATAAAATGACTATCTAATGACACACAAAGCTTGTAGAAACACCACTCTACATCCTACATAGGTCTTGATGCTATATCAATCCATTAAAGCTTCAAGTACCCTAGGAGGTTGGTTTGAAGCCATTAAAGACATTCCCACACCCCTGCAAGAACTAATGGAGAGTTGAGGATAGGTTAGCCTTTAGGATTGATTAAGGGCTAAGGAAGAGTTGGAGCATTGCACCAAGGTTAGCTTGATAGATGGAATTGTGATAGAAGTGGGGTTGGCCAGACAAACCAGGGGTACCTAAATTTGAGAAGGGTCCTATAGGTTAAGGTGGAAAGCCAAAACACCAAGGAGGTCTTGCAAGCAAGACCTAGAGCAGGAATCTGTGATTGATTCCTCCAACCCCCTCCCTATCAGAAACACAAGAATACCACTTTCTTTAACTAATCTCCTCCCTTCTTCCAAAGTGATTCTATAAGCATGAAAATCTATTTATTAGATAACTTGTTGAGTGACCTCTTCATATGTAGATGGGTCAACTCCTTTTCATTATCCAATTTTTCATTAAGTTCATTTTTCTTCACTTTGATGATGAAGTCTCTAAAGTCATTTGTAGTAACAAAGGTATCATCATCCATGAACTAGCTACAAGCTAATACTTTTACATCATTGAGAATAGAGTTCTCATCATAAAAATTAACTTCTAGCCTATTTTTAGGAAATTGTTCATCACCTTGATTGATTTGGGGAGAAGGGAAGTGTTAGTTCACTTCCTCATCTCTAGGAACATTCTTCATAGTCTCCTCTTGCACACTCTCCCTTTCTTTTGGATTTTTTGAATAATCAACCAAGGGTGCATCAAGAATTGCATTGATTTGCTATGAGCAACTTGTGCTGATGATTTTGTTGACAAGGCTTGTTGTTGAACAAGTTGTTCAACTTCCATCCCTTTTTCTCTTGCTCTGCCAACTTCATCATGTTGGAAAAATTCCCATCTACCATGGCAACAAACATCTTCTCCATCATTTCCATGGGACTTGTGTACTTTGCAAAGGAATAACATAAGCATGATTATTTTTATCCTCTTCTATTTTGTTTGGACTATGAACATCCATTTCCTTTTCCTTTCTTTGACCTCCTTATTAGTTTTGAGGTTCCTTATCACATCATTAGATGCATGGAAATGATGATAGATATGAGATCTACCCCTCTCTACCCTCATTTTACTGATATACCCTTTAGGATCACAACTCATGGAAATGTCTACTTTCATTCCATAAATAGCCTTGATCAATAGCCTTGAGAGAAATAGGCGAGGAGAACAAGGAGAACAAGAAGATAATGATGAAGAAGAAGAGCATGTGTGGGTAACTCAAAGATAACCAATAGATGAGATAGAAGACCCTGAGCAAAGGAAGTTCATAAGATTGTTGAAAGCAGCACAAGGTCATGGAGGAGTCACATAGAGTTGCCTATCTATCAAGGGAAGATGGATAGTGAAGAGGTGTTAGGATGGCTTGATGCCTTAGAAAACTATTTTGAGTTTGAAGAGATGGAAAAAGAGAGGAAGGTTAAGTTTGCTAAGACAAAGTTGAGAGGTACAACACTAACATGGTGGACTAGTTTTCAGAATGATAGGATGGCTAGAGGGTTGGCAAAAATTTCTATATGGGAAAGGATGAAGAGTTTGGTCAAGGAACAATTTTTACCATTGGATATTTGATCCATTTCATGAAAGAATGTTGTTGTGACTTTTGAAATAGATCAATCCTTACATGTATAATATAGAACTAACAAAATAATGTGCAGGAAGGAGGAATGATAGGGTGTACACTGAGATTTCACATTGAAAATTGCATGAAAATGATGCCTAAAGTGTAGCAGTAGGAGATCTACCTTAATGATGGGAATGTTTTTGAGTTGAAGGTGTTTAGGAATGATGATTTAATGGTGAAAAGTCAAAGAGAAGATTCTAGAAGTCTGTGGAAGTCAATTTTTCAAGAGGCCCTAGTTTTTGGATCAATTTTGTGAGGGTTTTGTGTTTGAGTGTGTTGAGGGTGCCATAGGAGATTAAAACCTAGAAAATACTTGGTTTGGGAACAATTTAAGATATTGTAGAATGTTTCATGGTCAGGTGATAAGTTTTGAATAGGGTTGCTTTGGAAAAGGGGGCTATTCAGGCCTAGTTTTGGTGGGACAACAGATTTTTGAAATGTAGGATAGTCTAAATAAAATCCACCACAAGCCTATAACAGGCTCAAACTACTAAATTTAGGCAACTATGATATGCCTCTACAAGACCCCAAAGTCTCACCTTTTGATAGTGGATGGAAGAACAACCATGGATCAATGTATCACTATCCCCAAGAGGCTTAATTTGCTGATCACACTAGGATTTTGATTACCTAGGCTCACCCCTTCACCCCAAAGCCATGATTGAGATTTATAAAAACTAATTACAGCCATTTCCATCACTCCTAAGGGCCTCTTTAAGAAAAATCCACACAAAACAAGCAAAACTCACTGCATGTTTAGGGTTCTTTAGAAGCAAAGAAGTTGGGACAACATGCATGTGTTCCAAAACAAGTGTATCTAAAATTGATATATGTTTTTAATTCCAAAAATGGGTACCCTAAAATGTATTTATTTTATAAAGATTCATTTTGGTTTGCATGTTACACCCGATTTAGTGTTTTAGCACTTATAAGCAAATTTGGTCATCTAGTGCAAGCAATTTTTGTTCTGCAACTCGTGCAACCAAATTGACTGTTCCAACGCATTCAAATAGGCATGTTTACACTAGGCATGATCCTCTTTCACACCCAAACATGCGGAATCACTCTGAGCTATTCAACCGGATCAATCCCTTAAGGGTCCAAAGGGGAAAATGGCTGCAAACTTCAACATGAGGTTACTTGGACATCGTGATGGTTAGAAAATTATCATCTAATTCTATGGGATCATGTTGAGACCATCTAAAATAAGTTATCTCAATTTTTGTTATCTCAGAGTGGTTTTCCTGTGGTATCTAGTTTTCAGTTGATGGAAAAAGTGTTAGATGGAAGCAGTGGAAAGTTGCAAGGTGGTGCAATTTTTGTTCTGCAACTTGTGTGACCAAACAAACTATTCCAACACATTCAAATAGGCATTTTTACGCTAGACATGGTCCTATTTTACACCCAAACATGCAGAATTGCTCTGAGCTACGTTCAACCAGATCGATCCCTTAAGGGTCCAAAGGGAAAAATAGTTGCAAACTTTAGCACAAGGTTACTCGGATACCATGACACTTAGAAACTTCTCGTCTAATTATGTGGGATCACGTTGGGCCCCTCTACAATAACCTCTTTTAGTTTTTGTTATCTCAGAGTGGTTTTCCCGTGGTGTCCAGTTTTTAGTTGATGGAAAAAGGGTCAAATGAAAGTAGTGGAAAGTTGCACGGTGGTGCAATTTTCGTTCTACAACTCATGTGACCAAATGGACTATTCCAACACGTTCAAATAAATTTTTTACACTATGAATGGTCCTCTTTCACACCCAAACATGTGGAATTGCTCCGAGCTATGTTCAGTCGGATCAATCCCTTAAGGGTCCAAAGGGAAAAATGGCTGCAAACTTCAGCAAGAGGTTATTCAGACACTGTGATGCTTAGAAACTTCTCATTTAACCCTATGGGATCATGTTGGGCCCCTCTACAATAACCTTTCTTGGTTTTGGTTATCTCGGTGTGGTTTTCCCATGGTGTCCAATTTTTAGTTGATGGAAAAAGTGTCAAATGGAAGCAGTGGAAAGTTGCAAGGTGGTGCAATTTTCGTTCTGCAACTTGTGCGACCAAACAGACTATTCCAAAATGTTCAATTAGGTATGTTTACACTAGGCATAGTCCTCTTTCACAACCAAACACGAGGAATCGCTCTGAGCTATGTTCAACCGGATTGATCCCTTAAGGGTCCAAAGGGAAAAATGGTTGCAAAATTTAGTATGAGGTTACTTGGACACCATGATGCTTAGAAACTTCTCATCTAATCCTATGGGATCGCATTGGGCCCCTCTACAATAACCTCTCTTAGTTTTCATTATCTCAGAGTGGTTTTCCTATGGTGTTTAGTTTTTAGTTGATGGAAAAAGTGTCAGATGGAAGCAGTGGAAAGTTGCAAGGTGGTGCAATTTTCGTTCTACAACTTGTGTGACTAAACGGACTATTCCAACACGTTCAAATAGGCATTTTTACACTAGGAATGGTCATCTTTCACACCCAAACACGCGGAATTACTCCAAGCTATGTTCAACCAAATCAATCCCTTAAGGGTTTGAGTGTAGTATGTTGAAATAGGCCATTCCTCCTATTGTTCAGGCTGTGTCTCAGTGATATGGGCCTGATCTAACTTGAATTGTGGTAGTTTGAATGGGCCTATTGAGTGGTTTGGCAATCTTCGTATTGCATCAACTTGTTGCTTACTATTATGCTTTGATAGATTTTTTCCAAGCATCCATAGCTTGTTCGAAAGCACCTGTTTTAGGCTTTTAGCCATAGCAGCAAGGCAATGAACTATTTGATAAAATGCTTTGATAGACATGTATGAAAAATTTGTTAGCATAGACAAGGCAGTGAACTTTTTGAAAAAATTCCTCAAAGAAATGTGGTTTCATGGTAATGGAACGGCATGACAAATGCCATGACAAACAAATTGCTATGGATTGTCATGGCATTCCATCACCATTGGGACCACATTTCTTTGAGGCTTTTTTTCAAATAGTTTGCTGCCTTTTCTATGCTATTGCTTATTAGTATGCTTTGATAGATTTTTTCCAAGCATCCATGTAGCTTTTTTGGAAGCATCTATTTTAGGCTTTCAACCATAGCAACAAGGAAGTGAACTGTTTGATATTCCACCACCATGAGACCACATTTCTTTGGCGCATTTTTTTCAAAAGTTCATTCCCTTGTCTATGCTATTGCTTACTATTATGCTTTGATAGATTTTTTCTAAGCATCCATAGCATTCAAAATCACCTATTTTTAGGATTTTAGCCATAGCAGCAAGGGAAATGAACTATTTGATAAAATGCTTTGATAGACATGTATGAAAAATGTGTTAGCATAGACAAGGCAAACTCTTTGAAAAAATGCCTCAAAGAAATGAGGTCTCATGGTGATGGAATGCCATGACAATCAAATATTTTTGATTGTCATGGCATTCCATCAAATCATGAGTCCTCATTTCTTTGTTAGTTACTACTGCTTGTCTATGATATTACTTGCTATTATGCTTTGATAGATTTTTTCCAAGCATGCATAGCTTGTTCGAAAGCACTTCTTTTAGGCTTTCAGCCATAGTAACAAGGAAAAACTTGAACTATTTGACAAAATGCTTTGGTAGACATGTATCTGGTAGTATAGACAAGGCAGTGAACTATTTGAAAAAATGCCTCAAAGAAATGTGGTCTCATAGAATGCCATGACAAGTAAATGCAATTGGTAGATGCTCCTAGTTAGTTATGCAATGTGAAGTAATTGCATAATTGCTTAAGGTTGACTTTGTAAAAACTATATTGTAATTGAAATTTTGTCATCTATCAACATCTAGTTATTAGTTATGCAATGTGAAGCAATGCTTTGAGTTTGAAAGATGTGTAATGCAATGTAATCAACGTTATGAATATAAACTACAAAATTATAAATTAAAGTTCAAAACATAAAATGTCAAGTGTTTACAATCAGCCATTATTGATCATTGATCAATCTGAAAAGTGTGAACATTTTTCTATGTGGAAGGCAAACAAGAAAACAATGGTTCAAAAATGAGGAATTTGTCTTCTGCACCAAATGAGAAATATTCACAATATGTGCTAGGAAGGAATAAGTCCATAAGATCGAGTATGCAAGAACCGAGAATTGCAAAATTGGCTTACGTTTGACTTCCAAACACAAATTTTCACACTTTTCGATGTTCCAATGTAAGTCAAAAAGTATATGTGCATAAGTTGTAAAGTATACACTTGAATACATGTAACTCATATCTATTGAACCATGAATTTATAATGCAAATATGGACACCATCAATAAAAAAGATTTGTATTAATCAAATAGCCATGTATGCATGTACATCAATATATGTCAATATAAGTATAAAATATAGTTACAAAAAAGCCATATAGGCTTACGAGAATGCCATATAGGCATATAATGTCAAATATATCGAATACAAAATATGTACAAAATTGCCATGTAGGCATACAACAAAGGGCTCTACATTCAAAATTCATTTCTCTCCATGCTCTGGTTCAAATACAATTTTCTTTCCCTTTCCTAGGCGACCAGATGGCAATAAATATGTCACCCGTTTCTGTTGAGGAGTGCTCCTACTACTCCTCCTAGGGTTTAGCTCCTGGTCAAGTATCAACTGTTACAATAAGAAGTAAAGACATTAATATATAGAAATTACATTATAAAAATTAATATATTTAACAAAATTTAATCACTTACATCCATCTGACGATCACTCTCCTCAATGGAAATATTTGCACGCCAATGCTCAGGCATGCTCGAGCCCTATATAAACCATCCGAATAGGAATTAAACTATGAATCAATAATGGTTTGATTTTTCACTAGAACTAGTTCATCTATAACAACGAATGTAAATTGAAATTTAGTAATTTGCCTCATACCTCCCCTATCAGAGCCATCAAGGATTGTATTACAGTAGAAACACTGATATCCATTGCCCTTGTTACGTTTGGTGGTGTTTCTCTCACCAACATCTAAAAAAAAAACAACAAATTATTCAATCACAAAATAGTTATCGAATTTGAAGTAATGCTTTGAGTTTGAATGATGTGTAATGCAATGTAACCAACAATATGATTATCAATTTTTTAAAAAGCAATAACCTGGGACAATCACATTGAAAACAAAAAGACCCTTTAGGACAACTTTTAAGTGAAAAAGCATCAAAACACAATGTAAAATATGATAACCAATATGAGAAGAAGAGATGATCTAGTCAAAAGGAGCTTTGATAGTAGCCAACTAAGTGAAGTATGACAAATCCAAGTATCACTATTGCAAGGAATGGAGTAAGAGCTAAATAAAGATACAGTGACAATAAAAAATGATGGAGCTAACTAGTCAAGGGCCTATTCTTCAAAACCCTTATTAAACGCTTGTCATAGTTTAAGATATGCAATAAATTTTTGACAATGGAATTAACCTTTTGAGGATGACAGTGATTAAATTGAGGTCTCCTTTTACCATGAAAAGACTGAATATTCTTTCTTTGGCCTATCATTATGTTTTTTAAGTTTCCTCACTTGAGTTAAATATAATAGTCAAGTGTTTATACCAAAGATGATAGAGAAAATAATCATGAAAAGGAGACTATGATGGTGATCAATGACAATGCAGTGGCACATTTGATAGTCGAAAGAGTAGAGGAATGCATAGTGAACATCATGGTACAACTTATGATATAAATTAAGCCACATGGTTGATGTGCTTTGAATCCTTGCATCGAAAGGAAATTTTCTTAACATAAATACTGCTAGGGAATTTCAATGTTGCCATTGTAGTTGGCATTAAAGCTAGTACTTGCAACATTGAAAATTATCCTTATATAAGAATTCCCTCCATCTTGTTGATTGGATTGTAACACTCTTGATGGTGGCTATATGAAATCTAATTATGATTCCTCTTCTACATTAGAGGGTTCATATCCTTGATCTAACTCTTCTGAATTATTAGAATCAAAATCACTAGCTTCCATATTCAAAATTCCCAACCAACATCTTCAATAAATTTATCTAGATCATTAGTAATAGTCTTACAAATTGGTTGCCAGTTCAAGTTCATTCTACTTTCATAATACTTTATATCCATGGAGTTCATCCATTCCTTGATGTCATCAAGTGAAGATTCAGGAATGGCGTACTTATGGAGTACATCTCACTTTAATTATTTGAAAATAATAGCCATATCAAATCCATTTTTTCCAAGTCCTACTCTCTCAAGGTTAACAATCTCAATATCACTAATAGTGACTACTAAGAAAGGTAATTCCATCAACTCTACCAAAAAATTTATCATAGGAACAATAAAAGCAGATGATTTGAAAGGAACTCCATGAAAACCAAGCTCTCTAAATGGTATATAAAACTCTAATTCAAAATATTTTAGATGAGGTTGCTCCCATAGCTCTCTTACTCGCTCGAAAAATCCTTGAAACTATGTATTGATTTTATTTTTCCCGTTTCTCTCTTGTTGTTCTTAATTTCATTGGTGTAGGAGTACCTAGGAAGCAATAGAGAGCACACTAGGAAAAATGTGGAAGTATATAATGAGTTTATGACTTAGATGTATGCCTTCAGGCATTTTTGTGGTTGGAATGATGTTTTCTAATAAGGTCATGTTGACAATGGGTGAGAAACAAAAGGATTCTAGTCCAAAGTTTAGGAATGGAAGTTTTTGCAATTATTGACAATTTTTGCAAAAACATGCTCCTTTTGTGTTTGAGCGGCCAAGAAGGGCCCATTGGAAAAATAACTGTTGGGAAAGCATATTTAAAGGTTTCCTCAACCTTTGTGCAAGGTTGAAAGTACGTTTGTATGGATTGTTTTGTTGGAAATTGAAGGAAAATAGTTTTTTTAGTGAAATTTTCTATTTTTTCATCTGAAAGAAGGCTCTAATGGATTAAATCTGGTTCTGTGTTGTGTGTAGGATGTAGAATAAATCCATTACAAGTTTTTTTTGGCCTTTAGATATTTCTTTCAATCGTTTTCTTGTCTCTTTGTAAATATTTTGGTTTCTTTGTGCTTGCTAGCTTGAAACAGGCAGTGTTGAGTAAATGGGGTGCTAGAGCACTTTTCCACTGTACAAACCATACAGCCTTTTGGAAATAGTGCCTAGACACCATGCTTGTACATATGTTAGTTGGTAGGTTTTTTTTTAGTGCAGGAGTTGCTAGCAAAGTGATGCCCTAGGAAAGCTAGTGCAGGTCCGACTAGGAAAACTTGTTGTGTAGGTCACAAATCTTGCAGGGGTGCTAAGCCATTGAGGATTTTCTTCTTGGAGGAGGTAGGGTGGTGTGTTACCTTGTTACTACATGAAGGAGGAGGCTCCATTTTTCCATTTAGTGTGTAAACAAATTGGAAGTTTGCTAACTATCAAGGGAAGGCTTAAAACCCTAGTTTTTGCTCCATTTCATATTTGAGCTTTGTACGGATAGTGGAAGGCTGAGACCTCAAGAATCTTTGAGTGTTGTCCATGTGAACCAAGAACCTTGGAAAAAGAGTGGGAATTCCTTTTGAGATTTGTGAGTTCTAACCTGTTTTGTAGGTGAAGGAGACCTAATAGGGGCTCAAGGGCTACTAGCCTTTCAAACCCTAGCTAAAGGATTGGTGGGAGCAATGGGAAGTTGAAGTCTTGGAGGTTGTTCAAACACCTTTGGAGGATAGTTTTAAGCCTTTTAATACTTATCACTACCCATGCAAGAGTTGATGGAGTGTTGAGGAAGATTGGTCTTTAGTATAATGTAAAGGCTAAGAAAGAGTTATGGCAATGAACCAAGGTGGACTTGGTGGTTGGAGTTTATGATAGAAGAGGGGTTGGTCAGACTAACCAAGGGCACCTAGTCATGAGTAGGGACCTATAGGTTAGATTGGTGAAGCAAAGCACCAAGGAGGTCTTACAAGGAAAGGCCTAGAGTAGGAATCAGTGATTGATTCCTCCAACCCCTCTCCTTATCAGACTGGTATCAGAGCAAGCAAAAGATTTGGGATTTATCTTTTATGTTAGAGACAGAGTCTAGTGGTTCTAGCATCATGGTGACAAATGCTGAATTGGCCAAGAGGGTTGAAGAAACAAAGGAAGATAATAGGGTATTGAGAGAGAAGTTAGACCAACTTGAGCAAGCACTGAATGTTATGCAATTTGATGGAAGAATAGCAAAAGAAGAAGAGGTTGCACAGGATTATAGAATCCCTGAACCTGACCCTATATTGAAGGAGGATCCCTTCTTGAAAGAATTGAAAGCTTTGAGTGGAAAAGCACTTGAAGGAGTACCACTGTTTAGTGGAAAGATGGAGGCTGATTTAGTTATGGATTGGATAGAGGGAATGGAAAACCATTTTGAGTGTGATGGAGTCACTGAAGCATAGAAGGTAAAGGTGGCTAAATCAAGACTAAGAGGTTCTACCTTAACATGGTGGAAATTCATTCAAACAAAGAGGGAGAAGGAAGGAAAGCAACCTATCTCTACTTGGAAGGGAATAGTTGCCAAGGTGAAAGAAGCATATCTAACTGAAGACTATGAAATTTAGTTGCATAAGAGGAGACAGAGTTTGAGGCAAAGAGATTAGGATGTGAGTTCTTATACTGAGGAGTTTCAAAGACTTTGCATGAGGTCCAATGTCACAAAGGATGAAAGTATCAAGGTGGCAAGGTATCTCAACAGTTTGAAGTGGAACATTCAAGAGGAGATGGTTCTCTTAAGCCCCAAAACAATGCACCAATGTTATCAATTGGCATTAAAGATTGAAGAGAGGAGTAAGAGGAAGCAAGACCAAACTTCTAAAGGTAGAGGAAAAGGCAGAGATCAAAGAGATCAAAGATGACAGTGTGGTGGCTACCAAGGTAGAGGCAATGACCAAAGAAACCAAGGAGAGTCAAAACTCACAGAGCATGGAGGTGAAACATCTACAAGAGGTGGATATAACAGGGGTAGAGGACCTCAAGGAAGTTCAAACAGAGGAAGAGGAGTAGGCAAACAAGAGCCTTTCCTTGTATGTACCTACTCTAGGCCTTTCCTTGTAAGACCTCCTTGGTGCTTTGCTTCACCAATCTAACCTATAGGTCCCTACTCATGACTAGGTGCCCTTGGTTTGTCTAACCAACCCCTCTTCTATCATTCATCAAGATCATACATTGACCTTCTTGCCCCTCCTAAAGTTTGGACCACATCCATTACCTCCACATAAAAATAGACATCCTTGGTCTTCATGGTTCCCATGCTGTGATATGGTTATGCAAATGAAAATGAAGAAAAGTAATCATCTCCTTATCCATTCACTGGAAGAATGCATGCTTAATGTTTTGATACATGATATCAGCTCTCTCTTTTTCTCTCATGGTTGAATATCAAAATCTAGTATGGTGGGCCTCCAGAGTTCTAGGCATCTTTCTTCCTCTTCCACCAAATGTTGTCCTGATCCACATGTCTGCCAGCCTAATTGGCTTTGTTTTTGAAAGCTAAAGTTTCTCCTGAGTCACCAGTGTAGCTCTCTCTACCTTTCCAAACTATTTCTTTGCTACATACCACCTTTGGGATTTAGTAATTTGTACCACATGGTTGATGTGCTTTGAATCCTTGCATCTAAGGGGTTTAAAACCTTAGGGGCCTTAGATGAGAAAAAGAAGTAATGTTTTTCTTTTCTTTTTATGTGAGGACCTAGTAGTGAGATAAAAGAGGACTGTATAGAAAAATGAAAAAAGAAGACATAAAAATTCATGGACCATACTATATCACCTACATGCTAGCTAACAAGGACATGAATGTAGTAGATTTAGGTATGATAGGGGTATTGCAAGGTATATTTGAGGAATATATAAGAATAAAGAAGAATTCAATGGATCAAATGAATGTCAAATGTTTTCCTAAAAGATCTCCCACACCCTATTAGGGAATTTAATCATTTCTAAGCATTTTCCACGTCCTATGGGAAAGTTTGAGGAGGTTCCAATAGTTGAGAGTTTAATGAGTACTTGTAACTTCTTTCCATGCAATCATGATTAGTTAGAGAACATATAGGGAAACTTGATGAGCTATGCAACAAATGAAGAAAATATAGGGTATTTTGACCTAGTCTTAAGCATCTCCAAGCATCTAGGAGATATTGAAGGAGTCTTGGCTGATAGATAGGGTCGAGGATAGTAGTTTTATTTTTGGTTACATTGACATCATGTAGGACATCCATAGTCTTATTCTTGGTTATGTTGACATCACAAAAAAATATATAGGATGGAGTAGAATGTAGCTCTACCTTTGTCAGTTCCATGTTAAATTTTTATTATATATAGCTTTCTAGTGTAGGAATTCTAAGACAAACAATCATGGTAGGACCATTCTTAAAAGATTTCAAATAATAACCTAGTGAACCCATATACTCTTATGACTATATATACACAAATCTAGATTAAACTTAGAATTCATTAACTTTAAGTTCTCTTTATTCTATATTACCTTAGTGAAATTTTGAGCAAATCTACTCGCACTCGAAGGTGTTTCCTTGAAACCTCCAACAACACCCTGTTCAACATCCAAAATCACATATTAAAATACCATTCATAAAACAATGCTATTAACACATGCAATAAATTTATAATTGTTTACTAACTTTACATACCCCACTGATAGGTGTACTGCAAAAATAAGTAGATTGACTAGTGTACCTAGGGTCAACACTACGACCTTGCAATTTTATTAAAATAATAAAACTAAATTAGTTAATCTTGTTGGTGTAATTAAATGTCTTGTACCTTGTCCTAGGTCATAATTACACCTTAGTTAAGTTTACTTAGGGACCACATAGGAGGTTGTTGGAGATTTTCCACCTTTTGTGGACTTGACATCTCATACCTCATCACTTCCACCTTTTGTGGACACATCATTTGATTATCTTTCCACCTTTTGTGGGTGATCCACCTTTTGTGGAGATTATCACATTATCTTTTTCCACTTTAGATGGAGTGATAACTTTTCATTGTTGTCCCATGTCATAAGATTACGACACTTGTCATAATCTTATGCCCTCCTATGTTCTCACCTTGGCTATATATCCAAGGGGTCTCCTAGCATTGCATTGTACCATCATTATCTCATATCATTGGTAGGAATACAGTTTATTCTTGTCATATTATTTTCTCTCTCTTTTGTGCTTTCTATTAGGCCTCTAGATCTTGGGTGGCTACCTTCATAGCCAAGTGTCCCTGTGTCGATGCCGAAAGATGCCTTTCCCAAACCATGTGAAGCTGCAATGTAGCCACCTCCTGGAATCTGTGAGAACCCCTTTGCAACAACACTCTCATTTGCTGAAAAAGACAACTCAAGATCTAGCAAGGATGAAGATAGAGCATACTCCAAAGACGAGTTCTCCTCAAGAGAGAAAGTGGCCTCCTCCAACTGCTGTAAAGATGCATCCACAATCACATCAACCTCAAAAGACTGATCATGTAGAGGAGGGTCAGTGTGTTCCCTCGCAAAAATTGAAGAAGAATCACCTTCATCAAAGAGAAGATGTAAGTAATCATATGTATTTCCCAAGTCTGCAATGTAGGACTCCACAAACAAACTACCAATGTCTGTCAAGTAGACATCCCATGAAGCTGCTGCTGGAAGACAAGGTATACACTATTGCACTGAATCACAAGGTACTGAAACTGTTGGAACACAAGTGTCATCAGGTACATCAGTCAATGTAGGAGATGGAGTATCAGCAATAGGTTCAAGAACCTCAGGAGTAGAGAGCACTCCAAGATTCAAGTAACCATACTCAATCTCCTCAAGTTTGTCCACACTAGGGTGAACTGAATCATCAATAGGAGCAAAATATGAGAAGGTGTAGAACCGAGAATGATCATCAACCTCCCCAATTGCAACAAGAGCCCTGCTATGCAAATCCTGAACAATGACAGAATTTGGTGTGAACTCTACACTCTTTCCTGAACCACTATGTGTAATCTGATAGATGGAAATGATGTTCCTTGACAAAGTAGGCACACATAGAACATCATTGAATGCTCCACCTTCAATGTCAATAGAACCCTTCCCACAAACTTCCAAAGAAGTGTTGTTGGCCATCAAAATGGGTGGTGATGAACAAGAATCAAATGAAGAGTACATATCCTTGCACGAAGTCATATGATGTGAAGCTCCTGAATCAAGGATCCACTGATCTGTATTGGAATCTGCAACTACAAGAAATGCTTGCCCCTTATGTTTATCATGTTGAGATGATGTAGAAGAAGGAGAAGAGCTAGATGTTGTTGCCATGAGAGTTGTTCCTTTTCCCTTAGAAGAAGAATTGGAAGGAGATGAGTCCTTCTCTTGATATGTAGTTGGCAAGTTGATATTGTTCTTCTTAAGGATTTGTTTCAACTCATCAATTTGCTTAACATGACAACGATACTCATCATGACCAATCCTTTTGCAATATGCACATGTTGGTTGCTCCCTCTTGCTTGAATTGTTGTACTTCTTTGAAGAAGATGATGTTGATGAACTTTGTTGTGGAGGAGTGAATTATTTGTTCTCTCCTTGTGGCTTTGGTGAAGATTGCTTTTGGTCCTTTCCTTTGCTTTGCTTATTGTTTCCATGATTGACCACCAATGCTCTTGAAGTTGAAGACTTGAGAATGCCCATTTTCATCAACTTATTTTGCTCAAGAATCAAAAGATCTGTGAGAGCCTCAAAAGACGATGTTTTGAAGTTACTAATTGCCAATCTTTGAGTTTGAAAACTTGAAACAAAGGCTGCATACTCAACTGGAAGTTTATCTAACAAGTTGAAGACCAATTGATCATCCTCTTTTTCAATACCACAATCTTTTAGTTGTGCTCTTAATTTATTTGCCTTAGTGACATAATCCTGAATTGTATCAAAATCCTTGGGATCAAGACTTAAGAGATCATGTTCAAGTTTGTATCCCTTAACCTTATCAACCTTACCATACAAAGCAACAAGTTTATCCCAAGCTTCCTTAGTTGTAGTACATTTATCAACATGGAAAATGAGATCATCTGAAATGAACTTTCTTAGTGTACCCAATGCCATAGAAGTTTTAGTGAGCCAATCCATATATGCTGTTGGAACTGCCTTAGGATCTAAAGGTGCAGTTATGGTTCCATCAATGTAGTGAATTAAACCTTTTTCCATTAGTTTACTCCATGCACGTACTT
This sequence comes from Sequoia sempervirens, assembly GCA_007258455.2. Lineage (NCBI taxonomy): Eukaryota > Viridiplantae > Streptophyta > Pinopsida > Cupressales > Cupressaceae > Sequoia > Sequoia sempervirens. Next base: position 306,056,014 of record VDFB02353493.1, on the reverse strand, counting down.
TCCAAGTACCATAATTATGTGCAGTTAAGAGTGGAACTTTAGATGAACCCATGATGGAATGCAAGAGAACAAGAGAGAAAATAGGCACAATCACACAAGAGACACCCCCCAAATTCACTCAATCAAAGTACCCCCCCACAAATAGATGATTTTGGCACTTTATAATGTAGTGCTTGTACAATAGGCCACTTGCAACTTGGCTAAGTGGGCTTATGATTTCTGATTTACAACTTGCCAATAAAGAGGCTGATAACAGACTAGAACAAATAAGCAAAGACCTAAATCCAGATCTATGCAATACAAGTGCCAAATAGGCCAAAAATGACCATATGCTGAAAGTACAAAATCCACTCAAGATCACTTCAAACTGATTGCAGATTCAAGAAGTAGATGAAAAATCATGTACTTTTAAAAAAAATGGCACCTGAAAAGGAGTTCGTATGAGCCTGAACGAAGCCTCTGAAGTTGCATAAATGGTGACAAGACAGGTACAGTCATGAGAAACTGAAAATTATGGAAAATATGTTAACAATAATCAGAAACCGAGTACACCACTGCGAAGTACACGAAAAATTAGCCCAAATAAAAAAATTGAAAAAAGGAGCAAAAATGAGCGAGATATTAAGCTTTGAAGTCGGACTGCAAATTCAAAAACTGATGATGTCATCCTGACGACTGCTGACGTCAGCAAAACAATATCTTAAATTTGACGTCTTTCCAGCCATTGAAAAAGAATATGCTCAAGGCACTGGAATATTCTATAAATACAGTGCATAAATTTGATGCTCAAATGAATGTCATCGTCGACAGTGAAAATGACATAATCTTTTTGAATGCGTCAAAATATTCTTTAAAAATTGCCAACCATCGGTATTCTGTTCACCGGAATATGCTTTTAATGGAGGGAATATTCCTGTAGCCGGGTGAATGTTTTCGGTGCCGGGATGTTGATTACGGTGTCGGTAAATTTGAAAACGTGTGCCGGAGTATTGAAAGCCCGGTGAGTGTGGGAGAGGGGCCCGCGGAGGCCGCGTGTGGATGCCATGTGGGGAGTACTGGCCCACGCGGTACCACAGATATGAAGGTACAGTTCTGCAGACTGTACAGTCCGCAGACTGTACTATTTTTTTTTAGTTTTATTTGATTTTTATATTTTTTAAAAACTTTATAATAAAAACTGCGAAATACAACAAATTTTTGATTTTTTGATTTTTATTTTTTTTTACAAAAACTATTTCGCAGAAAATAAATTTTTTTTTTGAAAAATAAAAAATCGTACCATCGCTGTGCAGGTTGGCCGTATGGCCGATCTGTAAATTTTTTTTGCCTCGACGGACAACTTGCTCCGATTTGGATGATTTGGTAGTCGATTTATGGATTTTGGCCCTTCTAAGCACAATGGCGATGTCCTTTTTAGCTGAAAATGCTCCGAAGAGGTAGCTAGCTCTTGGATCTGGCAACCACCTCCTATCTTCAACCCTTTACAGATTTGGCCTCCAATGTCCAACTGAGACAAAACAAAAGGAAAATCTGACTATCTCGGACACTCTGGATGCAATGGCAAGCTCAGATCTGATGCAACAAGCTCCCAAAATACTCCTGCAATACAAGGCCAAAAATGGAACCCTCCAAAAATCTCCCCAAAAGACTAACTAAAGGCACTCCAAAAGCTCTGATACCATGTAAGAATTGGCTATGAACGTGGCCACCCAAGATCTAGAGGCCTAATAGAAAGCACAAAAGAGAGAAAATAATATGACAAGAATAAACTGTATTCCTATCAATGATATGAGATAATGATGGTACAATGCAATGCTAGGAGACCCCTTGGATATATAGCCAAGGTGAGAACATAGGAGGGCATAAGATTATGACAAGTGTCGTAATCTTATGACATGTAACAATGAAAAGTTATCACTCCATCTAAAGTGGAAAAAGATAATGTGATAATCTCCACAAAAGGTGGATCACCCACAAAAGGTGGAAAGATAATCACATGACGTCTCCACAAAAGGTGGAAGTGATGAGGTATGAGATGTCAAGTCCACAAAAGGTGGAAAATCTCCAACAACCTCCTATGTGGTCCCTAAGTAAACTTAACTAAGGTGTAATTATGACCTAGGACAAGGTACAAGACATTTAATTACACCAACAAATCTTGCATTTCATAATCAAAATTTAATAAACTAAATTCAATGAACATGTTGAATTTTACCTGATTGTCAATACCATATGCATCATGTAGAATGTCAGCTGCCCTCTCCATCCCCATAGATGCATACAGATCAGGCTACATAGAAGCATATGGATCCTGCATAGCACCCTCCTGAGGGCCGGTAGGGTCATACGAACAAGTGACTCCACAAGATCGACACACATGGCCTCGAAGGCCACCACCTAAAGACTCCCCTGGATTGCACTATACAATGGGGCTAGTGTGGTGGATGACACTCTGAGTCAAGGATGTGATTGCCTTCAAAGTCTCTACATCAATACTCTCCTTTGCAACTGCAGGCATCACAATCTTCTCACAAGGAGGCCTAGCGAGAGGTCATATTCCCTGTCGTGTAGGATCCGGATGTGCACTAGGCCTATCCTGTGCGGACCCCCCACCTCTCCCCTAAAACTCCCTCATATCAAAATAATTCAGGATTTGGTTCAATACAAACTCACAGTATAATTTCCTAAGAAAATATTGGGGGACTTCATAGTTATTGCACGGTGGGTAATCAAAAACTATATACCATATGTCATAAAAATGGTTCCTAATCTCTTGGTGGTGGCACCAATGAATAGGAAACCTCTTTTCATTGAGGGTGAGATTTTGATTTGTTCTAGGGTTAGTGAATAGAGAGCACAAATCGCCTTTAGTAATCTTTAAATCTTTTACTTGTTTATATGATAATTTGTTTGCATAATATGCCCTTGATGTTTGCCTCCTATTTTTCTATCCAGATATTTGTTGGGTAATTGCATCTACATTTCTTAACAAATCCTTCAATGAATTTGCTAGATGTATTCTTTCTGTGGTTGAAGAATTTTGATCACTCAATCTACTAATAAGATCTTCAACTCCTTTTCTATTGTTTTCAATTTCACTCAAATTTTCTTGAGTGCTAGGAGGGTATTGAGATAATGGTGGGGGAGGTTGATTTTGTTGTTGAGGCTGATTTTGTTGAGGCTGATTTGGTTCAGGATCTTCCTCCTTTTGTTGAGGATTTCCTACAAATTAAAAAAAAAACATTCATTTCTAAACTAAAACAAACAAAATCAATTTAAAACTAACAAATTCAAAACAAATACCAAACAATCCTTACCTCTTGCATCTCTTCATCATCGTGGTGCCATATTTGTGAAGAAATCCAATTGTTGTTGATGAATTTTGAAGAAATCACCTCTCTAAGAATGTGAGCGCATAAGACAGGGTTTTTGGCTATGGGTGGAGCTAAAACACAGAAAAAACCAAATGAGAAATGATATTTGGATTCACTTTTTTTTTGCTTTTAAAAAGCCATAACACAAACACATTATGGCTTTTTTTTTCTTGTTTGGCCACAAAAGTGCGACCATCTTGGTGCACTTACCCAATAGAATTTTTAGAAAATTGAATGTAGTTTTTAAACTACTAGGTTTTTTTTTAAAAGAAAAATCTATTTGGTGAAAATTTGAAATTTCAACGCTATAGTACTTAAGTTTCAAGGAAAAAATAAGTAGGTGTCTATATGACCACACTAACCACAATAAAATGATAATATTTTTTATAATATTTTAGATATAAGTAGAGGACTCATGTCCCGATGTGATACATATTTTTTTGTAATTTTTTTGAAAGTAAATAATTAGTTATGAATTTTTTATTATAAGTTTTAAAAAATATAAAAAACTCGTATGTCTAACCACCTTAACTTGGTCAAAACTTCATGAAATTCAATTTTTTATTTTTTTAATCTGATAGTATGTGAAGCATAGAATGTGACACATGTTTTGGATTCAAAAAAGTGATACCATTTGAAAGCTATAGATGTTTTTCAATTAGTCTATCAATTAGGACTTTAGTCATAATTTGAATATAAAATAAGTAATAATTACTTATTAAACTAAAATTAAAGCATAATTTATATTAGTGGAAAAGTGAGAATCTCCTTTAAAAATCATTTTTGTTTTATCAATTTTGGGTTAAAAAAAGTGGTCAACCACATACACATCATATTACCACTTTTTGGCCCATCATGATCCTACACATACCCACTTGGGTGGTGATGTGTGTCTAGATGGTGAATCAATTTTAATAATTGTAGGTCAAGTTGACCTAGGAGGAGATGGCTGTGTCATCTAATACACCTTTGAAGGGAGCCTTTGTTCCTCTTGCTGAGAAGAGGTTGGCACTACTTGTATCTTTTCCTGGGTGGTCCCACAAAGTTGGTTTACAATTTCTAAGAGATTTTTATTTTTGTTGAAATCACATACTTTTAGAAAATATAATGATTTAAGCCTTTAAAAGTTCCATTTAAATCATTCCAATTTAATCTATGGTTTTATCAAACTACTTTAGATCAAAACCCCTTGGATAGAACCCTGCTAGTTTTAAACCATACTTATAACAGAGTGTCCTTTACACCTATCAAAATGCTGATAAAAAACCAATTTTGATTTACCTTTTGGGGGATAAAAATTCATTTAAAATTTATTTCTTGTAAGTGTGTATTCCTTATTGCAAGCTTCCCAAAATGTATAATTTTAAAATTATTATATTTATTTTTTATCTTGTGAATGTAGGCTATTCACTAAAAATCAAGCTCTCAATTTTGCAAATGTGGAAAAATAGAAGATTATAATTTTTTTTTTGAAAAATATGAGTTTACTAGATATTGAAGTTCTTGATCCAACAAAAATAAAATAAAATCAATACATACAAAAAGAGTTGTGCTATACAATCTTCCTATGTCTAAAATGTAATTGGTTTGGCTTCGAAACTTGATTAAGGAAAAGGTATTCAATAAAATACTATGAAACCAATTGGAAGCACTAGATATCATAGTTACAAATCTAAATTAAAAAAAATAGAATCTATCCTTCATGGAAAATAATTTATGTGTTATACAGTGAGTATCACTCCTTAAAAATGGTGTTTACTTAAAATGACTAGTTTTCAAAAGAGATGTACAAAGAAGTGCAATCTGATTCCAAAAATTTTAAAAAATATATTTTTAGAATCTAGACAAAATATCAGAAATCACTATTTTGCATCATCTTCAAATTCCTCACGTCTTAGCCACTATAGGTGCCCAAAAGTTAAGATTTAGTTAGAAAAAAATAGTTCAATGTCTAATTTGGCCAAAAATTGCAAACTAGTATTGTGGGATCACCCTCCTTCACCCTATCTTTCCTCCTATTGAAGACAATAATTTTCGTTTGGGGTTGGGGGGCTGGTATTTCTTCCATTATAGGGGTATCCCCCTCACCTTTTTCTTCAACTACAACAACCTTCCTCTTCTCTTGAATCAATCTCTCTCCCTTCAAATGCCCAATAACTATCTCAAAATTTTGGAAAACATATTCAATTCTTTGCATTTCATTTGGAATATTTGCAAGACCCAATAATTGAGGGTGTTTATATTGCAATTCTCTCTTCAATTTATTGAATGCAAGCCATATCATTTTTTTTTAATTTTGAATTTGAAAGTAAAAAATGTTTCTTATTACATCTTCAATAAAGAAAAAGTTATGAATGAATTTTGAACTTCTAATTCTTACTTTCAGTCATGTCATAAATCCCTCAAGATCATGGTTTCTTGCTCCTACCCTCTTTATTTCCAAAGGTTTGAGTATATCATAGATTTATCCCATCCTCCTTTCTTTATAACAAAATCAAAGAGGCAAGTATATGTGTGGAAAAAGGTTCCCTTCCCCTGATCCTTCAAATGATTGTTCTCCACATTTCCCAGTTGCCAAATTACCTCTAAAAAGCCAATTCTTTCTAGAACATCCCTTGGCAACATATGAGGTGAGACAGTTGTGTCATATACCCTCAATATTGTACAGCTAGGATAAGGAATAACATCCCCCAAATAATGCTCAATATTTAAATTTGGCCTCCTCTCTTTGGGCCTCAAAAAGTCATTTAGAGCAATAAGAATTCTCGACATCTTCATAATAAATACTCTCCTTAGCTTGGAGGAGAAAACATTTTTAAACTACAAATAATTGAATTTTCAATCATTTTTGTCAAGAACTTTGGTCCAAGATTGGACATAAAATCTAAATCACCTTTCTTCTCCTCCAGAGTCATATCCTTACCAAAATATGTAGCTCCCTTGAACAAAAACATGTGCATGAAAAGAGACCAATAAAACCTAACGCCATAGTGACCATTTTTTAGTTTAACCAAGCTCTCATGAATCTTCTTTGCCAAGTACCCTCCATAATCATAGACTATACATCATTTAGGGTGTTGGATGTGGGAAGCCATATACAATTTTTCCATTGTCATGTTAGTGGTGGGGTCATAACCTATGATTTGACATAAAGAGTAGAATGTCCTCTAGAGATAAGAAACAAAGTAGTTAATGTGATAGGGATCTTTATCTAATGGTACCAAGATGATCTTTTGATCACTAAAAAATTCCAAATAGTGTTACAACACTAAAATATTGAAGGTGTGTCTAAACCTCTCATGCTCTTCCCTGGGTGTCTTCTCATCAATCTTGACCATATCCTCACTCCACTTAGTCATTTTGAAAAATTCAACAATTTATTCTTTGGTGACCTTCACTATTACAATCCCATCAAATTTTCTCACAATCCTTGTGATTGGGTCATAATTTGTAGCTACTACCTTAAATAAGTCCACATCCATGTAGAAATTTGGTATTATTAGTTTACCCATATCCAAATTCTAGGAGTTATCCATAGGAATGCCATAGTTTTTATTTCCAAACCAAAAAATAAATAGTGCACATTTAGTTTATGGTAGTGTGGCATCCTTAATAGTGAACTACATGTTACTAAGCCCCTCCACAATTTGTGTACCTTGGAATAATAGTTGACCCTTAGAATTCTCAGAGGTAGAGGGTTTTAATTGGTCAGTTAGATCATAGACCAGAGCCTTGATTGGAGGTTTGGACCTAGAGGGTTGTTCTTTAGATGTTGGCACTTTAACTTTTAGTTTCAAGATATTAGGGTTCACTCAAACTAGGGTTTTCTTTTAACAAAATATAAGTTCACAACTGGGGTATGGGTTTGACATTGAGGAAAACTACATTGGACAAGCTAGTCATTTGAATTGAACATCAAACCTTAAAAGAAATAAATATAGACTCAAAAACCTACTAGAAGAATGAAAAAGGAAGTGTAATTTAGCAAGTTTATGCAATTTTAGTAGAAAGGTATCAATCTTACTTACTAGTTTGTAGTTGCTATGAAAAAACTGATTCTTGTCATTGAATGAGCCCAAAAATTTCAGCAAGAACTCTTTGAATGCATTGGATTCTTTTAACAATCTTCAATTCCACTTTAAAGTAGGGTTCTATGGCTTTATGGTGGATTAACTCAATATTTATGCATCCTATTCATGATTACTATTCCCTCGAGTGAACCAGAAAATCTCATTCACCTTGAAACTCAACTTTGAATGTTAGCCATTGATTATACAATGAGATGGACCAACAAATGATCCAAATTGAGTCAAATAAGTTTGAAAAATATTACCATGAACCACTATTAATGTTGACCAATCCGAATAGGTCATGTGGAAAAGCTTCCAAATCATCCTACATGCTCCACTGTCTTTACCAACGTTGAGAAAATTCATGTGTCAACATCCATTCTCCCCTATTGGGTTTAACCCATGCACAACTTTCAGTACTAGGGGGTAGGGAGCAATCCAAATTCAATCTATCACTTCAAATCTGTGCACTCTTTACCTTTAGACCATTCACTTGTACACAATCTTTAGATCAAACAGATGACTTAGATTATAACATCTCATCCATTATATGATATGTGATTTTAAAAACCCTTTAGTAGCATGGGATTTAATACAATCATCGAGTGGGTGCGTGGAGATGGGTAGCCAATTTGTGGCCACTTTAAAAAAAATAAAAAAATTTCATAACACGATTGCATTATAACATGCTTGCATTATGGCTTGGTGCGCTGAGCCTAAGGCTTGGCTACAACAACCTCATAACATGAGCGTGCTATAACACACTCACATTATGACAAGTTAAAAGCAAAAAAAAAAAATGAAACACATCCATTCTTGCATTTCAATTGTGTTTTTTGTTGTGCCCACGACGAAAATCCCCATTTTTCATGGTTGTGTTCTAGGAGGAGATATTTTGGAAAAATCTGCATCAACAGTTGCTATTTCATTGCAAGGATGGTGCCAAGATGATGAGTAGGTGTGAGAGGTAAGGATTGTTTTCTTCTTGTTTTTAATTTGTTAGTTTTAGGTTGTTTTTGATATTTATTTTTTTGAATTTGTAAGAGATTCAAATCAACCTGCAAACCACCAAAATCCTCAACAAGAAGAGAAACCAATTCCTCAATAAAAATATCATCAACAAAAAATCAAACACAACAACAACCTCCTCCACCAATCACTCAACATCCTCCTAGAACTCAATAAAACTTAATAAGTGAAATTGAGAAGAACAAAAAAAAAAAATTGAGGATTTAATTAGTAGGTTGAGTGATCCAAAAAACAAATAACTGGATGGAAAGATAGGAGGCAAGCAACTAGAGCTTATTACATGGATAGACTATCATATAAAGATGTAAATGATTTAAAAATTACAAAAGGTGATTTGTACTCATTATTCACTGACCCATGCACAAATCAAAATCTTACCCTCAATGAGAAGAGGTTTCCTATTCATTGGTGACACTACCAATAGATTAGGAACTATTTTTATGATAGGTGGTACATGGTTTTTAATTACCCACTATGCAAAAATTGTGAAGTCCTATAGCATTTCCTTAGAAAACTATATAGTGAGTTCATATTGAAAAAAATTCCAAATTATTTTTATATGAAGGATTTCCAAGGGAGAGGTGGGGAGTCGACTCAAGATAGACCTAGTGCACAACTAGATCTTATGTGGCAAGGGAGATGACCTCTCACTAGACCAACTCATGAGCACATTGTTATGTCTTCCTTCATGGAGAGTGCCAATGTAGAAACATTGCAGGCGATCAACACTTTGACCCAGATTGTCATCCAACATACTAGCCTTATTCTACAATGCCATCTAGGGGAGTCTTCGAGTGGTGGCCTTCAAACCCATGTGTGTCAATCTTGTGGGGTGAATTGTTCATATGACCCCACCAATACTTAGAAGGCTGCTACATAGGATCCATCTATAGCTAAGGATATGGAGAGGGAAGTTGACATTTTGCATGAGGTGTACGACAGTGATACTCAGGTAAAAGTTAGCATGTTCATTGAATTTAATCTATTAAATTTTGATTTTGAAATGCAAGATTAACTAATTTAGTTTTATGATTTTAAAAAAATTGTAGGGTCACAGTGTTGAGACTAGATACACTATCCCTACACCTACTTTTTTTTGTAGTACACCTATTGGTGGGGTATGTAACTAGTAAACAATTATAAATTTATTACATGTTAATAGCTAGTGTAGGAGCACCCTTGATGCAATTTTAAGTTATATTGTAAAACTTTTTTTTTTCTTTGTTGATGTAAATAAGGTCATTTGATACAATCCTAAGTGTTTTAGGACCATTTTTTTTTCATGTGGTGAAATTTAGGTGAATATTGTAAAAATTGTAAAAGTTGCTCAAGAAAGTTGTCAAGCAATTTGTCAAAAAGTGTCATTAAGGTGTTTTGTCAAAAAACTAATGAAAAGGTAGTTTAAAATAGTTGGCTTTGGTTTTAGATGTATAAATATACCCTCCAAAACTTGAATTGGTGGTTGGAGACATTATTTTTGAAGTTTGATGAATGGAAACCTCAAATTTTCTGTGCATTTTATGATTCTTACATTGTTTTCAGGCTAAACTTGTGCATTGTAGGACTTGTTATGGAATCATATCAAGGATTATAATATATGGATGGAAATATATTTGCTTCTAGTTTACAATTATTTTTATCTCATTGAATTTTATTGAGTTTTGTGGGAGATAATACTATTTTGGTGAGACTATCCTATTATAACAATATTGTGCAAAATTTGCAATCTAAAAAATATGATGGTATGGATTGTAAAATCCATATTTTGATATAAAACTAATTGGATTATTTTTCTATGTGAATATAATTTAATCTAATTCAAGTATCATTGAATTGCATTAATATTTGAATAAGTTATGACCATTTTTGTGAGGGAAGGTCTGAACCCTACCTAGGGTTTGTAGTTTTGGGAAAAATTCAATAACATTCTTTTTGACTATTGGATCTTTATAAAAATTTGAAGAAAATTCTATAATTATGTTATCTTCAATCTCACCAAATATATTTTCATCAGTATTTGTTTTGTAGAAGTTATTAATGATAATTTTTTGCATTAAATTGTGGGTTGCCATGGCAATGTTTCCAATGTGATCTAGAATGCACTTAATCATTGTCTGAGATGAATCAGTTTATTAAAGTTGTCAAGTGAATTCCTAAGAGAAAGAATTTTCTATCATTCCTTTGAATGATTGGTTGAGTTGAATTGTGATCCTCCTAGCTCTACATCAATAGCATTGTTTTATGAATGGTATTTTAATATTTGATTTTGGATTTCAAATAGGATAATATTGGAGGTTTCGAGGGAGTACCTCCCAATTCTAGTGGATTTAATCAAACCTACACGCAGTTAATATAATAAAGATTTTAACTAATGAATTTTACTTAATAGATTTGTTTAGCTTATATTCATATCGTTGATTACATTGCATTGCACATCATTAAAAATCAAAAAATTACTTCACATTCCATAACTAATAACTAGATTTTGATAGGTGACAAAATTTCAACTAAAATATAGTTGTTTGGAAAGTCAACATAAGTAGTGATGCAATTACTTCACACAACATAAGTAATAAGTCTAGGAATAGCTTCCAATTGCATTTGCTTGTCATGGCATTCCATGAGACCACTTTTTACTGCTTGGAATATTTTCAAATAGTTCACTGCCTTGTCTATGCTATGGATGCTTGGAAGGAATACATGAAAGAATAATAGTAAGCAATAGCATAGGCAAGGCAATGACTTTTTTGAAAAAATGCCTCAAAGACAACCTTTCCAACAACAACTTACATCAATGGATCATATCATTTTTAAACCTTTCCCAACCTTTCCAAGTTCTTACAAAAACTCAATAACATCTACAACTACTTTTACCATTGTCATTCCATGCCTTTACACCTTTTTTTCATTTTTACAACATTTGAAATTGAAAAATTTGTCAATATTTTGCAATTTTTCTCATTATGCCTAAATTAACTAAGACTATTACAACCTCCAAAATGGCTATTTAAGCCTCATTACATCATCAAAACACCTTAACCAATTCAAACTCCTAAATTTTCTTCATGGAGGCATATTCTTGTAAAGGTGTACCTACATGAAAAACTATGGATGCTTGGAAAAAATCTATCAAAGAATAATAAGAAATAACATAGACAAGGTAATTAGTAGTTTGAAGAAATGCCTCAAATAAATGTGGTCTCATGGTGATGGAATGAAATTCCATCACCATGAGACCACATTTCTTTGAGGTATTTCTTCAAAGAAATCATTAGTTTTCTATGATACTACATTTTCCAGACATGTGTACCAAAGCATTTTATCAAACTATTCACTTCCTTGATTCTATGGCTAAAAGCATAAAATAGGTGCTTTCCAACAAGAAATGGATGCTTGGAAAAATATCTATCAAAGCATAATAGTAAGCTATAATACCATAGAGAAGACAATGAACTATCTGAAAAAATTCCTAAAAGAAATGCAGTCTTATGGTGATGGAATGCCATGACATGCATTTTTTCGTAATGGCATTTCATCACCACGAGACCTGATTTCTTTAGGGAATTTTTTCAAATAGTTCACTGCCTTCTCTATGCCACCACAGTTATCATACAATTCTGTGAAATCATTTGATCAAATGGTTCACTAGCTTGTTGCTATGGGTAAAATCCTAAAAATGTGTCCTTTCAAACAAGATATGGATAGGGAAAATAGTAAACATGATAGTTAGAAATATATAGTTTAATAAATACTAAAAAAAAATCATTATATCATACATTATATGTCATGATGTGGACTGTTATTATAGTTTTTGTGATTGAATAATTTTTTGTTCTATTTTTAGATGTTGCAAGTCGAAAAACCTTCAAATGTGATGAGAGCAATGGAGATTGGTGTTTCATCTACTCTACAATCCTCAATGGCTTTGATAGAAGAGGTATGAGGAAAATTACTAAATTTCAATTTTCATTCATTGTTATATATGTTAGTTAGTGAAAAAGTAAAGCATTATTGGTTCATAGTTTAATATCTATTTGGATGGTTTATAGAAGGCTTTAGCATGCCCCAGCCTAGGAGTGTGAATATTTCCCTCATGGAGAGTGATCATCAAATGGTGGTAAGTGATTATTTTGTTAAATATACCATTTTATATAATTTAATTTCTATATATTAATGTCTTGTCTTCTTATTGTAACAAATAAAACTTCACCAAGAACTAAACTATAGGAGGAGCAGCAGGAGCACTCCTTGAGCATAGTAGAAATGAGTGATAGATGTATCACCATCCAATCAACAAGCAAAGGGAAAGAGTTTATTTCATGAGCATGGAGAGCAATTACTTTTGATTCCAAATCCCTTTGGTGTATGCCTATGTGGCAGCTTTGTACATATTTTGTATTGGATATATTTGACATTGTATGCCTATATGGCATTCTTGTAAGCCTATATGGCTATTTTCTACATATATTTCATACTTGTATTGACATATATTGACGTATGGCTACATGGCTATTTGGTTAATACAAATATTTTTTTATCAATGGTGTCCATATCTTCATTCTAAATTTATGGTTCAATAGATATGAGTTACATGTATTCAAGTGTATACTTTACAACTTACGTGTATACTTTGTGACTTACATGTGTTCCAATGTATACTTTGAAAGTTGCATGTTTTCATGCATATACCTTATATTCATGTATATACTTTGTATTAATTTGTGTATACTATGTATTTGTGTGTATACTTCAAGGCTTATGTGTTTTTGAGTACTTGTGCTTCCCTTATTCACATGTACATGCTTGACATATTCATGTGTATATTTATTAATTGGTTAGCCCTAGCATTGATCATTGTTTTCCTTCATGGTTGTCTTGAATATTAATTGATTGATGCTAAATTTATGTAAAAGAAAAAAACACATTTTCAATTGGTATTCCATAAAATGATCCATAAAATAATTCCAATATATTTAATCTTTTGATTGGAACAACTTAATTAAGCAAAGGATGCATAATCTTCACAACACTTACAAAACATAATATTCCAAGTAGATGAAGTAGTTAACTTCTTGACACATTATCATACACAAATTTATCCTCAATAGTCTTTAAACATTTTCACAGCATAATCCTGATAGCGAAAAATGAATTATTATGTTCTTGATGCATCACCATATAAACATGTCAAAAGATTTATATGTCCTTTTTTTAAAATATTATTTCTTGTATATGAAATGGACTAGGGAGAAAGAAAGTTATAATTTGTAATACAAGTAGGAAATGGACTCGATGTTGTCCTAGATCCCTGAATAGGTCTATTTAACAAAGCAACACTATCTCAATCACTCTTCCAATTTCAAAACACCATTGGGAAGCATTTACTAGTCTGCAAATCCATAAAATCCACAAATTTTAGGGTGTGATTGGATCTCTAACGTCAGTATACTCTAAACCCTCACTTTTCTCAAATTTCACTAGGCTTTATTGAAAACCCCATATCCAGATGTCATACAACCTCAAAACCTCTTCCAACACTCTTTATTCTACTTGCACAAACTTAATTGACCACCAAATTATGTCGACCCTTGACTTCACCCACTTTTACTCCCTCAAACCTCTCTTTTTCATTCAAAACCCCTCTTTTCCCGAGTAGGGCCGCATCATACCATAAATTAATTTGACCTCCCTTATCCTTGTAGACCATTTGAACACATAAAAATCCACAACCTCACCCTATTTCCAACCTATTATAACTTATTCTCAAGCAATTTCTTGTTTTCACCTCGTCTATCCTTGCTTTTAAGGCCTAAATTCTAAATTTTGAATAGGGGTAGCATTAGTAATCTCTTCCAATGCCTTTACCAATTCTATTTTCTTATTCTTATTCCCTATTTTACTTCCATAATTGACTAAAATGACCCCACACTAACTAAAAACTAAAATAAATATTACAAAATGGCCCATCATGACCTTATTTGACATTATAATGACTAAAACCACTAAACTAGACCTTCATCAAATGGAGGAACAAAGTACTCTGTATCAATTATCATATGCTTTTTTTTTGTGGAATACTCAGACTTCTAAACCATCATGTGTATGCTTCTATTTTCAAATTTTTTTGTATGCCATCATAAGGGATCGGGCTGATTGAATGTAGCTCAGAGAAATTATACGTTTTTGGGAGTGGAAGAGGACCATACCTAGTGTAAAACTACCTATCATAATTTGTTGGAGTAGTTTCTTTGGTCACACAAATTGCAAAATGAAATTTGCACCACTTTGCAACTTTACCCTACTTCCATTTCACACTTTTTCAATCAAGTGAAAGTTGGACACCACAAGAAATAACTGTAAGATAATAAAACCTAAGAGAGGTTATTCTAGAGGTGTACAATGCAATCATGTAGGCTTAGAAAAAGAGTTTGTAAGCATCACGATTTTTGAGTAATAGCCCATTAAAATTTACTTCCCTTTTACAATTTGGACCTTCAAGGGATTGAGTTGGTTGAATGTAGCCCAAAGTGATTCCACATGGTTGGGTGTGAAAAAAGACCATGACTAGTGTTAAAATACCCATTCGGATGTGTTTGAATAGTCTATTTGGTCACATGAGTTAAAGAAATAAAGTTGCACCACTTTACAACTTTCAATTACTTGCATTTGACAACTTTTTCCCCAAGTGAAAATTTTCCACCATTGGAAAACTACTTTGAGATAGAGAAAACTAATAAAAGTTTTGTAGAGGGGCCCAATGCAATCCTATAGGATTAGGCAAGAAGTTTTTAAGCATCACAGTATCTGAGTATCATGTTGAATTTTTCATCTATTTTTCACTTTGGACTCTTAATAGATTGATTTGGTTGAACGTAGAGCTTAGAGTGATTATGTGTGTTTGGGTGCAAAAGAGGACCATACCTAGTGTAAACATTCTTATTCTAATGTGTTGGAATAGTCTGTTTGGTTACACAAGTTGCAAAATGAAAGTTGTACCATTTTGCAACTTTTCTCTACTTTCATTTGACATTTTTTCCATCAAGTGAAAATATACCACCATGGAAAAACCACTCTAAGATAGTGAAAACCAAGAGAGGTTTGTGTAGAGGGATCCAATGTGATCATGTAGCCATTTTGCACTTTGGAATCTTAAGGGATTGATATGATTGAACGTAGCTTAGAGCGATGATGTATGTTTGGGTACAAAAGAAGACTATCCCTAGCCTAAACATACCTATTCAGACACATTAGAACAATCTGTTTGGTTGCATGAGTTGAAAAATGAAAGTTGCACCACTTTGTAACTTTGCACTACTTGCATTTGACACTTTTTTCATCATGTAAAAATCTACCACCATAGGAAAACCACTCTGAGATAGAAAAAAATGAGAGAAATTTTTATAGAGGGGCCCAATGCAATCCTACAGGATCAAATCAGAATTTTCTAAACATCATGATATCTGAGTAATAGTATGCTAAAGTTTGCACCATTTTGTACTTTGGAAGTTCTTAAGGGATTGATCTGGTTGAATATAGCTCAAAAAATTTTTGTGTGTTTGGGTTCATAAGAGGACCATTCCTAATGGAAACATACCTATTCAAACATGTTGGAATAGTTTGTTTGGTCACATGAGTTGTAGAATAAAAGTTGCACTATTTTGCAACTTTCGACTACTTGCATTTGACCTTTTTCCCCAAGTGAAAATATACCTCCATGGGAAAACTAATTTGAGATAGCGAAAAATGAGAGATATTTTTGTAGAGGGGACCAACACAATCCTATAGTATTAGACAAGAAATTTCTAAGTATCACGGTATCTAAATAATAATTTGAATTATGCACCATTTTGGACTTTTGACTCTTAAGGGATTGATCTAGTTGAATGTACCTCAAAGTGATTTCATGTGTTTGGGTATGAAAGAGGACCATTCTTAACATAAAAATACCTATTAAGATGGATTGCAATAGTCTCTTTGGTCACATGAGTTGCAAAACGAAAGTTGCACCATTTTACAACTTTCAACTATTTGCATTTGACAACCTTTTCCCCAAGTGAAAATCCACCACCATGGGAAAACCACTTCGAGATAGTGAAAAACAAGAGAGGTTTTTGTAGAGGGGCCCAAAAAATCCTATAGGATTAGATGAGAAGTTTCCAAGTGTTACAATATCTGAGTAATAACATGCTAAAGTTTGCACCATTTTGCACTTTGGATTCTTAAGGGATTCATCCAATTGAACATAGCTCAGAGTGATTCTGCATATTTGGGTGTGAAAAAGGACCATTCCTAGCGTAAAAATACCTATTCAGATGCATTAAAATAGTCCATTTGGTCACACAAGTTGCAGAATGAAAATTGCACCATTTTGCAACTTTCAACTACTTGCATTTGACAACTTTTTTTCCAAGTAAAAATCTACCACCATGGGAAAACCACTCCAAGATAGAAAAAACTGAGAGAGGTTTTTGTAGAAGGGTCTAACATGATCCTTGAGGATTAGTCAATAATTTTCTAAGTGTCACGATATCTGAGTAACAACATGCTGAAGTGTGCAGCTATTTTGCACTTTGGACTCTTAAGGGATTGATCTAGTTGAATGTAGCTCGGAGGGATTTTGTGTGTTTGGGTGTGAAAGAGGACTCTTCTTAGCATAAATGTACCTATTTTTATGTGTTGTAATGGTTTTTTTGGTCACACGAGTTGCAAAATGAAAGTTGTACCACTTTGTAACTTTGCACTAATTGCATTTGACACTTTTTCTATCAAGTGAAAACTAGACACCACGGGAAAACCACTTAGAGATAACAAAACTTGAGAGAGGTTATTGTAGAGGGGCCCAATGTAATTTTTTAGGCTAAAATGGATATTTTTTAAGTGCCATGGTCTCCATGTAATACTCCATCAAAGATTGCTTCCCTTTTGCACTTTGGACCCTTAAGGGATTGAGTCAATTGAACGTAGCTCAGAGCGATTCCACATGTTTGAGTTTGAAATAGGACCATTCCTAGATTAAACATACCATTCCTAGCATAAATGTACATGTAATTAGAAGAAAATCAATAAAAATCATTGTTTCCTTTTATTTTTCTATATTTTTACTAGAAATCTGATGTTTCCTTGAACTATACGATTTTGTGTAGGATGATTGTGTTCTCTTTTTAAATATCTTTGTGTTTCTATAGAAACAATACATATTTAGAAACCAATTTTGATATTAGGGTTCATATTTGGTTAAAGGGAATAACTTTTATGAGGTTTGTGTTGTTTCCCCTATAGATTTTGATGGAAAAGGGCATGAAAAATGAGGTTTCACCCTAGGGTATGATAAAATATTACATGTAAATGTTGGATGATTGTATTTTGAGTTTTTTTAGGTGATTTTAAGAAGGTATAAGGTTGTGTCATGTTCTAGTAAAGTTTGGAACCATTCCTTTCAATAAACCCTCCTCATACTAGCATAAAATAAGGGTTTTGTGGTTTGGCATGGTGGAGTGAGTTTCTCCTAAGAAAAATTATGGATTTGAGGGTTTTCATACATGAGAATTACTACCCGAACAAGTTCAAGGGGTTGTTGAATGTTTAAAGGTATGTTTCTTTGTAAATTAGGCCTAATTAGCCTGATGAGGACATCGAAGAAGGTCATTTTTGAAGCACATGGTCTAAGACAATCACTATTGATTTTGAAGTATGTGTTGTAACTCAATAATGGCTATCTAAATCAATCATTTTTTTGTGAAGTCATTTGAGAATTTTGTGAGAAAAGGTCAAAAAATAGGGTCTGATGACCTACTAGACAAGGCAAAGTGAAGAATTAGAATTGAAGAGATATAGAGTTGTTGGTTGAAACTTTGTTTAAGACTCATTCATTTGAGGTTTTTTGAAGATTGACACCACTTCTTACATATTCAAATATAAAAAAACCTAAATGCAATGCATTCTACTTACCTACTTAACCCTACATAGGTGTAATGACAATCTTATCACTTAATGGAATCTCAAAACCCTATTTTGAGGGTTACAAACTAGTTATGATAAAGGAAAAGGAAAA